>BLKR01000079.1:370000-926113 GCA_011170035.1 Teleogryllus occipitalis | reverse complement strand
TGATTTCGTAATGTTTGTGTGAATTCGCCTTTGTTCTATTGCAGGTTTACTCTGTTTGTTTGTTTTCGTAGCTCACGTTGCAGTTGTTTGGCAGCGTTTGGGCATTTGTTGGCCCCCAAAATTTGTGTGGTGTGCCATATAAGGGCTGTGCATTACTAATTTGTGTTAATGTTACAGTTTCCTTCTCCCGTCGTGAGTGAGACGACATCGGTCGCATTCGACATTGTAGAGCTTCGTTAATAGGCGTCAGCTGGGTCCGTACGGCATCGGCCGTGATCCATTGTTAGCTGCGTCTCTCTGCTGTTGTAGCCGGCAGTCACGTCGGCTGGGCAACGGCGCCTCGCTGGCACGTTCTGGCTCGATCTCGTTAATAGGCTCTTCGTTAGTAGGCGCTTCGTTAATAGGCGTCAGCTGGGTCCGTACGGCAACGGCCGTGATCCATTGTTAGCTGCGTCTCTCTGCTGTTGTAGCCGGCAGTCACGTCGGCTGGGCAACGGCGCCTCGCTGGCACGTTCTGGCTCGATCTCGTTAATAGGCTCTTCGTTAATAGGCGCTTCGTTAATAGGCGTCAGCTGGGTCCGTACGGCATCGGCCGTGATCCATTGTTAGCTGCGTCTCTCTGCTGTTGTAGCCGGCAGTCACGTCGGCTGGGCAACGGCGCCTCGCTGGCACGTTCTGGCTCGATCTCGTTAATAGGCTCTTCGTTAGTAGGCGCTTCGTTAATAGGCGTCAGCTGGGTCCGTACGGCATCGGCCGTGATCCATTGTTAGCTGCGTCTCTCTGCTGTTGTAGCCGGCAGTCACGTCGGCTGGGCAACGGCAACACTCGCTGGCACGTTGCGAAGCCGATCTCGTTAATCGTCCTTCGTTAATGACGTGAGCTGTGTCCGTACGGCATCGGCCGTGATCCGTGTTAGCTGCATCTCTCTGGTCCCGTAGCCGGCGATCACGTCGGCTGGGCGGCAGCGCCTCGCTGGCACGTTCTGGCTCGATCTCGTTAAATCGTCGCTTCGTTAATAGGCGTAGGCTGTGTCCGTACGGCGTCGTGTGATCCATTGTTAGCTGCATCTCCTGTCCCGTAGCCGGCAGTCACGTCGGCTGGGCAACGGCGCGTCGCTGGCACGCTCGGGCGCGATCTCGTTAATCGTCGCTTCGTTAATAGGCGTGAGCTGGGTCCGTACGGCATCGGCCGTGATCCATTGTTAGCTGCGTCTCTCTGGTCCCGTGGCCGGCAGTCATGTCGTTTGGGCAACGTCGCGTCGCTGGCACGCTCTGGCGCGATCTAGTTAATCGTCGCTTCTTTAATAGGCGTGAGCTGGGTCCGTACGGCATCGGCCGTGATCCATTGTTAGCTGCGTCTCTCTGGTCCCGTAGCCGGCAGTCACGTCGGCTGGGCAACGGCGCCTCGCTGGCACGTTCTGGCTCGATCTCGTTAATAGGCGCTTTGTTATTAGGCGTCAGCTGGGTCCGTACGGCATCGGCCGTGATCCATTGTTAGCTGCGTCTCTGGTCCCGTGGGCGGCAGACACGTCGGCTGGGCAACGGCGCGTCGCTGGCACGTTCTGGCTCGATCTCGTTAATCGTCGCTTTGTTAATAGGCGTCAGCTGGGTCCGTACGGCATCGGCCGTGATCCATTGTTAGCTGCGTCTCTCTGGTCCCGTAGCCGGCAGTCACGTCGGCTGGGCAACGGCGCCTCGCTGGCACGTTCTGGCTCGATCTCGTTAATAGGCGCTTTGTTATTAGGCGTCAGCTGGGTCCGTACGGCATCGGCCGTGATCCATTGTTAGCTGCGTCTCTGGTCCCGTGGGCGGCAGACACGTCGGCTGGGCAACGGCGCGTCGCTGGCACGCTCTGGCTCCATCTCGTTAATAGGCGCTTCGTTAATAGGCGCTTCGTTAATAGGCGTCAGCTGGGTCCGTACGGCATCGGCCGTGATCCATTGTTAGCTGCGTCTCTCTGGTCCCGTAGCCGGGAGACACGTCGGCTGGGCAACGGCGCCTCGCTGGCACGTTCTGGCTCGATCTCGTTAATCGTCGCTTTGTTAGTAGGCGTCAGCTGGGTCCGTACGGCATCGGCCGTGATCCATTGTTAGCTGCGTCATTCTGGTCCCGTAGCCGGCAGTCACGTCGGCTGGGCAACGGCGCCTCGCTGGCACGTTCTGGCTCGATCTCGTTAATAGGCTCTTCGTTAGTAGGCGTCAGCTGGGTCCGTACGGCATCGGCCGTGATCCATTGTTAGCTGCGTCATTCTGGTCCCGTGGCCGGCAGTCACGTCGTCTGGGCAACGGGGCGCCGCTGGCACGCTCTGGCTCGATCTCGTGCGGGCGTTTGAAGGCCGCATGTATTTTGGCAGGCGTGCCGCCGCAGCTCGTTGAACGAAAGCAAGGGCGGGCGTCAGCTAGGCCGCTCTGCTTCCGTTCCAGAGTATTCCTGCTTATTCGACAACTTTGGTAAAAAGGTGTAAACTTGGTAAATGATCCATTTCCATACAACTTTGTATTAATGCACTCATACAAAAATTTGTTTTTAACGTTTGAATGGCTCGTTTTGCAATAGTCACAGCTTATCACTATTTTGTACTGAAAGATAGCCGAAGTCGGCTTCTTTGTCATTTTGTTAATGGTGTATTCAACTTCTTTGTCCTAATGTGGACTTCGACGGGAATGTTTTGAATACAGTAATTCTGTTTAAAGTTCAGGCGTATTGTTTGGAAGCGCCTTTCAATAGTGTTCCTGTGTTTTTCACAGCTTTTTGTATAGAGACAGCATTTGTCCGTCTGACAACTTTGTAACCCTTTTTCGTAATTCTGTATTATTTCTCTTGCAGCAATTTTTCACTCTGTTCAGCAAGAGAAATTTATTTTGTATGTTTTTATAGTTACAATAAATGTAACAGTTGTAAGTTACTTGGATTGTTATATCTCCACTTCCGAGATCCTTAAGAATTCATGTTCCTGTTTCTTTCCGAATCTGGAGCGTCCTCTCGAAAGGTCTTCCCGATTCCGATAGCTTAGGGTCCTCTGTGTTAGCCCCGGAACATTCCATTAGGTAAATGCATGGCCACCTCGCCTTATTCTTGTTTTAAGGCAAGGTTTTGTTCAAAAATTAATTTGTGCTGTTTGAAACAGCTGGCGACCGTAAACTTCAAACTTGTCAATTGTTAATTTTCCTAAATTACGAGTCTGCCAAGGTTCTAGATTTAACACAATTTGTTTTTAAAATGAACTTATTTCTAATCAAAAATAAAAAGGATGAAATAAGCATTAATTATAACACAATACACTGGATGAAAATAATGCATTGTGAAAAATGTGTTCTGTAGAAAGTGTATTAAATCAAAAAGATAAACAAAATTTTTAAAAAATATTGAGAATAAATACGTTACACTTCATTAGGTAGTCAAACAAAACGACTTCTTTACCAAAGCAGTAAATATCATGTAACTTTTTAGGGGATATTCTACAACTGTTTACAAAAGGCACTGACTTCATGGAATAAAGTCTGTCACATATAATTTTAGATTACACTTACTTCCGTCCAGAAACCTTCATTTTTAATTAATCAATTTCTTCACAGCATCTTCTAAATTGTGTATGATTCACCATAATTCTAAATTCTAAGCTTTCAATTTGATTTTGTAGAATGTTTTTTTTCTGCTGCATTATGAATAGTGAAATACTTTAAAATGGTTGAAGTCTAGAAACGGTACAACCTAAGGAAGTCGTTTAAGCTGGCACTTCAAGCCGCTCCGACGAGGGGGAAATCAGGGTACAGGGGACGAGGGGTGGTTAGGCGATTATAGTAATTGGTCACGAACGTGACGTCATAAGTCAGGGGAGGCAATTTCACGCTAGTGTCTTGTCGGAGCTCCATTAGAAAATAGTGCTGCTTGCGATCGTGGTGTGTGCCTCTGTGATAAACAAAGCTTTCATCGTTCGACTGCGTTGCAGCAGTCTGAATTCGAGGCTTTCTTATAAAAGTGAATTGGTAATTATGCGGTGGATAGACTCAAGGTTGTTTGTAGTGAACGCGAGGGCCGAAGGGCCGAGCGTCGCAGCGACTTGAATCCAGGCGAGCGAAGCGATAAAACTCGCTTTTGAAAGCGTCTCCATCACAGCGCCTAGCATCATTTGAGGGTGGGCATAAGGAGACTCCCAGGCTTCTCTAAAGGCCGCTCCACAATAACCCGCGAATGGCAACGAGGACGGGAACGCCAGACCTGTGCGCATCACAATAACGCGAAAGGAAAGAGATAGCAGTGCTATGAATCTGTAGCGGCAAAAAAGAGAACTTCACGAAACAGTTGCCGAAATCAAAGGACTTCCAGTTACGCTACTCTGTTCACACTTTACTTTGCCATCTGTCTGTTTGGGTGTGCTGCTATGAGTAATGAATACGTTAACGAAAGAGAATTAGAAAAAAATCATAATAATGAATAAAAGCAAAAACTGCAACGAACCTATGGAGAATACAACTAACTAAATTTTTATCAGTAGACATGTTCAGAACACGTGACTTTTAGTAGTTCGGAGGGCAGCACTGTCGCCTCTGGGTAGCAAACGGCAGGCTGCTACAAGTCGTGAGCTTATGGATAAAACACGACATGTCGATTTTCTTTTAAAATGTCGGGACCATTCTTCTTTGGAGGTTTTCCTCTGCCTATAATGGTTTCAAAATGTTTTTGTTTTGCTTAGTACACTTTCCGCAGCGAGATGTTCTTTTTTTCTCTGAAATAAAGTAGTATTTCCACGATAACTAAGTTGTGTCCTCAGTGGGCTGCGGCAAAGGGACCAGAAGAGACAGAGTAATCTGTTTTAGATGCCCACTGTTCCCAAATATCAGGTATGTAAAATTCACAACAAACAGGACAAAAGTACATTTCTGCTTTGAAGGAAGAAAAGTTTGATGGGTATTTCAAGTCAATAATAGGCTGCAGGTTCCGCCTATGTTCATAATTCACACATCTAAACTTTTCATGTCAATCTCAGATGTTTCAAGTGAAAACGTATGGAGATTTCCCACATTTTTTCAGTAATATAAGCAACCCACTAAAGGGCATTGCTTAAATGAGTTTTCATTTACTTGCATTGCCTGAAAGTGTTGTACAAACACAGCATCATAATATGTATGAGCCACTACAATTTTGTAGATCTTTAAGACTTTATTTGTGTAAATGCTAAGCCCTAATATTACGTAGGTCATCAAATCAACTGCTTTCTTCTGCCACCACAACTATCAAGTCGTGTCCCCTTTGCATTGTAAGAAATGGCATCAAATATGAATTAAAACTTGATAAGCAAAAGATATTGAAAGTAAAAGCGAGCCTTTACGAAGCCTCCTCTATTGTTAGATTTCCAACTTACTAAGTTCTCTTGCCTATGTATTTTAAGCCAGAAGACCAGCTTTTAGATTTAATTAAAAAGATTTTACATGTAAAGATGTGTGTATGTGTCATTAACTTCAAAAAGCAACTTATTAATATCCTCTATCATCTTATTATGTAAAAGTATCGTAAATAGATTGTATTTCTATGTATAGGCTGATAGCTAAAGTAAGCTGAATTGCATGGCCATGCAAGTAATTATGGTAAACCACCTTGTAACAATTGCATCTTTTATTATTTATCCTCGAGTTCTATTAGTGTAACAATTGTGCTGATTCAATTTTTATATTTGAATTAAATGTTTAATATTTTCATGCACTTTGCGTGATAACTTTATTGATAGCACTCAGTGATAGTTTACATGTCATCTAATGTAAAGACGAAATACATGTCGTGTAATAAGTTAATATTATGTGGAATTTGTAAATACATTTAGTAATGTGGAAAGTAATGTCGTTCTTCCAATTGCTGCCAGATGGCAGATAGGTCACTATCAACTCCTTCAACTGTCTTATCAGCAGCTGTCACTTGCCTGATAACCAAGTTCAGCCGCGAGGGCGCTCTTAACATCTAAAAATTTATCACTGTATTTAAATTCCGTAGCATGCCGTCCCAAGAAATAGTTCAAGCGGCTTGATACTTTGTAATGCAAATCTATAAAAGGGCTTTGCGCCCTCAGTACGTGGCTAGATTATGCCACTTTAGCTAGAGTATTATGAGTACCTGCGTATAAAAATTGTGTACCGTATTCTTAGCTTTAACCATTAAGATAGTACACCGGCCGCTAATACAGGTTTTTCCCCCTAAATCTTCCTTTCCTCTACTACAGTTTTCTGCCATGATCCCTCAAAATCCTTCTTATTGTGATGAGCACTAGAAAAATAGTGTACCGTATTTTTAGCTTTAACCATTACAACTGAAAATTGGATGAGGAAAAAATGTTTTTTCGCCTAAATGTTTCTTCCCTTCTCTTCAGCATCATGCCCTGCTCCCCAAAAATCCCTCTCAATGTATTGCGCACTAGTACCAATAGTGTACCGTATTCTTATCTTTAACAATTAAGATAGATAATCAGCCGCAATTAAAGGTTTTCCCCCTCAATCTTTCCTCCTTCCGATTCAGCCTCCTTGTCATCGTAGCGCCCTATTTCACTAGGAGCGCTGATGGTTAAAAATTAATGTCACGCTTGAATGCCGCAAAGTAATGCGACACTGCATGCTACTTTCGAAAAGAAAAGTAATAAAAGCGCTCCCACGGCCCGTCCTAATCGCCACTCAAGCCACTCGCTACATGTCGTTCTGTTATGATATTCTTGTGTACTATCGGCCTAAACTAATTAGTAATTCAAAATTGGTCGAGTGAGCCCGGCTGCAGTGGCGTGAGACTGTATATGTTTTAAGATGTTTTAATGTTCTCAAGCGCAAATGCCTGAAATGGGCTACTTTCGAAAAGAAAAGTAATAAACGCGCTCCCACGGCCCGTCCTAATCGCCACTCAAGCCACTCGCTACATGTCGTTCTGTTATGATATTCTTGTGTACTATCGGTCTAAACTAATTAGTAATTCAAAATTGGTCGAGTGAGCCCGGCTGCAGTGGCGTGAGACTGTATATGTTTTAAGATGTTTTAATGTTCTCAAGCGCAAATGCCTGAATTGGGCTACTTTCGAAAAGAAAAGTAATAAAGCGCTCCCACGGCCCGTCCTAATCGCCACTCAAGCCACTCGCTACATGTCGTTCTGTTATGATATTCTTGTGTACTATCGGTCTAAACTAATTAGTAATTCAAAATTGGTCGAGTGAGCCCGGCTGCAGTGGCGTGAGACTGTATATTGTGACATACCGATATGTCACATGAATATAAACTAACATTTATTAGAAGACAATATGGTGGAATATGCATTAAGAAGTTTAGACGATCGAAAGGTCAGCTACATCAAAATATAACGAACGCATGGATTGGCTGGGTGAGAGAAGGACGGTCAAATGTTATAAAAAAAAAGAAGGTAGTTAAATACGAAGCTTCGAGGGGTGAATCATGCAGGAAGATTTTATTCTGACCAGCATCGCGTGTCTGAATTGATCGTAGGTTGTGAGAGGGAGCGAGTGTAATGCAGATAGTCAGAGTCGGGTTTTTCAGATCGTGAAAGTTTAAGGACAGTAAATGATATTGCAGATATTGCATGTGGAAGTAATATTGACGCATAAATTGAGACTTTGTCGGGAGTGGTAATCGAGTTATAGGTTTCGGGACTATGTCATAGGACGTAATCGGGACTGATAATTTTGATAGTTTGACACCATCTTGGATAGGAGCCGAAGAGGATTTCTTGAAACTTCGGACTACGGCAAGCTCGCAAGATATTTCGACTGAGAAGTCTACGAGGGACATCAACGAAGAATAGATAAGTTAACCGCGGTATAAAACTCTAAATTCAAAGATATCTTGATCAAAGGCCTAACATCAAAATCATTTATTAAATTCACTATATTGTTGGCAAAAAGGTAACAATAAACTTTGTTAAATTTTGCTCTTTAGAAAAGAAAGTGATCTTTCATTTAGTCAATTCAAACAGTAATGAACTAGGAATTAGAATCATTCTATTTCAGATTCCCAGCAGCGCTGTATAGTCTGCGGATCCAATAATCCATTATAAAGGTAATAAGGATTATAATATATCGTGACCCATTGACCCAGCAAGCCGGACGCTAAGATCTTTGCGAGATATTAAAGTAGAGAGAAAATTTGTATATCTCAATATGTTTTAAGATGTTTAAATGTTCTCAAGCGCAAATGCCTGAATTGGGCTTCTTTCGAAAAGAAAAGTAATAAAAGCGCTCCCACGGCCCGTCCTAATCGCCACTCAAGCCACTCGCTACATGTCGTTCTGTTATGATATTCTTGTGTACTATCGGTCTAAACTAATTAGTAATTCAAAATTGGTCGAGTGAGCCCGGCTGCAGTGGCGTGAGACTGTATATGTTTTAAGATGTTTTAATGTTCTCAAGCGCAAATGCCTGAATTGGGCTACTTTCGAAAAGAAAAGTAATAAACGCGCTCCCACGGCCCGTCCTAATCTCCACTCAAGCCACTCGCTACTTGCCGTTCTGTTATGATATTCTTGTGTACTATCGGTCTAAACTAATTAGTAATTCAAAATTGGTCGAGTGAGCCCGGCTGCAGTGGCGTGAGACTGTATATGTTTTAAGATGTTTTAATGTTCTCAAGGGCAAATGCCTGAATTGGGCTACTTTCGAAAAGAAAAGTAAATAAAACGCTCCCACGGCCCGTCCTAATCGCCACTCAAGCCACTCGCTACATGTCGTTCTGTTATGATATTCTTGTGTACTATCGGTCTAAACTAATTAGTAATTCAAAATTGGTCGAGTGAGCCCGGCTGCAGTGGCGTGAGACTGTATATGTTTTAAGATGTTTTAATGTTCTCAAGCGCAAATGCCTGAATTGGGCTACTTTCGAAAAGAAAAGTAATAAAAGCGCTCCCACGGCCCGTCCTAATCGCCACTCAAGCCACTCGCTACATGTCGTTCTGTTATGATATTCTTGTGTACTATCGGTCTAAACTAATTAGTAATTCAAAATTGGTCGAGTGAGCCCGGCTGCAGTGGCGTGAGACTGTATATGTTTTAAGATATTTTAATGTTCTCAAGCGCAAATGCCTGAATTGGGCTACTTTCGAAAAGAAAAGTAATAAAAACGCTCCCACGGCCCGTCCTAATCGCCACTCAAGCCACTCGCTACAAGTCGTTCTGTTATGATATTCTTGTGTACTATCGGTCTAAACTAATTAGTAATTCAAAATTGGTCGAGTGAGCCCGGCTGCAGTGGCGTGAGACTATATGTTTTAAGATGTTTTAATGTTCTGAAGCGCAAATGCCTGAATTGGGCTACTTTCGAAAAGAAAAGTAATAAACGCGCTCCCACGGCCCGTCCTAATCGCCACTCAAGCCACTCGCTACATGTCGTTCTGTTATGATATTCTTGTGTACTATCGGTCTAAACTAATTAGTAATTCAAAATTGGTCGAGTGAGCCCGGCTGCAGTGGCGTGAGACTGTATATGTTTTAAGATGTTTTAATGTTCTCAAGCGCAAATGCCTGAATTGGGCTACTTTCGAAAAGAAAAGTAATAAAAGCGCTCCCACGGCCCGTCCTAATCGCCACTCAAGCCACTCGCTACATGTCGTTCTGTTATGATATTCTTGTGTACTATCGGTCTAAACTAATTAGTAATTCAAAATTGGTCGAGTGAGCCCGGCTGCAGTGGCGTGAGACTGTATATGTTTTAAGATGTTTTAATGTTCTCAAGCGCAAATGCCTGAATTGGGCTACTTTCGAAAAGAAAAGTAATAAAAGCGCTCCCACGGCCCGTCCTAATCGCCACTCAAGCCACTCGCTACATGTCGTTCTGTTATGATATTCTTGTGTACTATCGGTCTAAACTAATTAGTAATTCAAAATTGGTCGAGTGAGCCCGGCTGCAGTGGCGTGAGACTGTATATGTTTTAAGATGTTTTAATGTTCTCAAGGGCAAATGCCTGAATTGGGCTACTTTCGAAAAGAAAAGTAAATAAAACGCTCCCACGGCCCGTCCTAATCGCCACTCAAGCCACTCGCTACTTGCCGTTCTGTTATGATATTCTTGTGTACTTTCGGCCTAAACCAATTAGTAATTCAAAATTGGTCGAGCGAGCCCGGCTGCAGTGGCGTGAGACTGTATATGTTTTAAGATGTTTTAATGTTCTCAAGCGCAAATGCCTGAATTGGGCTACTTTCGAAAAGAAAAGTAATAAAAGCGCTCCCATGGCCCGTCCTAATCGCCACTCAAGCCACTCGCTACTTGCCGTTCTGTTATGATATTCTTGTGTACTTTCGGCCTAAACCAATTAGTAATTCAAAATTGGTCGAGCGAGCCCGGCTGCAGTGGCGTGAGACTGTATATGTTTTAAGATGTTTTAATGTTGTCAAGCGCAAATGCCTGAATTGGGCTACTTTCGAAAAGAAAAGTAATAAAAGCGCTCCCACGGCCCGTCCTAATCGCCACTCAAGCCACTCGCTACATGTCGTTCTGTTATGATATTCTTGTGTACTATCGGTCTAAACTAATTAGTAATTCAAAATTGGTCGAGTGAGCCCGGCTGCAGTGGCGTGAGACTGTATATGTTTTAAGATGTTTTAATGTTCTCAAGCGCAAATGCCTGAATTGGGCTACTTTCGAAAAGAAAAGTAATAAAAGCGCTCCCACGGCCCGTCCTAATCGCCACTCAAGCCACTCGCTACATGTCGTTCTGTTATGATATTCTTGTGTACTATCGGTCTAAACTAATTAGTAATTCAAAATTGGTCGAGTGAGCCCGGCTGCAGTGGCGTGAGACTGTATATGTTTTAAGATGTTTTAATGTTCTCAAGCGCAAATGCCTGAATTGGGCTACTTTCGAAAAGAAAAGTAAAAAAACGCTCCCACGGCCCGTCCTAATCGCCACTCAAGCCACTCGCTACTTGCCGTTCTGTTATGATATTCTTGTGTACTCGGCCTAAACCATTAGTAATTCAAAATTGGTCGAGGCGAGCCCGGCTGCAGTGGCGTGAGACTATATGTTTAAGATGTTTTAATGTTTAAGCCCAAATGCCTGAATTGGGCTACTTTCGAAAAGAAAAGTAATAAAAGCGCTCCCACGGCCCGTCCTAATCGCCACTCAAGCCACTCGCTACATGTCGTTCTGTTATGATATTCTTGTGTACTATCGGTCTAAACTAATTAGTAATTCAAAATTGGTCGAGTGAGCCCGGCTGCAGTGGCGTGAGACTGTATATGTTTTAAGATGTTTTAATGTTCTCAAGCGCAAATGCCTGAATTGGGCTACTTTCGAAAAGAAAAGTAATAAAAGCGCTCCCACGGCCCGTCCTAATCGCCACTCAAGCCACTCGCTACTTGCCGTTCTGTTATGATATTCTTGTGTACTTTCGGCCTAAACCAATTAGTAATTCAAAATTGGTCGAGCGAGCCCGGCTGCAGTGGCGTGAGACTGTATATGTTTTAAGATGTTTTAATGTTCTCAAGCGCAAATGCCTGAATTGGGCTACTTTCGAAAAGAAAAGTAATAAAAGCGCTCCCATGGCCCGTCCTAATCGCCACTCAAGCCACTCGCTACTTGCCGTTCTGTTATGATATTCTTGTGTACTTTCGGCCTAAACCAATTAGTAATTCAAAATTGGTCGAGCGAGCCCGGCTGCAGTGGCGTGAGACTGTATATGTTTTAAGATGTTTTAATGTTCTCAAGCGCAAATGCCTGAATTGGGCTACTTTCGAAAAGAAAAGTAATAAAAGCGCTCCCACGGCCCGTCCTAATCGCCACTCAAGCCACTCGCTACTTGCCGTTCTGTTATGATATTCTTGTGTACTTTCGGCCTAAACCAATTAGTAATTCAAAATTGGTCGAGCGAGCCCGGCTGCAGTGGCGTGAGACTGTATATGTTTTAAGATGTTTTAATGTTCTCAAGTGCAAATGCCTGAATTGGGCTACTTTAGAAAAGAAAAGTAATAAAAGCGCTCCCACGGCCCGTCCTAATCGCCACTCAAGCCACTCGCTACATGTCGTTCTGTTATGATATTCTTGTGTACTTTCGGCCTAAACCAATTAGTAATTCAAAATTGGTCGAGCGAGCCCGGCTGCAGTGGCGTGAGACTGTATATGTTTTAAGATGTTTTAATGGTGTTCTCAAGCGCATGGAGGCTTAGTTCCTCACGATGTTAGTGCACATGGTTATGAATTCTTAGAATGTAAGATTTCATGCGTGCATATTGTTAAATTTAAAATTTAAGACTCGATTCGATTCGTGAAAGTGTGTGCTACAACTTCATCTTCAAGCCTTCAATCATCTGAAAATTCAGCTGAGAAGAATTTACTACCCTAACCTTTAAGCAATAACATTGTATATAGGTTAATCATGGTTGCATAAGTTAAATTTTTGTCATCTTTTTTCTTAAAACTTGTATATCAGACAAATCAAATTGTGATCTTATAGATCTTAAAAAGATGTCAAAAAGACAGAATTTGGTTATAAACATCAACTTCTATTTTTAATTTGTCTTTAAGAAAAAATTGGTTCATGTTACTAAATTAAATACTTTCAAAACAGGTTTTTATTGATTCTAAGGAAATGAGCAATAGTGTTAAATTTAAAAACTGTGCTTCATCAAGATTCAACCGAGAAGCCAAGCTCATCCATCATTTGAAGAACCAACTATTGTAAAATATATATATAGGGTTTACTTTTTATATTTAAGTTTAAGTACTGTATGTAATTAATTTTTTAAGTACTTATAAATCAAGAACTGGTGACTACAAGCCTAAACTTAGAAAAGTGTGAAAAATGTTATTTGATGGTACTGTTAGTTGTAAAAAGCAATTATTTGGTGAACAGTCAAAATTAATAATTGATGACATAAATGTTTGGCTTTTAAAAACAGGTTTATGCTCATTGTAAGGAAACCAGCAATAGAAATAGCTTCCACTAACAAAATCCCAAATTTAGAACATTTTTCAGATTGATTGGTACCTTCGTTTGCCTTTAAAGGTTGGGAAAGCCATTTTTTAGGCAAAATAAAAATTTCTCTATGTACATGATAAGTTTCCACTAGCGTCCGCTAGAGTGCACTGAACAGTAGGTGCACTGGCTGCAGACGCCTGTGTATAGGCAACCTGCTAGATGTATATGTTTTGCATTTTGCCTAATAACAAGGCGCCATAGGCTACTCTTTGCAAAGGCAACGAGCATATAACTTCATTATCGATTGGTACTGCGTCACGCTCCAGTGACGTCTGGTGGTAAACGCCACCCCTTTGCTGAGGCTATATAAGGGGCTCTCTGCCCGGCATTTCGTGCCTCTCTTGTCCTTAGCACCTCGCACAGTCCTGGCGGGCGACCTGAACGCCAAGTGCGAGGAATGGGGATGCAACACCACTAACAGCAACTGAAACTTACTCGTAAGTTTTCTGTTGTCGCACACCACTGACACTCATCCCGCCCTCCACACCCACCCGCTTTCCCTCTGACCCTCGTATGCGGCCTGAAATTCTTGATGTGGCACTCACTTCAGGAAATATTCGAGTCACAACGCCCAAACCTATTCATTTTCCCCTTTCCGACCACATTCCCATAACCTTTGCAGTTGGCTGCATCCGCTCCTTCTGCGCTCCACGGCAGTGGGTTCCTCAACCAACCGACTGGGATGAGTTTCGCAATCACCTCACCACACTACACTCACAAACACAAGTTTCGTCATCAACGGATTCGCCAGAATCAATAGATGCAAGCTTGCACACCCTCACCAAACACATACAAATAGCCCACAGAAAGGCGACGCCGGTCTTCTGGCGCCCGCCCGAAGAGGGTTCAAACACACTTCCTCCAGATGTCGAAGAGCTTCTGCGTGAGAAACGCAAAGCTAGATGACTATGGCAGCAGTTTAGGTGCCCTGCGCTTAGAACACAGCTGCAGGAATGCGAAAAACGCCAAAAGACGGCGCTCGCAAACCATCACGTGGACGAGTGGGAAAATCGCATGAGAGAGATCGATTCTGATCACTCTCGTAGCGGTCTTTTCAAACTCCAAAAGGCGCTCAGGTCGGTGCCTAAAACTGCAACTGCCATACGTGGTTACGACAACGCGGAGGGTAAACAAACTTACCTCTTCTCTGATCAAGCGAAGGCGGGATTCTTCGCCGACATGTGTGAAGAGAGGTTTGTTAACAATACACAGGTGGAAGAGGATGAGGAGACGGAGGACAACGCCGAAACACTCACACACTGCACAGTCGAAGAAGTTTCGACTACAATCACATGCTTGCGTAGTCGCAAGGCGCCGGGCCCTGACCGGATAGGCCCTCCCGGTCAGGGCCCTTGAGGAGGCCTTGCCGGTCATAAGCACGGAGCTTACGCGAATCTACAACAGCTGCATTACAGCGGTATTTTCCGGAAAGCTGGAAATTTGCTAGTATTTCCATGCTTCCGAAACCCGGAAAGGATCTAACGGTCGCGGCGAGCCACAGGCCAATCAGCCTTCTCCCGGTTATGGGAAAAGTGTTCGAAAGGCTTCTCCTCGCGCGAATCCTACCAACTGTTCTCTCGCATAACTTAATTCGAGACGAACAGTTCGCATTCAGACCGGGCCAATCCGCTTCATTATAGCACTTTGTATGGCTCAGCAGATTTCCGCTGATCTGATACTCACACAGGATGTACCTGTCATTTATCTCGACATGGTGCAAGCATTGCTGGAGGATTGCATTTATTACAAAGTATTAACTTAAGAATCTATCTTTCTTGCTGAACAAAGAAAAGGAGCTTGCTGCAAAAAAGATAACACAGAACTACGAATAGAAATACAAAGTTGAAAACGAAATACTGTGTTAAGACAGGAACTACTAGTTACAAGACGCGTCCAGCAATTTATTTCTATATTTCTCAATACAGACTTTACGAAAAATAAATAGATATTGCAAAACGACCTCTAAACAATGCCCACTTTAGGGAAAAACGAGGAAGTTGAATACATATCAATACACGAATTTGACTTTCAAAGAAGCCGTCCTCGGTCTTCTTTCAATACAAAAAGGGTGAAATACAGAATTATTTTCAAAACATTGAGCAAAAATGAAATTCATTAACTACAAAAACCGAAGAACTTGTGTGAGTGCAAAATACATTACCAAATTACATGAAACTGGATCTCTTACCACGAATTACAACCTTACCTTGCAAACCTTAGAAATGATTAACAGGAAAACCTACTCCTGATTGAAAGATTCCAGGCGGATGTCAGTGTTAAATATGTTTGGGGGTGGACGGGACTAATAAACAATTAAAGCTTTCCGCAGGGGCCGAGAAAGTCCATTGACTGGCGTTAATTTGCCGTATTTTCACGGTAATCATTCAACAATCACTTAAGGAACGTCCATTTTAATAATTGAACACAAAATCAAGTCATTATGCAACACTTAAAATTTTGCAAATTCAGTCAGCCAGAAATACCGTTTGGGGCTCGCAAAGTTCATTCCCGCCTGAGATTCGCAGGAATACCGCCCACAACACATCACGACACACCAGACTTTTAGATTACACAAAGCATTGTAGAATAAAATGAGCCAAACAGTATCAGCACATTTACCAATAAATAATCAGAAAATTAAGATCAGTAGAACAGTATGCAGAATTTACAACACTTTAACAAATTATCAAAAATGAAAGTGATAGAGACTATACGGCATCACAAGGTACCATTTTTTAATAATGATACATAAAAATCATTACCAGAGGCAAAATAATACATATAAACGATCGTAACTCTATTGTAACCAACTTCCGGGTCAATGCCCCTTATCTCGATGTGTTTTTCGTTTGTTTCCCTGCGTACCAAGCAAATGCTGAGCACCCCCTTGTTAAGCTTCTGACAAAATGTCCTTCATTTCTCTAAACGTCTTCTAAATTAAACAGAAATATTACATTTCAAATCAATTTTAATTAATATTACTAAGGAAGTATACAGATGGAACATTATGCTTATTTTATTTTGAAAATGATTTTATATCATGGGATTTTTTTTGTTTAATTTTCCCCTTGAAAATTCAAAATTTTGCTTATTTACCCTTGAAAATAGTTTTTTACAGGGTTTTTTTTGTTTTTTATCTGTATTCAAAAACAAAAATTTATTGATGCTTTGCCTTAAAAAGAACACTTACATGGGATTTTTTTTCTCCAGATGGTATTCAAAATTTAAGTATGTATGACTTAGGTAGGGCAACAGAATTTTGAAAATGTGCACACAATTCACTTTTATGGGCGTCACGATCCAGACAGGCAAACACACACTTCAGAGGCCCAATGCGATTTACGTCTTACGATATAGATTATTATTATTATTATTATTATTATTATTGTTTATTATTGCATTGTAAGTAGCCTATAAGTCTCTGCAACATTCAAAAAATAGCCAACATAAACACGAACAAATAGAATTGAAAATGGAATTTACAAAGGAAAAGGACAGAAATACAATAGATACGCCTCAGTGTGGAGTCACAAAAACCGCCCATACAACAGGAGCACGACATTCTAAAAATGTGAATTCAACACACAACATGACTTTGAACAACCATTACACTTTCCTGAATGAAAGCTCTTTATTGGCAGTTTCAAAGCCTCATTTGCTACAATGAAACAATGATTTACCAAATAATTGAGCATTAAATATTGAGGGCGGGCCGCACCTATTGCTCCTAAATTATTCCATACGCCAGTATAAATGCTTGCGGGAAAAAGAGATTCAAGGAGACCTTGAAAAAGGTGTGTGATTTAGATTTTCCTTTTACACGCAGTCCACAACGATCCATCTGCCGTGAAACCCGATGTCCAGAACTGCAACTTTAAGACTTCAACAATTTTGCACAAAGCCATTCGAAAACGTGCAAATGATTATAGGCAACTGCTAGGCAGCATGAAGCAAGAAAAAATAATATGCAAGAAGTCTTGACATTAGAGCACAGAACTAACAAGAATGAACAGTTTAAGCTAACAGTTACAGAACAACAGCAAGTTAACAAAAATTGTCGATTAACAATGAGCAAATCCATCTTTCAGTATTGCTCCAGACCTGCGGAGGAATTGACTTTAAGTTGAATTATTTCAGTCTATTTACACTCATTTACAATATTGGCACAATTTTAATACTCAATTGTATTGTTTCTGTACAAGGATTACTATGTACGATGACTGAACAAAAGACATTTTTAAAATAATACAAAAAGCATTCAAAATAACAATTATGGCGAAAGGATGAAGTCGAGCACTAACTTCTGTATTCTTCAGTATAAAAAAGTTTCTCGATAGAAGAAAACGTCAATAACAAAGATAAAAAACTTTTTGCAAGTCCAAAGTATTAGTTTACGAACAGAGTGGAGATTAGGGGCTAGAATAACAAAGAGCTGACAAGGCGAAGTTTGATTTTTTCACATCCTTTATATAAATTTTAATGCAAAAATAATGCGCGGGATATTTCGTCTGAGCACTGAGATCAAGACTGTAACAAAATAAACTGGATGTTAGAAGTCACGCCGCTAGTAGAAATTTACGGATTGAGCTACAGGTACAGAAGTATTCGTGAAAGTACTTGCCTGAGAAGTTGATGTACTGTCACTTACAGTTGAATCGGAGTGAATATTTCCGTTGGAGGACGTTCCACTTTGAAGGTAGAATTCTACACCTGGTGGGACGTGGTGTTGGCCAATTGCGTGGGAATCCATGTTTTCAGACTCCATGTTTTTCTGATAAATTTGTTGATGACCAAATGATGATTGCAGTAGATGAGCCTATATCAGCTCATTTTGGGTGTCAGAATTCAATATGTTGAGAGATTCAGATATGCACTGGCCTATGTCATCGAATGAAGTCGGGTCTGTAGTTATTTTAACTACAAGATTTATGACACTTTACTACACATGAACACTTGTCACAACAAAAACACAGAATAGTTTGAGAACACTAGTTTACACAGTCACAGACAAAGACAGAACAACACTTTGCACTTGAAAGACCGGGCCTAGACTGGTTCGGCCTCTCCGGTGCTAACGAAGGCGACTACTGATAACGATGTGCTCCGCTGAGCAGTCGGAACGAGAATGAACAGCTGCCCTACCACTGAGAGAATTATTCACGTTTCTCCCCTTCTTGCAGTATTATTTTCAATGAGGCGAGTGAGTACTTCAACAAGTCGATATTCCCTCTGAGTAGCCGATTCAAAATTTTAGAAGACTGCGCATTTCTTGACATTTGTGACACTCGTATCGTCAAACAATTCAGTTGTCACAAATTTCTGTAAAAGAAGACGCTATTTAGATTGTATACGATATCTAAATATTGTACATTGCACATTACTGTGTATTCTGTACTGTATATTATTGTACTTTTTATTCCGTCAACCCACCTCAATTATTAATCACTTTCAAACTCTCAATGATTTCTTGCCACTTTGTACATAACACGGACAAAGAGCAATGCATGGACATTGACATTCTTTACCACTTCAGTTACGGCATTCTTTCAAATGTTCACACAGGGACATTACATAACCTTATTCAAGGTCTAATGATTTCGTAATAATTCTGGACATTGATGAAATCAGTAGTAGATCTCAGACGTCATCTTCTGTTGGCGCGCAGCTAAACTATTGGCATTGATGCATTCTTGAATCTGTGATGCATAGCTAGGCGGAAAATGTCCAGAAACGTAATTATTTTGAAAATATATTAGTTTATGTTTGTAAATAATAGACTATAGTACTCCGGGCCTTTAAAGGATGCTAGCACAAAAGTTTCATCGGCATTGGTTCAGTAGATTCAGAGATTACCGCGCTGTAAGACACTTGTCTTTATATATTAGTATAGATATCGATATAGATTATTATTATTATTGTTATTTATTATTATTATTGTTTATTATTGTTATTTATTCTTATTCTTATTATTATTATTATTGTAAGTAAAGACGAGCTTGGCGATGATGTTTGTTGGCGATGTTGTACGTCGAAATGAAAAGACCAAATCGGCCATCAATTAAACACAAAAACTAAATATTGTAATTCAATAAATTTAATTTACCGGGTCCTTATAGAGCGAAGCCAACATAAACAACGCAACAAATAGAAGGAAAAGAGGAATTATACAAAGGAAAAGGAGACTCCTGAAAATCACAATAGATAACGTTATGCATAACATAATTCAAAGCAAATCCAATGATAACAACAAATTTTATTTAACAAGGGGAAAAGCCCTTTTACCAAAATTGTTTAACTTTTACATGAAAAATCAGGTGTAACGCGTGTTGAAAAATAATTATACAGAACATACAGAGGTCAGGGCAGCACTACCACTTCAGGAGCTGAAAAGGAAAGACATTTCTAAAAATTGTGTAATTTCTAAAAATTCAAATATGAAAGTGTTCTTAACCTAAGAAACTCCTAGTCACATCGACTTTGAATTCAAACCATTCAGTCATGCAAAATAATTACAGTGCCAGTAAATAGTTTGTAAATAATCATGAACTACGCTCTTTACCAAAAATTGCTGAAAATATCCAGTTTCGAAGTTAATGTTAAAGTACTTGTTCACCTTGCTAATGATAAATGCGCCAATGAACCATACCAAATAATTCAGCTCTTAAATCATATGAGGGCGGGCCGCACCCCTTGCTCCTCAAAGTGATGGCCATACGCCGTAAATGCTGCTTGCGGGACCAAAGACGCTTCAAGGAGACACTGAAAAAGGTCAGTACGGGCCTCGCGTCCTTTTACACGGCAGTCTCAGCAAGCGATCCATCTGCCGTGATAACAAAATGTCCAGTAACAGGAACTTTAAGAATCTTCAACAATTTTCACAAAAGCCATTCGAAAACGTGCATGAGAAATATGTGGTGCAGCTGCTAACTTTTAGCATGTGACCAAGAAAAAATAATGCTGCAAGAAATGCAGAGATTAGAGCACAGAAATTAACAAGAATAACAGTTAAGTTAACAGTTAAGAATAACAGCAAAGTTAACAAAAATTGTCGATTAACAATGAGCAAATCCATTTTCAGTACTTGCTCCGACCTGCGGAGCGTTAAAATTTAAGTTGAATTATTTCAAGTTATTTACACTATTTACAATATTGGCACAATTTTAAATACATCAATTGTATTGTTTCTGTACATAAATTACTTGTACGATGACTGAATTGAAAAACACCTTTAAAATATTACAAAAATTATTCAAAATATACAATATGGCGAAAGGAGAATGTCGAGCAGCCATCTTGGTTATTCTATCAGTTAAAAAATGTTCTCGATAGAAGAAAACGTCAATAACCAAAGATAGAAAAACTTAATGCAAGATCCAAAGTATTATTTACGTACAGAGTGGCCTAAAGGGGCTAGAATAACAAAGAGCGACAAGCGAAGTTGCTCAGTTTTCACATCCTTTATATAAATTTTCATGCAAAATATCCCTACGCGGGATTATTTCGTCTGAGCGGTGAGCGACAAGCGGTAACAAAATAAATTGATGTTAGAAGAGCGCCGCTAGTAGAAATTTACGGTATTAAAAGTAGATTATATTGCTTCCTTAACTAGGTATACATGCAAGAATGGACTATAGCTGTTACCAGGGTGATATATAGTAGCGATATCTTAGCGTAAGGTAGCGTGTTCGCTACCTTATCATACCAATTTACAAACAGTTTACAATGTTTTGTTGACAGGCAAGATGTTACATGTAATTACCAAAGATATTGGATAGTATTACATGAATAAATACAATATCATGGGTACATGTAATGCCAAAGATATACGATAGTTTTATATTAATAAATACATTATCCTGGAAACAAAACCGAAAAATGGAGATTTTATAAACAATTATCTAATAAATGAATGACAAATAACATTAATTTAATTACTAATTAAAGAGAGATATGTAATAAATAAAAATAAACAGTGAATTAAATAAATATAAAATTAATGATACAAATTGTTCATTTAATCAGAACCTGGTCATGACTTATATCTTAGATCTGAGATATTACAATGATCATGAAGATATCTTTCTAATTTCTCACTGAGCCGGCTGTTATTAAACAATAATTATTGAAGAATTTACGTTTGGGCGTGAATTTAAAAAATTGCCAATTCATGGAACTAGAATAATTATATTGATTGGTATTAATTAATTTCAATAATTATTAATTTACCGCTTATTATTTTATAAGCATTTGTACTAATTTTATAAAACTTCCTTATTATTTTTAATTTCCAGATTTGAGCCTTCGAGCAACAAGTGCGGTGGATTTGACTGTGAAGTAGTAGGCTTCCGCGGCCAGAATCCTGAAGATTATCTTGGCTGTCGGGTGACGCCGCGTTGAAGGTGGTCTGCGCTCAGTTTTTTATTTGGGCGGGGACCAAGTGCGATTGGCTGCAACAGTCGGCCAATCGTAGCTGGCGAAGCGAGTGAAGCGGGGGAGGTGCGGCGCGTAATCGCACGGCTCCGAGCGCAGACCAGCCCAGGAGGAGACCAACGCGGCGTCACCCGGACAGCCACGATCATCTTCAGGATTGGACTGTACCTAACAATGGTATAATTATCATTATTATTATCATTATTATTATAAGTAAAGAAGAGCTTGGCGATGATGTTCCAGAAGATGTCTTCCTAATTTCGCTCTGAGGCAGCTTTTATTAAATCATAATTCTTGTTTCGTTTTGGTTAATAAATCGACAAATCAGTCAGACTTCCCTGTACATGTTCACTTTCAGTTTTATTTCTAGAGCGAACTGCAGCGAACCAGAAACAAGTTTCGTTTGCCCGCTCACCCCAACCCAAAGCGAGCCGATCTGTGAGCCGTGGACCTGACCGACAGGAGTTTCCAAGGGGAAGAGCACAGAAACCGAGAAGTCACTACCGCTTACGATCTGTCTTTCTTTCTCCATCCGTCTCTCAGTTGCATTTCTAGAGCGAACTGGAAGAGAAAATTAAAAAGATTTCGAAGCTGCATACGATTTCTTAAAAACTAGTAATATGCAACTTTCACAAGCACAGTGAATTAGAATTACAAAGGTTCAGGGAGGAGCTGTGAAAGTGAAGAGACATCTCAGTGGTGTAGAAGTTTGGAAAGACGTTTGTGTGATAACAAAAAACGTTCTTCCACACAAAAATTTCCAGCCACAGATTCCCCAACTGAAATGCAACAGTAAAATTTCCAAAGGCCTTCAGACACTTGTTACCATTCCTACCGGCTGAAAACAGGGCATTTTATAAAAAATTATTTACGCAAGATTAATGGTTAACACTCTGAAACATTGTAAGGACTGAAGTTATTGTATTTTATAACTTTTGCTATAATATTTTAGAAGTGTGTTTAGTTTTGTTCCTATTGGATTTAGATCATTATTTACGTAAATGCTTCTTCACTTACGTCGTTTCACTTTTTCTTTTTTCCAGTTGCGAAGTTTACAATCGTCGAATGGCATTGGATATTATAATACACAATTTGTATAAATATGGTTTGTTAATGAAATGACATTTCTGTGAATGTATTCATATTTTTCAATAAATGAAACAGCTCGTTTGGCCTCCTGAAAAATGTTCATTTTGGCACTTCGGCCGTTATTTCAACGATACAGATGCTTTTTTGTTTGCTCATTTTAGTAGAATTCAACGCCCTTTTGCCTTTTTTTAGGTAATATAAATGCCTGAAATTTCGGGATCTAGTTGAGACACTAGTTTATGTTCACCCATGCCAGTTGAATGACTTTTCCTTTGCTGGTTTTGTTCATTCGCAAACTAGGGGTTTATTGTCTGATGATTTCTTTGAAAAATCAGTCGCTTTTAAAGAAAATTTCATTTTTTGTGTTAGACATATTTTTCATATCATTTATATTTGAAAATGTTTATATAATATATGCTTATGTATTTTATACATATTGTTACAATACATTACCACAGTTATTGTTCAGGAATTTGTATGAATTTACTGTAATTGACAATTACAATACATTGTTGCAACAAAAATATACAATACACAATTATTATATATTGTCAGTATTTTGAGTATTTGAAGTTTTTTTAAAATACGTATGTGTGTAGCATATCAAGTCCTAATGTATTTTGTGTATGCATTCAAATAATTATTTATGAAGTAATTTGAGGAAGTATTTAAATACTAAATTTAAAGTACTTTGCTCAACCGTAATAATTGGTTTTACGACAAAATGACAGATGTGTTAATTCGGAGAGAAATTGTGGTATAAATAGTATTACATAACTATTACTAAAGGCGAAAAGTTCGTGCAGTTTTAGCACCAGTAGTTTACATTCAATGCACAGACTGCTTCCAATTCTTTTCCTTGAATTTCCTTCAAGCTATCATGTTATGTGACACAACTTCTTGTTCCTACAATTAACAATATGTCTTCTCACTTACCTCATCCAGCGCTGGTATGCATGCTTGGCCGATGCCACGCCCACTTTCCAGGCCATTTTCTCCCTCGCCGCCATCTTACCTCCTCTGCTCCTGTTCCAGTTTCTAATTTCAGTACTACAATTACTAATATCACTAAGTTTTCTTTCTTTTTCACATTATCAATTACATCTGTTTCCAATTTAAATGCAAAATATTTCAAAAGGAGCCATGTTTATTTTCACACAACTTCATTGGATGTATATTACAATCACTAGGAATTAGTGGAGTCCATTTTCACAGTAACACACGTGCATATTTTGTACACTAACGGCAATTCCATTAATCCTAGAAACAACTTCGAAGACATCAAGTTTAGGGCACTTTTTCGTCTCTCATTTCACACCTGGTTAACCTACAAAAATTTAGAATTTTCAAAAGAAAAAAAATTGCTCTATGGTTTTTTATTAAGTTTTGTTGTTGGATAGTGCACAAGACGTTTAAGACAATGGTACTGGTCTCATTTTCGTCAAAAAACCTGATTTTCGGAAAATTGCAAAAATTGCAAAAATTCGGCATCTTCCTACAACTAAAATAATAAAGATAAGAGATTTTTTCTCTTAATAAATTTGTTTATTAACGATAGATTCTGAAATAAGGTCATGTACAATTTTTCGAAAATTTCAGTATTATTGGCGCAATTTTGCGTGAAATAAGCAATTTCTAATTTTTGTTTAAATTATTCTCAAAAACGGCTCCATCATTTTTTATGAAATTTTTTTGGCGCATAGTCTGTAGGACGTTTAAGAGAATGGTGTAGGTCTCATGTTAGTTGAAAATCCAGATTTTTCCAAAATTGAAAAAATTAAAAAAACTTCGGCGTCTTCCTATCCTAGTGAGGATACATTTTTCTCAATGAAACGTGTTCATCAAAAAATCTTTAAATTAGGTTATGATAAATTTTTGAAAAATATGAATATTTTTTTTGTGTAATTTGGCGTCAAACTTAGCGGCTCCCTCCAAAAATCCTGCATTTCGAAAATGTGTCTAGGCAGTTGGATACTGTGTTAGAATTTGTACATTTTATATTTATCTGTTCCTTCCTTACATTTGAGCTTTTGTTATACATTTAACAATTAATCTCTAAGAGATTATTTGAAATATATGAACAAAATTGCTAGCCTTCAGGGAATATCAGAATGAAATGCAACAATAGCAGTCCGCGTCCCGACTCGGCAGCTGAATTTCTGTGAATTGCGTCTCATAGTTGCGACATGATTTAGTCGTATGACAAGGAGATACAATTGTCAAATTAATATTGATATTTGCTTGAAAAATATTCAGTTTTCGCACCAAACATTGTACAATTTGTAATGAGGTTTACAAAAACGTCAGATGGATTGATTCGGATAGAAATTGTAGTATAATAGTATTACATAACTACTACTAAAAGCGAGAAAGAACGTGCTGCTTTAGCACCACTAGTTTCATTACATGCAGGCGAAACTGGTAGTCGTAATTTGAGAAATGTAAGCACAACGTACCTTTACATCGATCCCATGTTGGAATAGCTAAACAGAAACTTTTTTGTATATATTCTGTATGGCTATCTGCATTGCTAATCGATGTAGTTCAGTTTTTGATCCAGAATGGTATGATAGATGAATTATGATGGATGCACTTTATATTATTTTGAATAAAATAGATTGACTAATGAAAAGAGGCGTTGTGGATGGGATGGGGAGCCAGTTTCATAAGAACAAATTTACTATGCATTTACAATACAAACATCTTAAAAAAAAACAATTGATCCATTAATATACACAAGTTGGTGGCCATTGCCATACCAAAATTCAAAATAGGAAATTAAAGGTGAAGAAAAGTTTCATTTAAAACTTCATAAAAACAACTATTAAATTTGGAACTTGGCGAGATTCGTAATTTAGGAAAATTAACAATTGACGTTCGAAGTTACGGTCGCCAGCTGTTTAAAAACAGCACAAATTAATTTTTAAATAAAACCTTGCCTTAAAACAAATATAAGGCGAGGTGACCATGCGATTACCTAATGAAATACTTTCGGGGCTAACACAGAGAACCCCTAAGCCATCGGAATCAGGAAGATTGTCGTCACAATCGAAACCTTTGGAAAAGACGCCCCAGATTCGGAATATTTCATAGATTTCATAGATTTCTGATCAAATCCTACCAAAATATGGCCCATAAATTGTTTAAGATCTATTTGTAAAACTCAAAGCATGCTCTTGGGTGCATATTACACCACTCATCAACAAGATGGGCAATATTTGAATTTTTTGGGGAGATATTCTTCAAAAATGCATATTCAAAACATTTACAGCAATCCAGGGTATTCTCCTCAATTTTAACCAAACTATGACCCATAAAATGTTTAATATCTATTTGTAAATCTCAAGACATGCTCTTGTGTGCATATTACAAAATAGATCAATTTGTTAGGCAATATTTCAATTTTATAGGGGAGAAACTCTTAAAAAATTCATAGTCAAAACATTTACAGTACTTCAGGGAATACTTCTCAATTTCTACCAAACTCTGACCCATAAAATGTTTAACATCTATTTATAAATCTCAAAGCATGCTCATGTGTGCATTTTACAGCATAGATACCCAGAATGGAAATATTTCAATTTTTTGAGAGAGAAATCCTTCAAAAATGCATAGTCAAGACATATGCAGTATTTCAGGGAATTCTGCTCAATTTCTACCAAACTATGACCCATAAAAGGTTTAATATTTATTTGTTAACTTCAAAACATGCTCTTGTATGCATATTAAAGCAGAGAACAACAGGATGGGCAATAATTTAATTTTTGGGTGGAAAAATTCTTTAAAAGTGCATTGCCAAATCATATACAGTATTTCAGGGAACTCTTTTCAATTCCTACAAAACTATGCCCCATAAAAATTTTAATATTTATTTTTAAATCTCAAAGCATGCTCTTGTGTGCATTTTTAGATTAAATCAACAAGATGGGCAATATTTGAATTTTTTGGAAGAGAAATTCAATGAAAATCAGTCAATACAAATTCAGTATTTCAGAGATTTTTGCACAAATCCAACCAAACTCTGCGCCATAAATTGTTTAAGATCTATTTTAAAAATCTCAAAGCATGCTCTTGTGTGCATTTTTAGATTAAATCAACAAGATGGGCAATATTTGAATTTTTTGGATGTAAAATTCAATAAAAATCCTAGTCAATACTAATACAGTATTTCAGAGGTTTTTGGCACCAATCCAAACAAACACTGCGCCATAAATTGTTTAAGATCATTTTTGAAACCTTAAAGCATGTTCTTGTGTGCATTTTTAGATTAAATCAACAAGATGGGCAATATTTGAATTTTTTGGAAGAGAAATTCAATGAAAATCAGTCAATACAAATTCAGTATTTCAGAGATTTTTGCACAAATCCAACCAAACTCTGCGCCATAAATTGTTTAAGATCTATTTTAAAAATCTCAAAGCATGCTCTTGTGTGCATTTTTAGATTAAATCAACAAGATGGGCAATATTTGAATTTTTTGGAAGTAAAATTCAATAAAAATCCTAGTCAATACTAATACAGTATTTCAGAGGTTTTTGGCACCAATCCAAACAAACACTGCGCCATAAATTGTTTAAGATCATTTTTGAAACCTTAAAGCATGTTCTTGTGTGCATTTTTAGATTAAATCAACAAGATGGGCAATATTTGAAATTTTTGGAAGATAAATTCACAAAAAATTATTTACTCAATACTAGTACAGTCTGTCAGATAATTATGCTCAATTTCTAACCAACCATGACCCATCATATGTTTAATATCTATCTGTAAAGCTCATAGTATCCTTATGGGTTCAAATGCCCGCATATATTGAACAGGATGTGCTAAATTTAAATTTTATGAGGGGAGAAATTCATAAAATTTCATTGTCTTTACATATCTAGTATTTCAGGTAATTCTGCTTCATTTCTACCAAACATGACCAATAAAATGTTAAATATCAATTTGTAAGTCTCAAAGCATATTAGGTGCTCTCTTAGGAGCATATTACAGCGTATCAACAAGATAGGCAATATTTGAAATTTTTGGAAAAGGAATTCAATAAAAAACAGCGTCAATACAAATACAGTACTTCAGAAATTTGTGCACAATTCCTCCCAAACTCTGCGCAACAAATTGTTTAAGATTAATTTTTATATCTCAAGGCATGCTCTTTGTGCATTTTTAGATTAAATCAAACAGGTTGGCAATATTTAAAATTTTTTGGAAGATAAATTCACTAAAATTATTTACTCAATACTTGTACAGTCCGTTAGAGGATTATGGTCAATTTCTAACAAACAATGATCCATTATATGTTTAATATCTATCTGTAATACTAATAGCATTCTTATGGGTGTAAATTCCAGCATATATATGAAACAGGATGTGCAATATTTAAATTTTTTGATAGGAGAAATTCATAAAAGTTCATTGTCTTTAGATATCTAGTGTTTCAAGGAATTCTGCTTTATTTCTACCAAAATATGACCAAAAAATGTTTAATATCTATTTGTCAATCTCAAAGCATTCTCGTGAGTGCATTGTAAAGCACTGATCAACAAGATAGCGAATATTAGAGTTTTTTGGAAGAGAAATTCAATGAAAATCAGAGTCCATATAAATTTAGTATTTCAGAGATTTTTTAACAAATCCAACCAAACTCTGCGCCATAAATTGTTTAAGAATTTTTTTAAAATCTCAAAACATGTTCTTGTGTGCGTTTTTATATTAAAACAACAAGATGGCCAACATTTAAATTTTTTTGAAGAGAAATTCAATTAAAATCATAGTTGATACTAATACAGTATTTCAGAGATTTTTGCACAAATCCAACAGAACTCTGTGCCATAAATTGTTTAAGATCTATTTTTAAATCTCAAAGCATGTTCTTGTGTGAATTTTTAGATTAAATCAACAAGATGGGCAACATTTGAATTTTTTGGGAGTGAAGTACAATGAAAATCATAGTCAATACAATAACAGTATTTCAGAGATTTTTGCACAAAACCAACCAAACTCTGCGCCATCAATTGTTTAAGATCTAATTTCAAATCTCAAAGCATTCTATTGTGTGCATTTTTAGATTAAATCAACAAGATGGACAATATTTGATTTTTTTGGAAGATAAATTCAGTAAAATGGTATACTAAATACTACTACAGTCTGTTGGAAAATTATACTTAATTTCTACCAAACTATGACCCATTATATGTTTAACATCCAACTGTAAAGCTCAAAGCATTCTTCTGGAGGCATATACCAGCATATTTTGCACAGGATGTGCAATATTTTAATTTTTTGGGGGGGGAGAAATTCATAAAATTTAATTGTCTTAACATATCCAGTACTTCAGGGAATTCTGCTTCATTTCTACAAAACTATGACCCATAAAATGGTTAATATCAATTTGTAAAACTCAAAGTATGCTCTTGGGAGCATATAACAGCACTGGTCAACAAGATGGGATATATTTGAAATTTTTGGATGAGAAATTCAGTGAAATTCAGAGTCAATACAAATACAGTATTTCAGAAATTTTTTCACAAATCCAACAAAACTCTGCGCCATTAATTGTTATGATCTATTTATAAATCTCAAAGCATGTTCTTGTGTGCTTTTTTTAAATGAAATCAACAAGATGGGCAATATTTGAATTTTTTGGAAGATAAATTCACGAAATTTATATACTCAATTCTAGTACAGTGTTTCAGAGAATTATGCTCAGTTTCTACCAAAGTATGACACATTATATGTTTAATATCTATCTGTAAATCTCAAAGCATTCTTCTGGGATCATATTCCAGCAAATCTTGAACAGGATGTGCAATATTTCAATTTTTTGTGGGGAGAAATTCATAAAAGTTCATTGTCTTAACATATCCAGTATTTAAGGGAATTCTGCTTCATTTCTACCAAACTATGCCCCATAAAATGTTTAATATCTAATTGTAAATCTCAAATCATGCTGTTGGGTGCATATTACAGCACAGATGAAAAAGATAGGCAATATTTAAATTTTTTGGAAGAGAAATTCAAATAAAGTCAGTGTCAATAGAAATACAGTATTTCAGAGATTTTTGCACAAATCCAACCAAACTCTGCACCTTAAAGTGTTTAAGATCTATTTTTAAATCTCAAGGCATTCTCAAGTGTGCATTTTTAGATTAAATCAACAAGATGATAATATTTGAATTTTTTGGAATATAAATTCTCTAAAATATAATTCTCAATAGTAGTACAGTTTCTCAGATAATTATGCTCAGTTTCTAGCAAATTACGACCCATTAGATGTTTAATATCTATCTGTAAAACTCAAAGCATTCTTCTGGGCTCGTATACCTGCAAGTTTTGAACAGCATGTGCAATATTTCAATTTTTTGTTGATGAAAAATTCATAAAAGTTCATTGTTTTAACATATCCAGTATTTCAGGGAATTCTGCTTCATTTCTACCAAACTATGACCCATAAAATGTTAAATATCTATTTGTAAATCTCAAAGCATGCTTTCGGGTGCATATTACAGCACTCATCAACAAGATGGACAATATTTGAATTTTTTGGAAGAGAAATTCAAATTAAATCAGAGTCAATACAAATACAGTATTTCAGAGATTTTTGCACAAATCCTACCAAACTCTGCGCCATAAATTGTTTAAGATCAATTTTTATATCTCAAGGCATTCTCAAGTGTGCATTTTTAGATTAAATCAACAAGATAAGCATTATTTGAATTTTTTGGAAGATAAATACACTAAAATTATATACTCAATTCTAGTACAGTGTTTCAGAGAATTATGCTCAGTTTCTACCAAACTATGACCCATTTAATGTTTAATATCTATCCGTAAAGCTCAAACCATTCTTCTGGGTTCATGTACCAGCAAATATCGAACAGGATGTGCATTATTTCAATTTTTAGTGAGGAGAAATTCATAAAAGTTCATTGTCTTAACATATCCAGTATTTCAGGGAATTCTGCTTCATTTCTACCAAACTATGACTCATAAAATGTTTAATATCTTTTTGTAAATCTCAAAGCATGCTCTTGGGTGCATATTACAGCACTCATCAAGAATATGGGCAATCTTTGAATTGTTTGGAAAAGAAATTCAAATAAAATCAGAGTCAATACAAATACAGTATTTCAGAGATTTTGCACAAATCCAACCAAACTCTGCGCCATTAAGTGTTTAAGATCTATTTTTAAATCTCAAGGCAAGCTCTAGTGTGTATTTTAAGATTAGTTCACAATAATGGGCAATATTTGAATTTTTTGGAAGATAAATTGCTTAAAATTGTATACTCAATTCTAGTACAGTGTTTTAGAGAATTAAGCTCAGTTTCTACCTAAGTATGACCAATTCTATGTTTAATATCTACCTGCTAAGCTCAAAGCATTTCTCTGGTTTCATATAACAGCAAATCTTGAACAGGATGTGCAATATTTAATTTTTTGTGGGGAGAAATTAATAAAAGTTTATTGTTTTAACATATCCAGTATTTCAGGGAATTCTGCTTCATTTCTACCAAACTATGACTCATAAAATATTTAATATCTTCTTGTCACACTGAAAGCATGCTCTTGGGTGCGTATTACAGCACTCATCAACAAGATTGGCAATATTTGAATTTTTTGGAAGAGAAATTCAAATAAAATCAGAGTGAATACAAATACAGTATTTCAGTGATTTTTGCACAAATCCATCCAAACTCTGCGCCATCAAGTGTTTAAGATCTATTTTTCAATCTCAAAGCATGCTCTATAGAGCATTTTAAGATTAGTTCAACAAGATGGGCAATATTTGAATTTTTTGAAGATAAATTCTCTAAAGATATATACTCAGTTCTAGTACAGTGTTTTAGAGAATTAAGCTTAGTTTCTACCTAAGTATGACCTATTATATGCTTAATATCTACCTGTTAATCTCAAAGCATTCCTCTGGTTTCATATACCTGCAAATCTTAAACAGGATGTGTAATATTACATTTTTTGTGGGGAGAAATTCATAAACGTTCATTGTTTAAACATATCCAGTATTTCAGGGAATTCTGCTTCATTTCTACCAAACTATGACCATTAAATGTTTAATATCTTTTTGTAAATCTCAAAGAATGTTCTTGGGTGAAAATTACAGCACTCATCAACAAGATGGGCAATATTTGAATTTTTTGAAAGAGAAATTCAAATAAAATCAGAGTCAATACAAATACAGTATTTCAGAGATTTTTGCACAAATCCTACCAAACTCTGCGCCATCAAGTGTTTAAGATCTATTTTTAAATCTCAAGGCATGCTCTAGTGTGTATTTTAATATTTTTTCAACAAAATGGGCAATATTTGAATTTTTTGAAAGATAAATTCACTATAATTATATACTCAAATCTACTAGAGTGTTTCAGAGAATTATGCTCAGTTTCTACCAAACTATGACCCATTTAATGTTTAATATCTATCTGTAAAGCTCAAAGCATTCTTCTGGGTTCATGTACCAGCAAATATTGAACAGGATGTGCATTATTTTAATTTTTAGTGGGGAGAAATACATAAAAGTTCATTGTCTTAACATATCCAGTATTTCAGATTTTTCTGCTTAATTTCTACCAAACTATGACCCATAAAATGTTTAATATCTATTTTTAAATCTCAAAGTATCTCTTGGGTGCATATTACAGCACTCATGAACAAGATGTACAATATTTGAATTTTTTGAAAGAGAAATTCAAATAAAATCAGAGTCAATACAAATACAGTATTTCAGTGATTTTTGCACAAATCCATCCAAACTCTGCGCCATCAAGTGTTTAAGATCTATTTTTCAATCTCAAAGCATGCTCTATAAAGCATTTTTAAATTAGTTCAACAAGATGGGCAATATTTGAATTTTTTGGAAGATAAATTCACTAAAATATGTACTCACTTCTAGTACAGTGTTTCAGAGAATTATGCTCAGTTTCTACCTAAGTATGACCCATTATATGTTTAATATCTACCTGTTAAGCTCAAAGCATTCCTCTGGTTTCATATACCAGCAAATCTTGAACAGGATGTGCAATATTTCGATTTTCTGGGGAGAAAAATTCTTAAAATTCATTGTCTTAACATATCCAGTATTTCAGGGAATTCTGCTTCATTTCTACCAAACTATGACCCATAAAATGTTTAGTATTTATTTGTAAATCTCAAAGCATGCTCTTGGGTGCATATTACAGCACTCATGAACAAGATGTGCAATATTTGAATTTTTTGGAAGAGAAATTCAAATAAAATCAGAGTCAATACAAATACAGTATTTCAGTGATTTTTGCACAAATCCATCCAAACTCTGCGCCATCAAGTGTTTAAGATCTATTTTTCAATCTCAAAGCATGCTCTATAAAGCATTTTTAAATTAGTTCAACAAGATGGGCAATATTTGAATTTTTTGGAAGATAAATTCACTAAAATATGTACTCACTTCTAGTACAGTGTTTTAGAGAATTAAGCTCAGTTTGTACCTAAGTATGACCCATTATATGTTTAATATCTACCTTTTAAGCTCAAAGCATCCCTTTGGTTTCATATACCAGCAAATCTTGAACAGGATGTGCAATATTTCGTTTTTTTGGGGGGAAAATTCATTAAGGTCCATTGTCTTAACATATCCAGTATTTCAGGGAATTCTGCTTCATTTCTACCAAACTATGACCCATAAAATGTTAAATATTTATTTGTAAATCTCAAAGCATGCTCTTGGGTGCATATTACAGCACTCATCAACAAGATGGGCAATATTTGAATTTTTCGGAAGAGAAATTCAAATAAAATCAGAGTCAATACAAATACAGTATTTTAGTGATTTTTGCACAAATCCATCCAAACTCTGCGCCATCAAGTGCTTAAGATCTATTTTTCAATCTCAAAGCATGCTTTTTGTGCATTTTTAGATTAGTTCAACAAGATGGGCAATATTTGAATTTTTTGAAGATAAATTCACTAAAAATATATACTCAATTCTAGTACAGTGTTTTAGAGAATTAAGCTCAGTTTCTACCTAAGTATGACCCATTATATGTTTAATATCTACCTTTTAAGCTCAAAGCATCCCTTTGGTTTCATATACCAGCAAATCTTGAACAGGATGTGCAATATTTCAATTTTTAGTGGGGAGAAATACATAAAAGTTCATTTTCTTAACATATCCAGTATTTCAGGGAATTCTGCTTCATTTCTACTAAACTATGACTCATAAAATATTTAATATCTATTTGTCACACTCAGAGCATGCTCTTGGGTACGTATTACAGCACTCATCAACAAGATTGGCAATATTTGAATATTTAGAAGAGAAATTCAAATACAATCAGAGTCAATACAAATACAGTATTTCAGTGATTTTTGCACAAATCCATCCAAACTCTGCGCCATCAAGTGTTTAAGATCTATTTTTCAATCTCAAAGCATCCTCTATTGTGCATTTAAAGATTAGATCAACAAGATGGGCAATATTTGAATTTTTTGGAAGATAAATTCTCTAAAAATATATACTCAGTTCTAGTACAGTGTTTTAGAGAATTAAGCTCAGTTTCTACCTAAGTATGACCCATTATATGTTTAATATCTACCTGTTAAGCTCAAAGCATTCCTCTGGTTTCATATACCAGCAAATCTTGAACAGGATGTGCAATATTTCGATTTTTTGGGAAGAAAAATTCATAAAAGTTCATTGTCTTAACATATCCAGTATTTCAGGGAATTCTGCTTTATTTCTACCAAACTATGACCCAGAAAATGTTTAATATTTATTTGTAAATCTCAAAGCATGCTCTTGGGTGCATATTACAGCACTCATCAACAAGATGGGCAATATTTGAATTTTTCGGAAGAGAAATTCAAATAAAATCAGAGTCAATACAAATACAGTATTTTAGTGATTTTTGCACAAATCCATCCAAACTCTGCGCCATCAAGTGCTTAAGATCTCTTTTTCAATCTCAAAGCATGCTTTTTGTGCATTTTTAGATTAGTTCAACAAGATGGGCAATATTTGAATTTTTTGAAGATAAATTCACTAAAAATATATACTCAATTCTAGTACAGTGTTTTAGAGAATTAAGCTCAGTTTCTACCTAAGTATGACCCATTATATGTTTAATATCTACCTTTTAAGCTCAAAGCATCCCTTTGGTTTCATATACCAGCAAATCTTGAACAGGATGTGCAATATTTCAATTTTTAGTGGGGAGAAATACATAAAAGTTCATTTTCTTAACATATCCAGTATTTCAGGGAATTCTGCTTCATTTCTACTAAACTATGACTCATAAAATATTTAATATCTATTTGTCACACTCAGAGCATGCTCTTGGGTACGTATTACAGCACTCATCAACAAGATTGGCAATATTTGAATATTTAGAAGAGAAATTCAAATACAATCAGAGTCAATACAAATACAGTATTTCAGTGATTTTTGCACAAATCCATCCAAACTCTGCGCCATCAAGTGTTTAAGATCTATTTTTCAATCTCAAAGCATCCTCTATTGTGCATTTAAAGATTAGATCAACAAGATGGGCAATATTTGAATTTTTTGGAAGATAAATTCTCTAAAAATATATACTCAGTTCTAGTACAGTGTTTTAGAGAATTAAGCTCAGTTTCTACCTAAGTATGACCCATCATATGTTTAATATCTACCTGTTAAGCTCAAAGCATTCCTCTGGTTTCATATACCAGCAAATCTTGAACAGGATGTGCAATATTTCGATTTTTTGGGGAGAAAAATTCATAAAAGTTCATTGTCTTAACATATCCAGTATTTCAGGGAATTCTGCTTTATTTCTACCAAACTATGACCCAGAAAATGTTTAATATTTATTTGTAAATCTCAAAGCATGCTCTTGCGTGCATATTACAGCACTCATCAACAAGATGGGCAATATTTGAATTTTTCGGAAGAGAAATTCAAATAAAATCAGAGTCAATACAAATACAGTATTTCAGAGATTTTTGCACAAATCCTACCAAACTCTGCGTCATAAAATGTTTAAGATCAATTTTGATATCTCAGGGCATGCTCAAGTGTGCATTTTTAGTTTAAATCAACAAGATGAGCAATATTTGAATTTTTTGGAAGATAAATTCACTAAATTTATATACTCAATTCTAGTACAGTGTTTCAGAGAATTATGCTCAGTTTCTACCAAACTATGACCCATTTAATGTTTAATATCTATCTGTAAAGCTCAAAGCATTGTTCTGGGTTTATGTACCAGCAAATCTTGAACAGGATGTGCAATATTTCGTTTTTTTGGGGGGAAAATTCATTAAGGTCCATTGTCTTAACATATCCAGTATTTCAGGGAATTCTGCTTCATTTCTACTAAACTATGACTAATAAAATATTTAATATCTATTTGTCACACTCAAAGCATGCTCTTGGGTACGTAATACAGCACTCTTCAACGAGATTGGCAATATTTGAATATTTAGAAGAGAAATTCAAATAGAATCAGAGTCAATACAAATACAGTATTTCAGTGATTTTTGCACAAATCCATCCAAACTCTGCGCCATCAAGTGTTTAAGATCTATTTTTCAATCTCAAAGCATGCTCTATTGTGCATTTTTAGATTAGATCAACAAGATGGGCAATATTTGAATTTTTTGGAAGATAAATTCTCTAAAATTATATACTCTGTTCTAGTACAGTGTTTTAGAGAATTAAGCTCAGTTTCTACCTAAGTATGACCCATTATATGTTTAATATCTACCTGTTAAGCTCAATGCATTCCTCTGGTTTCATATACCTGCAAATCTTGAACAGGATGTGCAATATTTCGATTTTTTGGGGAGAAAAATTCATAAAAGTTAATTGTCTTAACATATCCAGTATTTCAGGGAATTCTGCTTCATTTCTACTAAACTATAACTCATAAAATATTTAATATCTATTTGTCACACTCAATGCATGCTCTTGGGTGCATATTACAGCACTCATGAACAAGATGTGCAATAATTGAATTTTTTGGAAGATATATTCAAATAAAATCAGAGTCAATACAAATACAGTATTTTAGTGATTTTTGCACAAATCCATCCAAAATCTGCGCCATCAAATGTTTAAGATCTATTTTTAAATCTCGAGGCATGCTCTAGTGTTTATTTTAAGATTAGTTCAACAAAATGGGCAATATTTGAATTTTTTGGAAGATAAATTCATCAAAAATATATACTCAATTCTAGTACAGTGTTTGAGAGAATTATGCTCAGTTTCTACCAAACTATGACGCATTTAATGTTTAATATCTATCTGTAAAGCTCAAAGCACTCTTCTGGGTTCATGTACCAGCAAATATTGAACAGGATGTGCATTATTCAATTTTTAGTGGGGAGAAATTCATAAAAGTTCATTGTCTTAACATATCCAGTATTTCAGGGAATTCTGCTTCATTTCTACCAAACTATGACCCATAAAATGTTTAATCTTTATTTGTAAATCTCAAAGCATGTTCTTGGGTGCATATTACAGCACTCATGAACAAGATGTGCAATATTTGAATTTTTTGGAAGAGAAATTCAAAAAAAATCAGAGTCAATACAAATACAGTATTTCAGTAATTTTTGCACAAATCCATCCAAACTTTGCGCCATCAAGTGTTTAAGATCTATTTTTCAATCTCAAAGCATGCCCTATTGTGCATTTTTAGATTAGATCAACAAGATGGGCAATATTTGAATTTTTTGGAAGATAAATTCTCTAAAAATATATACTCAGTTCTAGTACAGTGTTTTAGAGAATTAAGCTCAGTTTCTACCTAAGTATGACCCATTATATGTTTAATATCTACCTTTTAAGCTCAAAGCATCCCTTTGGTTTCATATACCAGCAAATCTTGAACAGGATGTGCAATATTTCGATTTTTTTGGGGGAAAATTGGTAAAAGTCCATTGTCTTAACATATCCAGTATTTCAGGGAAATCTGCTTCATTTCTACTAAACTATGACTCATAAAATATTTAATATCTATTTGTCACACTCAAAGCATGCTCTTGGGTACGTAATACAGCTCTCTTCAACAAGATTGGCAATATTTGAATATTTAGAAGAGAAATTCAAATAGAATCAGAGTCAATACAAATACAGTATTTCAGTGATTTTTGCACCAATCCATCCAAACTCTGCGCCATCAAGTGCTTAAGATCTCTTTTTCAATCTCAAAGCATGCTCTATTGTGCATTTTTAGATTAGTTCAACAAGATGGGCAATATTTGAATTTTTTGAAGATAAATTCACTAAAAATATATACTCAATTCTAGTACAGTGTTTTAGAGAATTAAGCTCAGTTTCTACCTAAGTATGACCCAATATATGTTTAATATCTACCTGTTAAGCCCAAAGCATTCCTCTGGTTTCATATACCAGCAAATTTGAACAGGATGTGCAATATTTCGATTTTTTGGGGAGAAAAAGTCATAAAAGTTCATTGTCTTAACATATCCAATATTTCAGGGAATTCTGCTTCATTTCTACCAAACTATGACCCATAAAATGTTTAATATTTATTTGTAAATCTCAAAGCATGCTCTTGGGTGCATATTACAGCACTCATCAATTAGTTGTGCAATATTTGAATTTTTCGGAAGAGAAATTCAAATAAAATCAGAGTCAATACAAATACAGTATTTCAGAGATTTTTGCACATATCCTACCAAACTCTGCACAATAAAGTGTTTAAGATCTATTTTTAAATCTCTAGGGATGCTCTAGTATGTATTTTAAGATTAGTTCAACAAAATCGGCAATATTTGAATTATTTGGAAGATAAATTCACTAAAATTATATACTCAATTATAGTACAGTGTTTGAGAGAATTATGCTCAGTTTCTACCAAACTATGACGCATTTAATGTTTAATATCTATCTGTAAAGCTCAAAGCACTCTTCTGGGTTTATGTACCAGCAAATATTGAACAGGATGTGCATTATTTCAATTTTTAGTGGGGAGAAATTAATAAAAGTTCATTGTCTTAACATATCCAGTATTTCAGGGAATTCTGCTTCATTTCTACCAAACTATGACCCATAAAATGTTTAATATTTATTTGTAAATCTCAAAGCATGCTCTTGGGTGCATATTACAGCACTCATCAATTAGATATGCAATATTTGAATTTTTCGGAAGAGAAATTCAAATAAAATCAGAGTCAATACAAATACAGTATTTCAGTGATTTTTGCACAAATCCATCCAAACTCTGCCCCATCAAGTGCTTAAGATCTCTTTTTCAATCTCAAAGCATGCTCTATTGTGCATTTTTAGATTAGTTCAACAAGATGGGCAATATTTGAATTTTTTGAAGATAAATTCACTAAAAATATATACTCAATTCTAGTACAGTGTTTTAGAGAATTAAGCTCAGTTTCTACCTAAGTATGACCCAATATATGTTTAATATCTACCTGTTAAGCTCAAAGCATTCCTCTGGTTTCATATACCAGCAAATTTGAACAGGATGTGCAATATTTCGATTTTTTGGGGAGAAAAATTCATAAAAGTTCATTGTCTTAACATATCCAATATTTCAGGGAATTCTGCTTCATTTCTACCAAACTATGACCCATAAAATGTATAATATTTATTTGTAAATCTCAAAGCATGCTCTTGGGTGCATATTACAGCACTCATCAATTAGTTGTGCAATATTTGAATTTTTCGGAAGAGATATTCAAATAAAATCAGAGTCAATACAAATACAGTATTTCAGAGATTTTTGCACATATCCTACCAAACTCTGCACCATAAAGTGTTTAAGATCTATTTTTAAATCTCTCGGGATGCTCTAGTATATATTTTAAGATTAGTTCAACAAAATGGGCAATATTTGAATTATTTGGAAGATAAATTCACTAAAATTATATACTCAATTCTAGTACAGTGTTTCAGAGAATTATGCTAAGTTTCTACCAAACTATGACCCATTTAATGTTTAATATCTATCTGTAAAGCTCAAAGCATTCTTCTGGGTTCATGTACCAGCAAATATTGAACAGGATGTGCATTATTTCAATTTTTAGTGGGGAGAAATTCATAAAAGTTCATTGTCTTAACATATCCAGTATTTCAGGGAATTCTGCTTCATTTCTACCAAACTATGACCCATAAAATGTTTAATCTTTATTTGTAAATCTCAAAGCATGCTCTTGGGTGCATATTACAGCACTCATCAACAAGATGGGCAATATTTGAATTTTTTGGAAGAGAAATTCAAATAAAATCAGAGTCAATACAAATACAGTATTTCAGAGATTTTTGCACATATCCTACCAAACTCTGCACAATAAAGTGTTTAAGATCTATTTTTAAATCTCTAGGGATGCTCTAGTATGTATTTTAAGATTAGTTCAACAAAATGGGCAATATTTGAATTATTTGGAAGATAAATTCACTCAAATTATATACTCAATTATAGTACAGTGTTTGAGAGAATTATGCTCAGTTTCTACCAAACTATGACGCATTTAATGTTTAATATCTATCTGTAAAGCTCAAAGCACTCTTCTGGGTTCATGTACCAGCAAATATTGAACAGGATGTGCATTATTCAATTTTTAGTGGGGAGAAATTCATAAAAGTTCATTGTCTTAACATATCCAGTATTTTAGGGAATTCTGCTTCATTTCTACCAAACTATGACCCATAAAATTTTTAATATTTATTTGTAAATGTCAAAGCATGCTCTTGGGTGCATATTACATCGCTCATGAACAAGATGTGCAATATTTGAATTTTTTGGAAGATATATTCAAATAAAATCAGAGTCAATACAAATACAGTATTTCAGTGATTTTTGCACAAATCCATCCAAACTCTGCGCCATCAAGTGTTTAAGATCTATTTTTCAATCTCAAAGCATGCTCTATTGTGCATTTTTAGATTAGATCAACAAGATGGGCAATATTTGAATTTTTTGGAAGATAAATTCTCTAAAAATATATACTCAGTTCAAGTACAGTGTTTTAGAGAATTAAGCTCAGTTTCTACCTAAGTATGACCCATTATATGTTTAATATCTACCTGTTAAGCTCAAAGCATTCCTCTGGTTTCATATATCAGCAAATCTTGAACAGGATGTGCAATATTTCGATTTTTTGGGGAGAAAAATTCATAAAAGTTCATTGTCTTAACATATCCAGTATTTCAGGGAATTCTGCTTCATTTCTACAAAACTATGACCCATAAAATGTTTAATATTTATTTGTAAATCTCAAAGCATGCTCTTGGGTACATATTACAGCACTCATCAACAAGATGGGCAATATTTGAATTTTTCGGAAGAGAAATTCAAATAAAATCAGAGTCAATACAAATATAGTATTTCAGTGATTTTTGCTCAAATCCATCCAAACTCTGCGCCATCAAGTGCTTAAGATCTCTTTTTCAATCTCAAAGCATGCTTTATTGTGCATTTTTAGATTAGATCAACAAGATGGGCAATATTTGAATTTTTTGAAGATAAATTCACTAAAAATATATTCTCAATTCTAGTACAGTGTTTTAGAGAATTAAGCTCAGTTTCTACCTAAGTATGACCCAAAATATGTTTAATATCTACCTGTTAAGCTCAAAGCATTCCTCTGGTTTCATATACCAGCAAATCTTGAACAGGATGTGCAGTATTTCGATTTTTTGGGGAGAAAAATTCATAAAAGTTCATTGTCTTAACATATCCAGTATTTCAGGGAATTCTGCTTCATTTATACCAAACTATGACCCATAAAATGTTTAATATTTATTTGTAAATCTCAAAGCATGCTTTTGGGTGCATATTACAGCACTCATCAACAAGATGGGCAATATTTTAATTTTTCGGAAGAGAAATTCAAAGAACATCAGAGTTAATACAAATACAGTATTTCAGTGATTTTTGCACAAATCCATCCAAACTCTGCGCCATCAAGTATTTAAGATCTATTTTTAAATCTCAAGGCATGCTTCAGTGTGTATTTTAAGATTAGTTCAACAAAATGATCAATATTTGACTTTTTTGGAAGATAAATTCACTAAAATTATATACTCAATTCTAGTACAATGTTTCAGAGAATTATGCTCAGTTTCTACCAAACTATGACTTATTTAATGTTTAATATCTATCTGTAAAGCTCAACGCATTCTTCTGAGTTCATGTACCAGCAAATATTGAACAGGATGTGCATTATTTCAATTTTTAGTGGGGAGATATTCATAAAAGTTCATTGTGTTAACGTATCCAGTATTTCAGGGAATTCTGCTTCATTTCTACCAAACTATGACCCATAAAATATTCAATATCTATTTGTCAGACTCAAAGCATGCTCTTGGGTGCGTATTAGAGCACTCATCAATAAGATTGGCAATATTTGAATATTTGGAAGAGAAATTCAAATGAAATCAGAGTCATTACAAATACAGTATTTCAGTGATTTTTGCACAAATCCATCCAAACTCTGCGCCATAATGTGTTTAAGATCTATTTTTCAATCTCAAAGCATGCTCTATTGTGCATTTTTAGGGCCATGTCAAGCTAGCACAACCACTATAGCACAATCACATCAAACCAAGTGAAATATTTAGTACTCATTTATTACTAATTTATTACCCAAAAATTAAATTTATTACTCCTTCCGTTTCTGAAATAAAGGTGGTTGTGCTAGCGTGACTGTCACGCTAGCACAACCCAAATTAAAAAATGAGCTAAATCGATCAAAACTAATACGAATGTTTAGAGCATATTTATTACTAATTTATTACTCTAAAATGAAATTTATTACTCATGCGGTTTACGAAAAAAAAATTCAAAAATTGTCAAACTCAATTAGTTATGCAACCAGCACGACATTGGCGTATATTATTGAAGAGTCCCAAAGACATTAAAACACTTAGTCCAATTACAAAAATACAATTACAATCAATAATATACATTCAGTTCTAATTTTTAACACAAAAAAAATAAAATGTGAAAACCGCTTTAAGAAACATTGTAAAGGTTGAATCGTAATGGTCAAAACATGCAAGAGATACAAATTCAAAAGTAGAGAGAACCAACGAGCACAATCGCATTAAACCAAACACACAATTAAAAGACGTATCACACTGCAATTTAAAACTAATTGGAAATTTATTACTCCTGCTGTTTACGAAATAAATAATTTTATAGAACAACATACTTATTAAAAAACACACGGTATTCGAGAAGTAATTTTAGAGTAAAGTGAGCCACAAGCAAATGAAACCTATCCTGTAGAAAACTAGACATTATGTTCTGTTATCTAACATTTAGTTACAAATTATAAACGTAGAAACGCATTTATGAAATATTGTATAAACTCAATCGTAATGGTCAAAACATGCAAGTGATTCTAATTCAAAAATACAGAGAACCAACGAGCACAATCGCATTAAACCAAACACACAATTAACAGACGTATCACACTGCTATTTAAAACTAATTGGAAATTTATTACTCCCGCTGTTTACTAAATAAATAATTTTATAAAACGACATACTTATCAAAAAACGCACGATATACATGAAGTAATTTATAGAGTATAGCAACGCACAAGCAAATAAAACATATTCAGTACAAAATTAGACATTTACGTCTAGTTTTTGAATCCTGGGAAAAAATATAAACGTGCAATCTCATGAAATAAATATTGTATAAAATCTATCGTAATGGTCAAAACATGCAAGAGATTCAAATTCAAACATAGAGAGAACCAACGAGCACAATCGCATTAACCCAAACACACAATTAACAGACGTTTCACACTGCTCATTAAAACTAATTATAAATTTATTACTCCTGTTGTTTTCGAAATAAATAATAATAAAAACGACATACTTACGCAAAAACGCACGGTATTCGTGAAGTAATTTTAGAGTAAAGTGAGCCACAAGCAAATGAAACCTATCCTGTAGAAAATTAGACATTATGTTCTGTTATCTAACGCCTAGTAACAAATTATGAACGTAGAAACGCATTTATGAAATATTGTATAAACTCAACCGTAATGGTCAAAACATGCAAGAGATTCAAATTCAAAAATAGAGAGAACCAACGAGCACAATCGCATTAAACCAAACACACAATTAACAGACGTATCACACTGCTATTTAAAACTAATTGGAAATTTATTACTCCTGCTGTTTACGAAATAAATAATTTTATAAAACGACATACTTATTAAAAAACGCACGGTATTCGTGAAGTAATTTTAGAATAAAGTGAGCCACAAGCAAATCAAACCTATCCTGTAGAAAATTAGACATTATGTTCTGTTATCTAACACTTAGTAACAAATTATGAACGTAGAAACGCATTTATGAAATTTGTATAAATTCAATCGTAATGGTCAAAACATGCAAGAGATTCAAATTCAAAAATACAGAGAACCAACGAGCACAATCGCATTAAACCAAACACACAATTAACAGACGTATCACGCTGCTATTTAAAACAAATTGGAAATTTATTACTCCTGCTGTTTACGAAATAAATAATTTTATAGAACGACATATTCATCAAAAAACGCACGATATACATGAAGTAATTTATAGAGTATAGCAACGCACAAGCAAAAAAACCTATTCAGTACAAAATTAGACATTTGCTTTTGGTTTTTGAATCCTGGGAAAAAATATAAACGTGCAATCTCATGAAATAAATATTGTATAAACGCTATCGTAATGGTCAAAACATGCAGAAGATTCAAATTCAAAAAAAAAGAGAACCAACGAGCACAATCGCATTAACCCAAACACACAATTAACAGACGTTTCACACTGCTATTTAAAACTAATTATAAATTTATTACTCCTGTTGTTCACGAAGTAAATAATTATAAAAACGACATACTTTCGCAAAAACGCAAGGTGCTAATGAAGTAATTTTAGAGTAAAGTGAGCCGCAAGCAAATGAAACCTATCCTGTAGAAAATTAGACATTATGTTCTCTTATCTAACACCTAGTAACAAAATATAAATTTAGACACGCATTTATGATATATTGTATAAACTCAATCGTAATGGTCAAAACATGCAAGAGATTCTAATTCACAAATACAGAGAACCAACGAGCACAATCGCATTAAACCAAACACACAATTAACAGACGTATCACACTGCTATTTAAAACTAATTGGAAATTTATTACTCCTGCTGTTTACGAAATAAATAATTTTATAGAACGACATATTTATCAAAAAACGCACGATATACATGAAGTAATTTATAGAGTATAGCAACGCACAAGCCAATAAAACCTATTCAGTACAAAATTAAACGTTTGCTTTTGGTTTTTGAATCCTGGGAAGGAATATAAACGTGCAATCTCATGAAATAAATATTGTATAAACTCTATCGTAATGGTCAAAACATGCAAGAGATTCAAATTCAAACATAGAGAGAACCAACGAGCACAATCGCATTAACCCAAACACACAATTAACAGACGATTCACACTGCTATTTAAAACTAATTAGAAATTTATTACTCCTGTTGTTTACGAAATAAATAATTATAAAAACGACATACTTACACAAAAAAACGCACGGTATTCGTGAAGTAATTTTGGAGTAAAGTGAGCCACAAGCAAATGAAACCTATCCTGTAGAAAATTAGACATTATGTTCTGTTATCTAACGCCTAGTAACAAATTATGAACGGAGAAATGCATTTATGAAATATTGTATAAACTCAATCGTAATGATCAAAACATGCAAGAGATTAAAATTAAAAAAAAAAGAGAACCAACGACCACAATCGCACTAAACCAAACAGACAATTAACAGACGTATCACACTGCTATTTAAAACTAATTAGAAATTTATTACTCTTGCTGTTTACGAAATAAGTAATTTTATAGAACGACATTTTTATTAGAAACGCACGGTATTCGTAAAGTAATTTTAGAGTAAACTGAGCCACAATAAAATGAAACATATCCTTTAGAAAATTAGACATTATGTTCTGTTATCTAACACCTAGTAACAAATTATAAACGTAGAAACGCATTTATGAAATATTGTATAAACTCAATCGTAATGGTCAAAACATGCAAGAGATTCAAATTCGAAATAGAGAGAACCAACGAGCACAATCGCATTAAACCAAACACACAAATAACAGACGTATCACACTGCTATTTAAAACTAATTCGAAATTTATTACTCCTGCTGTTTACGAAATAAATAATTTTATAGAACGACATACTTATAAAAAAACGCACGGTATTCGTGAAGTAATTTTAGAATAAAGTGAGCCACAAGCAAATGAAACCTATCCTGTAGAAAATTAGACATTATGTTCTGTTATCTAACACTTTGTAACAAATTATGAACGTAGAAACGCATTTATGAAATTTGTATATACTCAATCGTAATGGTCAAAACATGCAAGAGATTCAAATTCAAAAATACAGAGAACCAACGAGCACAATCGCATTAAACCAAACACAAAAATAACAGACGTATCACACTGGTATTTCAAAATAATTCAAATTTTATTACTCCTGCGGTTTACGAAATAAATAATTTTATAGACGACATACTTATTAAAAAACGCACGGTATTCGTGAAGTAATTTTAGAATAAAGTGAGCCACAAGCAAATGAAACCTATCCTGTGGAAAATTAGACATTATGTTCTGTTATCTAACACTTAGTAACAAATTATGAACGTAGAAACGCATTTATGAAATTTGTATAAACTCAATCGTAATGGTCAAAACATGCAAGAGATTCAAATTCAAAAATACAGAGAACCAACGAGCACAATCGCATTAAACCAAACACACAATTAACAGACTTATCACACTGCTATTTAAAACTAATTGGAAATTTATTACTGCTGCTGTTTACTAAATAAATAATTTTATAGAACGACATATTTATCAAAAAACGCACGATATACATGAAGTAATTTATAGAGTATAGCAACGCACAAGCAAATAAAACTTATTCAGTACAAAATTAGACATTTGCTTTTGGTTTTTGAATCCTGGGAAAAAATATAAACGTGCAATCTCATGAAATAAATATTGCATAAACTCTATCGTTATGGTCAAAACATGCAAGAGATACGAATTCAAAAATAGAAAGAACCAACGAGCACAATCGCAATAACCCAAACACACAATTAACAGACGTTTCACACTGCTATTTAAAACTAATTAGAAATTTATTACTCCTGTTGTTTACGAAATAAAATATTATAAACGACATACTTACACAAAAACGCACGGTATTCGTGAAGTAATTTTGGAGTAAAGTGAGCCACAAGCAAATGAAACCTATCCTGTAGAAAATTAGACATTATGTTCTGTTATCTAACGCCTAGTAACAAATTATGAACGTAGAAACGCATTTATGAAATATTGTATAAACTCAATCGTAATGATCGAAACATGCAAGAGATTCAAATTAAGAAATAGAAAGAACCAACGAGCACAATCGCATTAAACCAAACACAAAAATAACAGACGTATCACACTGCTATTTCAAAATAATTCAAAGTTTATTACTCCTGCTGTTTACGAAATAAATAATTTTCTAGAATGACATACTTATAAAAAACGCACGGTATTCGTGAAATAATTTTAGAGTAAAATGAGCCACAAGCAAATGAAACCTATCCTCTAGAAAATTAGACATTATGTTCTGTTATCTAACACCTAGTAACAAATTATGAACGTAGAAATGCATTTATGAAATATTGTATAAACTCAATCGTAATGGTCAAAAATGCAAGAGATTCAAATTAAAAAATAGAGAGAACCAAAGAGCACAATCGCATTAAACCAAACACATAAATAACAGACGTATCACACTGCTATTTAAAACTACTTGGAAATTTATTACTCCTGCTGTTTACGAAATAAATAATTTTATAGAACGACATACTTATTAAAAAACGCACGGTATTCGTGAAGTAATTTTAGAATAAAGTGTGCCACAAGCAAATGAAACCTATCCTGTAGAAATTTAGACATTATGTTCTGTTATCTAACGTTAGTAACAAATTATGAACGCAGAAACGCATTTATGAAATTTGTATAAACTCAATCGTAATGGTCAAAACATGCAAGAGATTCAAATTCAAAAATACAGAGAACTAACGAGCACAATCGCATTAAACCAAACAAACAAATATCAGACGTATCACACTGCTATTTAAAACTAATTGGAAATTTATTACTCCTGCTGTTTACGAAATAAATAATTTTATAGAATGACATATTCATCAAAAAACGCACGATATTCATGAAGTAATTTATATAGTATAGCAACGCACTAGAGAATAAAACCTATTCTGTACAAAATTAGACATTTGCTTTTGGTTTTTGAATCCTGGGAAATAATATAAACGTGCAATCTCATTAAATAAATATTGTATAAACTCTATCGTAATGGTCAAAACATGCAGGAGATTCAAATTCAAAAATAGAGAGAACCAACGAGCACAATCGCAATAACACAAACACACAATTAACAGACGTTTCACACTGCTATTTAAAACTAATTATAAATTTATTACTACTGTGGTTTACAAAATAAATAATTATAAAAACGACATACTTACGAACAAACGCACGGTATTCGTGAAGTAGTTTTAGAGTAAAGTGAGCCACAAGCAAATGAAACCTATCCTGTAGAAAATTAGACATTATGTTCTGTTATCTAACACTTAGTTACAAATTATGAATGTTGAAACGCATTTATGAAATTCGTATAAACTCAATCGTAATGGTCAAAACATGCAAGAGATTCAAATTAAAAAATACAGAGAACTAACGAGCACAATCGCGTTAAACCAAACACACAATTAACAGACGTATCACACTGCTATTTAAAACTAATTGGAAATTTATTACTCCTGCTGTTTACGAAATAAATAATTTTATAGAACGACATACTTATCAAAAAACGCACGATATACATGAAGTAATTTATAGAGTATAGCAACGCACAAGCAAATAAAACCTATTCAGTTAATATTAAACATTTACTTCTAGTTTTTGAATCCTGGGAAAAAATATAAACGTGCAATCTCATGAAATAAATATTGTATAAACTGTATCGTAATGGTCAAAACATGCAAGAGATTCAAATTCAAAAATAGAGAGAACCAACGAGCACAATCGCATTAACCCAAACACACAATTAACAGACGTTTCACACTGCTATTTAAAACTAATTAGAAATTTATTACTCCTGTTGTTTACGAAATAAATAATTATAAAAACGACTAACGCAAAAACGCACGGTATTCGTGAAGTAATTTTAGAGTAAAGTGAGCCACAAGCAAATGAAACCTATCCTGTAGAAAATTAGACATTATGTTCTGTTATCTAACACTTAGTTACAAATTATGAACGTTGAAACCCATTTATGAAATATTGTATAAACTCAATCGTAATGGTCAAAACATGCAAGAGATTCAAATTCAAAAATACAGAGAACCAACGAGCACAATCGCATTAAACCAAACACACAATTAACAGACGTATCACACTGCTATTTAAAACTAATTGGAAATTTATTACTCCCGCTGTTTACGAAATAAATAATTTTATAAAACGACATACTTATCAAAAAACGCACGATATACATGAAGTAATTTATAGAGTATAGCAACGCACAAGCAAATAAAGCCTATTCAGTACAAAATTAGACATTTACGTCTAGTTTTTGAATCCTGGGAAAAAATATAAACGTGCAATGTCATGAAATAAATATTGTATAAAATCTATCGTAATGGTCAAAACATGCAAGAGATACGAATTCAAAAATAGAGAGAACCAACGAGCACAATCGCATTAACCCAAACACACAATTAACAGACGTTTCACACTGCTATTTAAAAGTAATTATAAATTTATTACTCCTATTGTTTACGAAATAAATAATTATAAAAACGACATACTTATCAAAAAACGCACGGTATTCGTGAAGTAATTTTAGAGTAAAGTGAGCCACAAGCAAATGAAACCCATCCAAAAAAAATAGACATTATGTTCTAATATCTAACACCTAGTAACAAATTATGAACGTAGAAACGCATTTATGAAATATTGTATAAACTCAATCGTAATGATCAAAACATGCAAGAGATTCAAATTAAAAAATAGAGAGAACCAACGAGCACAATCGCATTAAAAAAACACACAATAAACAGACGTATCACACTGCTATTTAAAACTAATTGGAAATTTATTACTCTTGCTGTTTACGAAATAAATAATTTTATAGAACGACATACTTATTAAAAACGCACGGTATTCGTGAAGTAATTTTAGAGTAATGTGAGCCACAAAAAAATGAAACCTATTCTGTAGAAAATTAGACATTATGTTCTGTTATCTAACACCTAGTAACAAATTATGAACGTAGAAACGAATTTATAAAATATTGTATAAACTCAATCGTAATGGTCAAAACATGCAAGAGATTCATATTAAAAAATAGAGAGAACCAACGAGCACAATCGCATTATACGTTGTTATTTGTGTGTTTGGTTTAATGCGATTGTGCTGGTCGGTTCTCTCTATTTTTTAATTTGAATATCTTGCATGTTTTGACCTTTACGATTGAGTTTATACAATATATCATAAATGCGTTTCTAAATTCATATTTTGTTACTAGGTGTTAGATAACAGAACATAATGTCTAATTTTCTACAGGATAGGTTTCATTTGCTTGCGGCTCACTTTACTCTAAAATTACTTCATGAATACCTTGCGTTTTTGCGTAAGTATGTCGTTTTTATAATTATTTACTTCGTGAACAACAGGAGAAATAAATTTATAATTAGTTTTGAATAGCAGTTTGAAACGTCTGTTAATTGTGTGTTTGGGTTAATGCGATTGTGCTCGTTGGTTCTGTCTATTTTTGAATTTGAATCTCTTGCATGTTTTGACCATTACGATGGAGTTTATACAATATTTATTTAATGAGATTGCACGTTCATATTTTTTCCCAGGATTCAAAAACCAAACGCAAATGTCTCATTCTGTACAGCATAGGTTTTATTTGCTTGTGCGTTGCTATACTCTATAAATTACTTCATGTATATCGTGTGTTTTTTGAAAAAATATGTCGTTCTATAAAATTATTTATTTCGTAAACAGCAGGAGTAATAAATTTCCAATTAGTTTTAAATAGCAGTGTGATACGTCTGTTTATTGTGTGTTTGGGGTAATGCGATTGTGCTCGTTGGTTCTCTCTATTTTTGAATTTGAATCTCTTGCATGTTTTGACCATTACGATGGAGTGTATACAATGTTTATTTCATGAGATTGCACGTTTATATTTTTTCCCAGGATTCAAAAACTAGAAGTAAATGTTTAATATTAACTGAATAGGTTTTATTTGCTTGTGCGTTACTATACTCTATAAATTACTTCATGTATATCATGCGTTTTTTGATAAGTATGTCGTTCTATAAAATTATTTATTTTGTAAACAGCAGGAGAAATAAATTTCCAATTAGTTTTACATAGCAGTGTGATACGTCTGTTATTTGTGTGTTTGGTTTAATGCGATTGTGCTCGTTGGTTCTCTCTATTTTTGAATTTGAATCTCTTGCATGTTTTGATCATTACGATTGAGTTTATACAATATTTCATAAATGCGTTTCTACGTTCATAATTTGTTACTAGGCGATAGATAACAGAACATAATGTCTAATTTTCTACAGGATATGATTCATTTGCTTGTGCCTCACTTTACTCTAAAATTACTTCATGAATACCTTGCGTTTTTGCGTGAGTATGTCGTTTTTATAATTATTTATTTCGTGAACAACAGGAGTAATAAATTTATAATTAGTTTTAAATAGCAGTGTGAAACGTCTGTTAAGTGTGTGTTTGGGTTAATGCGATTGTGCTCACTGGTTCTCTCTATTTTTGAATTTGAATCTCTTGCATGTTTTGACCATTACGATGGAGTTTATACAATATTTATTTCATGAGATTGCACGTTTATATTTTTTCCCAGGATTCAAAAACTAGAAGTAAATGTTTAATATTAACTGAATTGGTTTTATTTGCTTGTGCGTTGCTATACTCTATAAATTCCTTCATGTATATCGTGCGTTTTTTGATAAATATGTCGTTCTATAAAATTATTTATTTCGTAAACAGCAGGAGTAATAAATTTCCAATTAGTTTTAAATAGCAGTGTGATACGTGTGTTAATTGTGTGTTTGGGGTAATGCGATTGTGCTCGTTGGTTCTCTTTATTTTTGAATTTGAATCTCTTGCATGTTTTGACCATTACGATGGAGTGTATACAATATTTATTTCATGAGATTGCACGTTTATATTTTTTCCCAGGATTCAAAAACTAGAAGAAAATGTTTAATATTAACTGAATAGGTTTTATTTGCTTGTGCGTTACTATTCTCTATAAATTACTTCATGTATATCATGCGTTTTTTGATAAGTATGTCGTTCTATAAAATTTTTTATTTTGTAAACAGCAGGAGTAATAAATTTCCAATTAGTTTTACATAGCAGTGTGATACGTCTGTTAATTGTGTGTTTGGTTTAATGCGATTGTGCTCGTTGGTTCTCTCTATTTTTGAATTTGAATCTCTTGCATGTTTTGACCATTACGATTGAGTTTATACAATATTTCATAAATGCGTTTCTACGTTCATAATTTGTTACTAGGCGTTAGATAACAGAACATAATGTCTAATTTTCTACAGGTTAGGTTTCATTTGCTTGTGGCTCACTTTACTCTAAAATTGCTTTTCGAATACCGTGCATTTTTGCGTAAGTATGTCGTTTTTATAATTATTTATTTCGTAAACAACAGGAGTAATAAATTTATAATTAGTTTTAAATAGCAGTGTGAGACGTCTGTTAATTGTGTGTTTGGGTTAATGCGATTGTGCTCGTTGGTTCTCTTTATTTTTGAATTTGAATCTCTTGCATGTTTTGACCATTACGATGGAGTTTATACAATATTTATTTCATGAGATTGCACGTTTATATTTTTTCCCAGGATTCAAAACCTAGACGTAAATGTCTAATTTTGTACTGAATAGGTTTTATTTGCTTGTGCGCTGCTATACTGTATTAATTACTTCATGTATAACTTGCGTTTTTTGATAAGTATGTCGTTTTATAAAATTATTTATTTCGTAAACAGCAGGAGTAATAAATTTCCAATTAGTTTTAAATAGCAGTGTGATACGTCTGTTAATTGTGTGTTTGGTTTAATGCGATTGGGCTCGTTGGTTCTCTCTACTTTTGAATTTGTATCTCTTGCATGTTTTGACCATTACGATTCAGTCTTTACAATATTTCTTTAAGCCGTTTTCACATTTAATTTTTTTTGGTGTTAAAAATTAGAACTGAATGTATATTATTGATTGTAATTGTATTTTTGTAATTGGACTAAGTGTTTTAATGTCGTTGGGACTCTTCAATAATATATGCCAAAGTCGTGCGGGTTGCATAACTAATTGAGTTTGACAATTTTTGAATGTTTTTTCGTAAACCGCATGAGTAATAAATTTTATTTTAGAGTAATAAATTAGTAATAAATATGTTCTAAACATTCGTATTAGTTTTGATCGATTTAGCTCATTTTTTAATTTGGGTTGTGCTAGCGTGACTGTCACGCTAGCACAACCACCTTTATTTCAGAAACGGTAGGAGTAATAAATTTAATTTTTGGGTAATAAATTAGTAATAAATGAGTACTAAATATTCCACTTGGTTTGATGTGATTGTGCTATAGTGGTTGTGCTAGCTTGACATAGCCCATTTTTAGATTAGTTCATGAAGATGGGCAATATTTGAATTTTTTGGAAGATAAATTCACTAATAATATATACTTAATTCTAGTACAGTGTTTTAGAGAATTACGCTCAGTTTCTACCTAAGTATGACCCATTATATGTTTAATATCTACCTGTTAAGCTCAAAGCATTCCTTTGGTTTCATATACCAGCAAATCTTGAACAGGATGTGCAATATTTTATTTTTTGTGGGAGAAATTCATAAAAGTTCATTGTTTTAACATATCCAGTATTTCAGGGAATTCTGCTTCATTTCTAGTAAACTATGACCCATAAAATGTTTAATATCTATTTTTAAATCTCATGCATGCTCTTTGGTGCATATTACAGCCCCCATGAAGATGATGTGCAATATTTGAAATTTTCGGAAAAAAAATTCAAATAAAATCAGAGTCAATATAAATACAGTATTTCAGAGATTTTTTCACAAATCCAACCAAACTCTACCCTATAAATTGTTTAAAATCAATTTTTATATTTCACGGCATGCTCAAGTGTGAATTTTTTTATTAAATCAACAAAATGGGCAATATTTGAATTTTTTGGAAGAGAAATTCAAATAAAATCAGAGTCAATACAAATACAGTATTTCAGAGATTTTTGCACAACTCCAACCAGACTCTGGGCCATAAAATGTTTAAGATCTTTTTTTAATTTTCAAAGCATGCTTGTGTGTGCATTTTTAGATTAAACCAACATGATGGGCATTAATTGAATTTTTTGGAAGATAAATTCACTAAAATTATATTTCTAACACTAGTACAGTCTGTCGGAGCTCAAGTATGCTCAATTATGTTCAATGTCTACCATACAATGACGCATTATAGGTTTCATATCTATCTGCAAAACCCAAAGCATTCTTCTGCGTTCGTATAGCAGCATATATGAACAGGATGTGCAATATTTCAGTTTTTTGGGGGGAGAAATTCATAAGATTTCATTTTTTTAGGATATCCAGTATTTCAGGGAATTCTGCTTTATTTCTTCCAAACTATGACCCATAAAATGTTTAATATATATTTGTAAATCTCAAAGCACGCTCTTGTGTGCATATTACAGCATAGATCAACAGGTTGATTAATATTTTAATTTTTTGTAAGAGAAATACTTCAAAAATTCAGTCAAAACATATACAGTATTTCAGGTTGTTCTGCTCAATTACTACCAAACTATGACGCATAAAATGATATTTGTAAATGTCACATGTCTATCTATTGTTTACATATTACAGCATAGAACCACAGGATGGTCCATATTTCAAAATTTTGGTCAGAAATTCTTCAAAAATGCATAGTCAAAACATATATATATATATTTCTGAGAATTCTGCTCAATTTCTACCAAGCTCTTACCCGTTGAATAATTAATATCTATTTGTAAATCTCAAAGCATTCTCTTGTTTTGCATTACAGCATAAAACAACAGGAGTGGCTATATTTCAAATTTTTGGTCACGAAATTCTTAAAAAATGCATAGTCAAGACATGTGCAGTATTTCAGGGAATTCTGCTCAATTTCTACCAAACTCTGACGTATAAAATGTTTAATATTTATTTTTTAATTTCAAAACATGCTCTTGTGTGCATATGAGAGCAGAGAGCATTAGGAGGGGCAATATTTTAATTTTATGGGGGAAAATTTCTTTAAAAATGCATAGCCAAATCATATACAGTATTAGAGGGAACTCTTCTCAATTTCTACCAAACTATGCGACATAAATATTATAATATTTATTTTTTAATATAAAAGCATGCTTTTGCATGCATATTACAGTATTAATAAAGAGGTTGAGCAATAATTCAATTTTTGGGGGAGAAATTCTTCAAAAATTCATTGTTAAAGCACATTCAGTATTTCAACGAATTCTTGTCAATTTTTACAAATTTGTGACCCAAAAATTGTTTAATATCTATTTGTAAATCTAAATGCATGCACTTGTGTGCATATTACAGCATAGATCAACCAGATGGGCATATTTTTATATTTTGGGGGAGAAATTCTTTAAAAATGCATAGTCAAAACATATACAGTATTTCAGGCACTTCTGCTCAACTTTTACTAAACAATGACCCATAAAATGTTTAATATCTATTTGTAAACCTCAAGGCAAGCTCTTGTGTGCATATTACAGCATAGATCAACAGGATGGGCAATATTTTAATTTTTTTGGGGAAAAATTCTTTAAAAATGCATAGTCAAATCATATACAAAATTTCTGGGAACTCTTCTTATTTTCTATCAAACTATGCCCTATAAATTATTTGATATTTATTTTTAAATTTATAAGCATGCTCTTGTGTGCATATTACAGAATTAATACACAGGATGGGAAATATTTGAATTTTTGGGGGGAGAAATTCTTCAAAAATTCATATTCAAAACATATACCGTATTTCAACGAATTCTGCTAAATTTCCACCGATTTATGACCTGAAAATTTTATAATATCTACTTGTAAATGTCAAAGCATGCTCTTGTGTGCCTGTACAGAATAGATTGAATAGGATGGGCAATATTTCAATTTTTTGGGAGAGAAATTCTTCAAAAATACATTGTCAAACATGTACAGTGTTTCAATGAATTCTGCTCAATTTCTACAAAACTATGACACATAAAATGTTTAATATCTATTTGTAAATCTCAAAGCATGCTCTTGTGTGCATATTACAGCATAGATCGACATGATGGGCAACATTTCACATTTTTGGGGGAGAAATTGTTTAAAAATACATAGTTAAAACATATACAATATTTCAGGAAATTCTGCTAACTATCTACTGTTAAATTATAAAATTTAAGTGATCATAGTTACTGAATTCTTTTGCTACATCAACATCTGGAAGCCAACATTCATTTGAGAAGTCCATCTGGGAAGATTTTGTACTCATAGTTTGTAAGAATTTATTCTGTAATTAAGTTAAGCATGGTAACATATGAGTAAATTTTTTGTCATGAATTTTCTCAAAAATGGTAAATTGGAAAATTGAAACTGTGATCTAATGGCCATGAGAAGGTTCTGAAAACCTATGATTTTACATAGCATCGTAGGCTTTCACGGCCGGAGTCAACGTGAGTAAAAGTTTCCTGGCTGGTAGGCCGTGGTCTAGTTGGCATTGATGAACCAAACGTTTCGTCCACAGCTGCGGTGGACATCTTCAGTGGCGGCAGCGTCGTGGGGGTAGGCTCCGGGTCGGCGGCTGGCCAGCGACCAGCACACACTTTCACAAATCAAACCGAGTCTTAAATTTCAAATTTAACAGGTTGATGTTCGCCGCTCAGGTAACGCCGTTGCAAGGTCGCGAGGCTTTTATATCACTGCTGCAAGTGTGAGGGTACGAAAGGTGCCATATGAAGGCAGCCATGATCGAATACGTATATTTATGCTAAGAATCCACAATCGTGCTAGTGTGTAATATTATGAAATGTTGTGAAATCACGAGAGAACCTAATTTGTTGTTCACATGTAAATACACCTCTGTTTAGGGAAAGTAACTCAAGTGAGTTCTTTATCATTTTGTGCTAAATAGTCACATTTCTGAAGTCCTAAAGTAGAGAATTGACTATAAATTGTTACACAACTAGGTAATTCTGTTTAAATGTCATGTTAAGAATTTTTTTCGTTTTTGTAAAGAAGCACGGAATGTCGTGCCTGACAATTTTGAGAATAAATATCTAATTCTGTTTGGTTTCTCTTCCAGTCTGGAGAAACTACGTAAATGTAATAGGAGGCGAATGCCACATATTGAGTTTTGTAGTAATTCATTAGAATAAATATTGTGTAATAAGCTGATGTTCTTGGATTATGTGTATCTTCAACTTAGATTGTACCTGAAAAAAGGGCGTTTCGAGATGTGCCTGATCCTGAGTGCGCTTTCCTATCCTGAGAGTAGCGCATGTCTTATCACGAATTCCATGGCCTAGGGGTTTTATGTTAGGCCCGACCCAGTTCATTAGGCTATAGGTCATGATTCCTTTTCTCTTTTTAGTTGGACCAGGGAGTCAGAACATAGGTAAACAAAAGTATAAATGTTATTGTTTCATTTAATTTGGCAACTAGCAACCGTGTAAACATTAAATTGAGGTAATACTTACCTTTGATTATAACACTGGGTATTAAGGATTCACTAAATGCGGATTGTGACTGAAGAAATTGGAAGTAGTTTATTTAATTTAGGAACAAGATTTATTCACTTCTACTTACCAGGGCTAGGCAAAGGGATTTTCGGTCGAAAAATAACAATTTATTCCCGCAGCATTATCATACTTTTTCTGTTCAGAGTAAGCAGTAGGCCACAGAGAAAAAATGCAAAATATGCGAGCAATTAAAAATATGAAACAAAATTGTGTACAGGAATAGGAATACAACAGAATGTATTCCATAAAATATTTAATTTAAAAAGCACTTCATGGTACGTTAAAATTTTTTTTTCTAAAAATTTCTCATTTCTTCGTATAGATAAGTAGAAAATATGTACTTTAATTTGACTTATGGTGTCCGGTGGCGGAATATAGTAATATAAACAATATAAATTGACACAAAAATGTAATGGGTGTATTCTCCGTTTTAAATAAGTAGCAACATTTGTTTCGTGTCGAAATTAATGACAGATCGATCTCTCTTTAGACCCTCGCGCAGATACGCGGCTCAAAATTTCCCGACGCCTTCGCCTTCGCAGCGAAATTGTCACGAGATAAGTCTCCGCTTCCGCCCTGTCTCCCACTTCCTACCACAGAGACCTCAAATCCAACGGCGGAAGAGGCCCTAAGGGGGACAGTACACGTCGGAAATCAACTCGGTGTAAAAACATTGCAAATATTCCTTTGCAACTATTTTATAATGAATGAATATCACCAATTTCTGCGCTCTCAATTTTGACCCGAGTTGTTTGGATGTCCTAGGCCAGATATGAACCTGGGAACCCGCCAAACACAAACCACTTTCATTATTAAGAATCCTAACATTCCTGTGGGAATCATTTTTAATATTCATGATCATCAAATATTGTGGTGGTATTAAAGAAAAAGGCAAAGTGAGTCCTTCGTCAACATAAAGAGGAAGAAAAGAGACGCTCACACTCACTCCAGGATGGGACTCGAAGCCAGGGCCTTTTTGCAGAAGAGATAATTACTACCCAGGTCTTCAAGAGCAGCTCTCAAAACAGTTCGCTGTCTTCCTAGATGCGCATGATTCTCACAGGAGGTTACCGATGATGAAATATCGGGTGCCATCTTGTAACTGTCTTTTTCACTGCATCTCAACAATTAACTAAATTATAATTCGCTGGTAACTACATTTACTTCGACAGGTCTTACCATCAATGTTTGTAATATATTCCCGATTTATATCAGAACTATTCTTTTCTTCAAGTAAATTGGTCGCCTCGACTAAGAGTCAAACCCAGGACTTCTGGTCACCAGGCTATCCTGGTTTAAATTTTCGGACAACTCTTTGAACAAAAATTACAACTGTGACGGGAGAGTTTACAATTATATTTATCAGTAATATTGATATGCATTATACTGGCCCCATTTATTTGTAACTTTTTCTCTTTTTTTCTCACAGTACATTTACTTTCTAACTATATCCTCCTTTCCAGATAAAATGTGGAATAAAAACATTTTAAAATTATTTTTCTCTCCCTTTTTTCTTTCTTCTCCTCGTAGTTCATTCTACTACCTATTTGTCTGGTACTCGTTGGCGCCATTATATTTCTTTTAGACTTTTTACACTTTCTTCATCTCATGCTAGAGATTGGTCCCCGTGCAGGAAACAGTGTGTATTTCCTTCTCCCCCTAACTAAGCCACAGACTCGCTATCTATGACGCGATCCCAGTGTCTACGGCGCACGTCTTGAGTGCAGCCTCGTGGTTTGCCCATTCTTCATCTAGAAAGATCCCTGCATCGGTTCTCAACACACACAAGAGTTTATTTGTTCATTTTTATTTATTTTCGCCAAAAACTGTTAAGAACTGTGTGTGACGTTATTTTATTAATTTTATTTATTAATTTCACGTCAAAAACAGTTTAAAACTGTTTTTCCCTGAAGAGACTGACTTTCTGCCTGACTGAAAAGCTGTCTTTCCCTGAAGAGAACTTATTCTTGCACGCGTTGACTGAGAATCACGATCCTTCTCTCCCAGTGTCTACGACGGCCGCTCGCCTTGCATTCAGTGTCCGCCCAGCCTTCGTTGAACCCGTCTGAATTGTTGAACGTGGGGCATGGGGCCAGTGCGCGGGAGACGGAAGGGCGCCCCCCCTCGCTGCGCCCCCGCGTCTCCGCTCCCCCTCGCAGCCGCGCTTGCGGCGCTCCTGGCGGTGGCTTCGTGCGCTCAGCCACAAGAGCAAAAGGTCGACGTGATGAAGTGCTGCCCCGTTCGCCAGATGCTCTCAGCTGATGGAGAGTCGTGCGTAGGGACCAATTGGCCACGACGATTGAGAATTCGAATAATTTCGGACGAAGTTGTCCCTCCTTTGGACAGCGAGTGGGTGCGGCTGTGGCTGCCGCCCGGCCTCCCGACGCACCACATCAGGAAAGTGAAAGTTTCCAGGGGCCATACGTTCTTTCTTTCTGTTCAGTTCTTCCCGTTTTCATCCCCTGTGAACGCGTCCTCCTTGTGGGATCCAGCTCTCCTTCAACGAGGAGATCTCTGGTGGAGCACCGTCGCCTTCCTGGGGGGCGAGCGCGTGGCGAGGCCCAGGCCGGGAGGGGGGTTCAGGAACGCTTCCTACTGCGTGGACGCGGCGGCCCCGCCTCTGGGCCCCTTCGCGATTCTCTTGAAGACGCATTGCGACGAAGGGGAGTGCGCGAGGAAGTGCTGCCACGACAGAAATCTGATGAGGAATAGCGAGGGACGGTGGGAGTGCGAAAAGGACTCTAGAAACCTCTGGGAACCCAACAAGCCCTCCCTCCCTGACTTTCACCGAAGGTTTCCCTTCCGTAAACGCTATGGTGTGCGGAAGAACCCCCTCTTCGAGGACTGGAACGCTGACGAGGCTCGCAACTCCGAAAACTTCTGGACGCCCAACAAGTCCTCGCTCGCTGTCTTCGATCGAGAGTTTCCCTACCGTACCCCGCATGGTTTGTGCGAGAGCCCCCTCTTGGATGAGCGGTACGCTGAGCGGGCTCGCCACAGCGATGGCGTCCTCCACTTGGGAGACCTGCTTCGACCTCATCCGCAGGGGCGACGGCAGCGCTCGCGAAGGGCGCTTCCACTGCGAGTACCCGCGCGTCACCAGAGGCATCTACTGGCTGCTCCGCCCGCTCTGCTTCCCCTCCGCGCTGCTGTCCGTAGCGTGCGACAAGCGCTTGCGGCGGAAGATCCACGGGCGCTGCCTTGCCAGCCACGCCGCCTGCCTGCTGGCTTTCAACATCGGGCAGATCGCCTACTACATCGCACTGAGTGACCGGCTGGACGAAGAAGGAAAAGACAAAACACCGCCACATCTTCAGAGAGTATGCAAGAATTTAGGTGAGTACAGACAATCATATCAGACACGCATGTTACCGAAAATAAGATAATTCATAAGCATGCGCTTATCAAGATGGTACGTCCAAATGCACAACACAATACGAGTACTTTGTCTATATCAGTTTTTATAAGAATATCTAAATTCATGAAAAAATTCCCGAAAATTAAGTTTAAAACTTCGAAAATATAGCAGATTATTGAGAATCTGCCATGAAAAATTCAGCGTCGTAGGGCTAATAGTCTAGGAGATACAACCGTTTGAAGATTTCAGAATGATTATAATGTTAAAAAGTTCTGAAAACATCCTTCCTAACTGAAACTTTTATGGCGATTACAATTCTATTGAGAAATTTTCCCATTTAAGGGTTTGTATTTTCTTAATTCATGAAAAAATTCCCGAAAATTAAGTTCAAAACCTCGAAAATAGAGCAGATTATTGTGAATCTGCCATGCAAATTTCAGGGTCCTAGGGCTAAAAGTTTAGGAGAGACAGCCGTTGAAATATTTCAGAATTTTATAAATGTTAAAAAGATCTGAAAACTTCCTTCCTGACTGAAACTTTTAGGGCGATTACAATTGTTATGAGCATTTTCCCATCTAGCGCTTTGTATTTTCTAAATTCATTAAAAACACCGATATTAAGTTTAAACTCGAAAATAGAGCAGATTGTTGTGAATCTGCCATGCAAATTTCAGCGTCGTAGGGCCAATAGTTTGGGAGATACAGCCGTTTAAAGACTTCAGAAGGTCTGAAATGTTAAAAAGTTCTTAAAACTCCCATTTTAACTGGATATTTTATGGCGAAAACTAAGGGATCCTGCATTTTGCCTCCTAAGGCTATGTATTTTCTAAACTAATGAAATAATTTGCGCAAAATAAGTTTAAAAACTTAGATAATAGAGCAGATTATTGTTAATCTGCCATGCAAAGTTCACCGTCGTAGGGCTAATAGTTTTGGAGATACAGCTGTTTAAAGACTTCAGTATGTTTGAAATGTTAAAAAGTTCTTAAAACTTCCTTTTTAACTGGAAATTTTATTGCGATTACAATGGTATTATGCATTTTGCCTTCTAAGGCTTTGTATGTTTTAAACTAATGAAAAATTTTTCGAAAAATAAGTTTAAAAACTTAGATAATAGAGCAGATTATTGTTAATCTGCCATGCAAAGTTCAGCGTCGTAGGGCTAATAGTTCAGGAGATACACCCGTTTGAAGACTTCGGAATGTTTGAAATGTACAAAAGTTATTAAAATTTCCTTTTTAACTGGATAGTTTATGGCGATTACAATGGTATTATGCAATTTGCCTTGTAAGGCTTTGTATTTTCTAAAATCTGAAAAAAATTGCGAAAAATAAGATTGAAACTTCGAAAATAGAGCACATTATTGTGAATCTGCCATGCAAATTTCAGCGTCGTAGGGCCAATAGTTTAGGAGATACAGCCGTTTAAAAATTTCAGAATGTTTGAAATGTTAAAAAGATTTTAAAACTTCCTTTTTAACTGGAAATTTTATGGCGATTACAATGGCATTATGCATTTTGCCTTCTAAGGCTTTGTATTTTCTAAACTAATGAAAAAAATTGCGAAAAATAAGTTTAAAAACTTAGATAATAGTGCAGATTATTGTCAATCTGCCGTGCAAAGTTCAGCATGGTAGGGCTAATAGTTTAGGAGATAAAGCCGTTTAAAAACTTCAGAATGTTTGAAATGTTAAAAAGTTCGGAAAACTTTCTTCCAAACTGAAACTTTTATGGCGATTACAACTGTATTGAGCATTTTCCCGCTAAAGGTATTTTTATTCTAAATTCATGAAGAAATTCCCGAAAATTAAGTTTATAACTTGAAAATAGAGAAGACTATTGTGAATTTGCGATGTATATTTCAGCGTTGTAGGGCTAATAGTTTAGAAGATAGAGCCGTTTGAAGGTTTCAGAATGTTTGGAATGTTAAAAAGTTCTGGAAACTTCCTTCCAAATTGAGACTTTTATTGGGAATACATAGATATTGTGCATTTTCCCATCTAAGTCTTTGCATTTTTAACCCTTTATAGGACGGGTAACTTTTTATCTCGAATTCTTTTAATTTTAACTTTTTTTGTTTAATTTTTACCTTCGAAATATGAGAAAAATATTTATTTGTGTTTTGAATAAATACAATAGGAGGTAGATAAGAAAATGACGTGGTCGTCATAACGACCACAATCCATTTAGGACTAATCATTACACTATATTGATTGTGGTTGCGTACACAACCACCTCGTTTAATTCTTGAATGAAACTCATATTTAGTCTAAAAAAATTACACACGCATCGTCATCCATAGAACGAGATGAACGTGGACTGCTAAAGTTCATTATTTTTGATAGTGGCACCGCGTCATCAGCATCCGAATCCCCTCCATACTCCGAATCTAATGTCAAATCATCTCCACCAATACTTCCCAAGAAATTGTCAAATTCCTCTTCATTCATCTTTTCAAAATCATTAAAATTCCAAAATTAAGCCATTCTATAACAAAAAACACCACTAGTGACAAATATCGATGTTATAATATACTACGAATATATTACGTAAACACCGAGCAAATGTAATACGTTCTCAACTGCGTCAAAGACATTGAAATATTATGTAAGCCATAAATATTCGGAAAACTTAACCTATTTCACGACAATTTTACATTATTAGATAATCAATTTAATGATTTAAAAACTCTCTTAAAATTCGCATTTTCACAGAACAAAAAAATATATACGATTATGTACCTATTCATGACTACACCCTAGCACTTATAAATACATCTTAGTGAAGTAAAAATGGAATATTTTATGATTAAATATATTAAAATTCTAAAAAACATTACTAAAAACAGAAATAAATAAGAAACAAACCTGTATTCACGAAAAATTGCTAACAGTGGACATACGAAAAATCACCGTTCAGAAAACTGCACAAATGAACACTCCGCGACAGTTCCTGTATGCTTTGTGGTTGTGAGGAGAACCACATGCCTCGCGCAAATGCAATATTTCTAAGAATCAACGGGATCACACTATCTGAAACTATCTTATTACAATGAAAGTGACTCTACAATGTAAAATTGACTATAAGGTTGATAATTGCTTGGCTAAGCTGAGCAAAAAACGACCATAGAGCATGTGGTTCTGGAGAGAACCACAATCCTATAAAGGGTTAAAGTACATGGAAAATTTCCCGAAAATTAAGTTTAAAACATCGATAATAGAGCAGATTATAGTGAATCTGCCACGGAAATTTCAGCGTCGTAGGGTTAATAGTTAAGGAGATACGGCCCTTTTAAAATTTTAGAATGTTTGAAATATTAAAAAGTTCTGAAAACTTTCTTCCTAACTGAATTTCTAATGGCGATTACAATTGTATTGGGCATTTTTCCGTTTAAGAGTTTGTATTTTCTAAATTCATGAAAAAATTCCTGAAAATTAACTTTAAAACTTTAAAAATATAGCATATTTTTGTGAATCTGCCATGCAAATTTCAGTGTCGTAGGACTAATAGTATTGGAGATACGGCCGTTTAAAAATTTCAGATTGTTTGAAATGTTGAACAGTTCTGAATACTTCCTTCCTAAGTGAAACTTGTAGTTTTCTTAACATTCTATTATTCTGAATATTTCGAGTATATTTATATAAAGGTAGTTTTACTTTACATTTTTACTTTCTGGTATACATACGTATATACGGAGTAATATACATTGTATAGAGAATGTCATGCTGCGGGAGAAAACGGCGGATTTTCGTCATCAAAAAATGTATTGCCGGGTCCTGACTACGAGAAAGTTAATAATTGCCGATGCTAAATGAATAAATTATCCCCTAAAACGTGGTGTAGCCCAAATCTCAGTTTTGTGGGTCCTTGATGGAGAAAAAATTATTGAAAGCAATACGTCCGTCCGTCTCTTAAATTTGGAACTTGGCGAGACTCGTAATTTAGGAAAATTAACAATTAAAGTTCGAAGTTACGGTCGCCAGCTGTTTGAAACAGCACAAATTAACTTTTAAATAAAACCTTGCCTTAAAACAAATATAAGGCGAGGTGACCATGCGTTTACCAATTGAAATATTTTCGGGGCTAACACAGAGAACCCCTAAGCCATCGGAATCGTGAAGATTGTTGTCACAATCGAAACCTTTCAAAAGGACGCTCCAGATTCGGAAAGGGGGGAATATACAGGAACATAAATTCTAAAGGATCTCGGAGAGTGGAGATATAACAATCCAAATAACTTACAAGTGTTACATTTATTGTAAACTATGAGAGCATACAAAATAATTTTTTCTTGCTGTACAGAAACAGAGATTGCTGTAAGGAAAACAAAACAGAATTACGAATGCCAATACAAAGGTGACAGACGGAAGAATACCGTCTCTTTACAAAAAAGCTGTGAAAAACACAGGAACACTAAGAAAAGGCGTTTCCAACAATACACCTTAACTTTATACAGAATTACTATATTCCTAACATCCTCAACAAAGTCCACTTTAGGACGAGAACGTCGAATACACAAATAGACGAAAATGACCATGAAGCCGACCTCGGCTATCTTTCAATACAAAAAGGAGTGATATACAGAACTATTACAAAACGAGCCATTCAAGAGTTAAAACCAAGAGTACGAGTGCGTTAATACAAAGCTGCATGGAAATGGATCTTTTACCAAACTTACACCTTGTTTCCAAATTTATCAAACGAAACAGGAATACTCTGAAACGAAGCAGAACGGCCTGGTTGCCGCCCGTTCTAGCTCCATTCAACAGGCCACGGCTGCACGACTGCCCAAATACATACGGCCTCACAACGCCCGCACGAGATCGAGCCAGTGCGTGCTAGCGGCGTGCCGTTGTCTGCCGGCTACGGGACCAGATAAGACGCAGCTATCTATAGACCACGGCCAAATGCCGTACGGGCCCAACTGACGCCTTCCAACGAAGCTCCTTAATGCCGAATGCGACCAAATGCCGTCTTACGACAGGAGCGAAAAACTGCAACATTATCAATAACAATTAGCAATGCACAGCTCAAAAATGGCACACCACACAAATTTCTGGGGCCAACAAATGCCCAAACGCTGCCGAACACTGCAACGTGAGCTACAAAAACGAGAAAACAGAGTAAACCTGCACAACAACAAAGGCGAGGTCACACAACCATCAAGAAACACCAAAAAATACCAAACATAAGATCCAGATCCATAACAATAAAACCATCATTGCCTAAATCAGGCTAAAAGCACTCATACACATTCATAAAAACACAATGTTACGACTCTGAAGAAGCCGGGTCTTTTAAAAACATATGTAATGGCTCATAACTATGAAAAAGCGTGCGCCAGGCACGACATACGAGAGAGACCAACACAGACAAAAAGTGGCAAATGGCTAAAGGCAGTGTGCGCGGGGAGCGCACGGGCTTTTATAGGCCTCCCAGAAAGGGAGGGGGGTCGCCGAAGTGTCAGCGAGGCGTAGCGGGGAAATATCGATACACTCAAAGAGCAGTACAAACTCCTTGCCTACGAAAGTTATGTTTGCACCTTAGAAAGTAGGCAAAATGCGATACATGCCAGCGAAGCTTGAGCGAAGGGGCGATGCGATGGTGGAGACCCCTGGCAGAGATGCCAGAACTAATGGCTGGTGGATATGAAATAATTTTTATTTTGCCATAAAAACCTTAATTTTGAGGCTACAAAGGCAAACAAGGTGTCTGTACAACCCTAAATTTACTCTAAATTCCAGATTTTGTTGATAGAACCCGCTACGATCAATGGTTCTCTTGTAATAAATTAAAACCTGTTTTGAAATCAATAAAAAACTTTGCAGAAAGTACCAATTTTTTCTCAGAGTTAAACCAACCGATAAATTAGATGTTTATAACAAAATCTTAGGTTTTTGAAACCTTCTCATGGCCTTGAGATCACAGTTTGAATTTTCCAATTTACCATTTTTGAGAAAATTGATGACAAAAAATTTACTCATATGTTACCATACTTAACTTAGTTACAGAATAAATTCTTACAAACTATGATTACAAAATCTTCTCAGATGGACTTCTCAGATGAATGTTGGCTTCCAGATGTTGATGTAGCACAAGAATTCAGTAACTATGATTACTTAAATTTTCAAATTTAACACCGTCCGTCTGTCCATCTGTCATTCTGTGAACACTACTAGCGCGTAAACAATGTGTAGGGTTTTTTCTAAATTGAAGAAACAACTGTCCATTTGGCTCTAGTTGACGCTTTGAAATTTTGGAAAACATTTTTATAATTTGAGGGTATTTTACATGAAACCCCCGTACTTTTTCAAAATTTTCGGAAGTACTGATCCAATATTTTTCTTAAAATTTATTGTAAGAATAGAGTAAAATGCTCTTATAATGGTGGCTATTTTCACGGTTAGCTCCAAATTTTTGAAAATTGCAAAAGTTTGAATTTTTTCGGCGCCTTCCTACTACTGTTAAATTGAAGATTGAGATTTTTCTTTCAAATGAAACTTGTTGTTCACAAATAGTTCTTTTATTAAGATCATGTGCATTTCTTTGAAAATTTTATTACTTTTCGTGCAATAGTGCGTGCAATATTTGCAATTTAAAAAAAATACATAAACGATATTTTCTCAAAAACTGCTTCAAGTTTTATCTTCTAATTTTTGGTAGTGTTAGTGCCAAATGTACCCTACACGATGACATAAACGTCAAATTGCTCTATTCTTTTGTTTTTCATGAATTACAAAAATGTATTTCTTTACTTTTTTCTCACGTCAGTGATATTTACATTATAAGCGTCGGTTCGAATCTTCAACTAAAACATTGCTTAGCTGCCATATGCCTGTGGTGAAGTCGGAGGGAGAGGTCAGTGTAAAGCAAACCGTGGTTGGTCCGCACCGAAATTCACGGGACATATGCAGCTAAGGTATAACGGTTTTGCTTCTTCTTATAGAACAAAAGTGCTCATAGCGCTCTAGTAGTAAATATTTGACAATACAGTCATTGGTTCGCGCTAAATGTTGCAAAATCCTGCTACCAAACGGCTCCAAGAGCTCCTGTATGCACACGAACGTGATAAAAATGGGCGAGTGCTATGTGCACTAAATTACCTTGGGCTTAGCACTGGAACGCCCAGAGGCGTCATTTCGACTCCTGGCCACCCTTATGCCTCTGTAACTTCTTTCTTTTTGAAGATAGGATTTTGTAATTTTGTGACCTTTCATCGTTTTCATTTCTTTACGGTATACTAAAATTCAATCATGTAAAAAGTATATTTTATGAAAAATAACCGAATTTACCTAGAACGCCCGAGAGATATCATTTCGACTCCTTGTGTATTGTCCCAATAGTATCTCAAGCTTTTCTTTCCTATATTTCCATGTTGATTTTTTTGAATGTCTCTCCTAGTATTTCGGATACCTTTTTGAAGAAATATGGGGACATCATTCTTTGTTTCTTTAAAGTTCTCGTTTTCAATGCATGGAAATTCATAGGTTGTTTTCTAAGGGTAGCAAATTTATTACTAAGTTTCGCAAAGAAAATTATTATCTCATGAAGGAATAGAAATGTTATCACACAAAGGTTCAATGAAAAAATATTTTTTTCAATAATTCAGAAAAAGAGAAATGGTTGAGTATAAAATATATTTTTTTGTGTACAGAAGGGCATTAGGGACTCCAGATGGTAATGGTGTGGTCAAATATTGTTAATTTTTAGACACTCTTGTTTCATGGTTTTTGAAATAATAAGAGGTTTTTAGAAATAAATCAACGGCAACTTTTACTACTTTCATCTGAAAAATTATTCTGCTTTAGTATGGAACGATATATATACAAACCACTAATTTTATGCGTTAGAGGAACAGAGTTTATATGCTGGCATTTACCTTCCAAAGTTGATGTATTTACACTGTTCATGACATGAAAACCGGTCAGAACCAGCAAACAATTGTGATTTTTGTGAGATTACAAAAATGCTGTGTGTCAATGTATGTCAACATACTGGAATATACCCATCCATATACTCGTCTTGCTGCCCTCAAATTCCTGTAACCTGTTTCCGAATATCTAATAAATATATGGGCGCCAGGAAATGGTTACGAGAATGAGCTCCCAAATTATATTTACTTATAACTCCGTTGCTGACTCAGTCGGCGGGTTCTTTATCGAAATAATCGTGAATACTTACGATTATTAATTCGCCCCCCATACGAAGAATCGTGGAATCTGAAATGCAAAATGTAAATATCCTACTGGATTGCACGTGACGGCAAATGATAATCAGCTTTCATCAATACAAAATAACAAATTTATTTATAAATTTTTGTAACTTCTTTTAAAATAAACAAAGAATAACATTATTTTTGGTCATGACCTTTACTCTAGCGCTATATAACCTGTTATCCATGAGAATCTTGGGCGCTGTCCTGGTAAAGGGTGTCTCCCTGTAGACTTCAGCTATAGGCCTCGTCCAATCTTTTTTCTTGCTACCGACCAAATCCGTATCTTGTCGTAACTTAAGTGCTGTTAAAATATTAGCATATAAGTTCACCAAGTTATCATCGGAGACTAAGTTCGATTATCATTAGCCGCTTAATAAAATTTATAAGTCCCACTTTTGGCATTCACTGTTCACTTCGTATAAAACAATTTTTGAGTTGTATCTTTTGAATACTGAGAACGAAAAATCACTATGTCCGAGCTCGCGTAAATTTTCTATGTTCAAATAAACTGCTATATATCTAGCACCCTGATCCGATCGCTATCGTGTGGAGAGCTCGAATGAATATATTTGTATCCTTCTTCAACATGCCAACTTTTTTAATCTTTTACTCTCTTGTTTGAAACAAAATTATGCGATCTACCTCGCGGCGTCATCTACGTAATTATTTTTGACCAATAACTCACTTTTTCACATTCCCATGACACTTCCGGTATGTTAGAATGGAATTTTCCCATTCGTGTAACTAGGCATCTCTTAAGTTTGTGTATATTTCTTCGTAGGCGAAACCACGGATGCTACTTATCGTCCGCTTTTGAACTAATGGGCATTGTTTATATGTTGCAGTCCGGTACCATGGCAACTAGCGTCGCTGAATTTTATATTGGAGACAATCTGGTATGTCACAACACATTGGAAAAATTGGGAAGTTTGATGAAAGACAATGAGATGAAACGCTTGAAAAATGTAGCCATGAACCACGCATAAGGATACAAAGCAGGTGTTGATCGAACGTGTATTCTTATATGGTATGCTACAAGATGTGCTCCAAAACTGTAGGCTGTACAAATTATTACAGTTTTAGATCTACAAATATACACATATGTACTGCTGATGCCTAATAAAATTAAAAATGAAGGAAGTAAATACAATGAAGACCTGAAGGAGGACTGCTGTCATTTGAAACATGGGATTAAATTTATTTTCTGGTTTACTATTGAATTGACGTGTATTTACGGACCTGAAACAAAATACGTAACGGTATTGTCAATTTCTTTGCGGTCCTTTCTAATTCTTTATGCCCTCGGGCCTTTTGAATACTGTATGACCCACTCTGATACCAAACGAACTCATACAACATTTTTATGAATTTGATTTGCTAAAGTTAAGATGCAAGAACATACAATAAATAATTGGCATAATGCTCAAACGAGTAAAATAACTCGTTATAAACCTATTTTTTCTTAATTGTAATGAAAATTATAATTTTGGAATTTTCCCGTGAATTTATAATTATTATCAATCGCTCACATTCCACTGCTGCCTATCACCATTTTTAGAGACAATTATACTCTTATTGAGTAGTAGCAATAAGATAAATTAGGCACAACGGCTAACATCCTCGAAATGTTATTTTTGGCGTTATGACATATTCTAAATAACTTTTGACAATAGAAGCTAATAACATAACAGTACCGTTTCATCAGCGCAATTTACACTGTTATTCACACTTACATAACTCTCAAATAAACCATAAACAGTTTCATATATTTCTCGGGCTTTCAAATCAGTCCAATAGCGATTATGCATGCAATAGTAATAGAATAAGATTGTTTTGTTTATCTGACGGCTTATTGACAAATGACTATTACAATGGATCTTTTCACTTTAGATGCAAGAAACATGATTAAAAGTTTCGAATTCTCGTTTGATTGATCAACGAACTAGTAAATCATAAAGTTTTGTATGTACCACGGACATTACTAGATGTTTATTCTCCTCAGGCGACTTCCAACCCTTCGAGCCAGAGGTCCTCGGTTATGGAAGTCGCCTTCGGGGCAAAACCATCTACTTAATGCCCTTGATACATAAATAAATATTAGAACTCCGTCCTATTAATAAATACGTTAGCACAAAGCATTGGAGATTTTTGTAGTGTTTGCCAGAAATTGTGTACAATGTGGAGGGAGAAGCTAGATGTGAGTAATATTTAATTGCCTTGCCGTAAACCAAAACAAGGGCTTTTCGAGCCTATATCACTAAAATGGTTAATTTTACAACAAAATCTTATATGGACTTCTTTGTAGGAAATTGTATCTTCTTTAATTTTGTATAGAAAATAATTTTCTATGGGAATGGCAGTTATGGAGCTATATGTAAAAACGTCGAAAAAGCACTTTCAAATTTCCGTTCCACCCCCGGCTCACCCACCACATTTCAGGATTATTAGTACGTTATGCAGTGAGTACCAACAAACAATCATGCCCAGTTTCAAAACTCCTGGATTTTTTCCTTCAATCGCCATTGTGGTGTCTAATTTGACTGGGCTAATACAGATAATTGTAGTAGCACGACCTATGTACAACACATTTTTTCCCTGTTTGTAAAAACATCTGCTTTTGAAGCATATGAGTCACGACTTTCTTATGTACTGAGCAATTTGACTAGTGAACATGTCTTCTGTGTGCAGCTTTGTCAATGTACTTCGTGCTGACTTCCGCCTGGATGTGGCTGACGGCTCTGTGTGCAAACATGGCGAGGGGCTTCAGGTACGAAAAAATATTTGATTCCACACGAAATGAAGTAGGCTGTTCTTACGGTGCTCTGCATCTACCATCGTCATGGCCGTCTGAAGCAATAGCTTCTTTTTTTGGGTAGTGTGGTACGAAACGCCGGATGTTAAAACTGTCGTTTCAGGCAAAATAATCAAATCAATGCATGTCAGCCGAAACTCGTGAAATTTGCGGCGACTCGCGTCGCTCGGGCAAAACGTCGTTAACATGTACCTATTTATGCTACTGACTATCAATTTAATTATGTAGGGTTGGTATTGCGACCTCAGCTGAGAGTTATTGGCGCGCCAGATCGCTCCCATTGTCTGGACTTCGAGGAAATACAACCACTATATTCATATGACTCCACGAAAAGCAATTGTTGGAGAATTTTTCAGACGAGCGTTTGCCTAAAAGAAATTAGAATTTTTGACCGCGTTGAAGAAATTAGATTTTTGACTGGTGGTAGCAGCATGTGTTTGGGGGCATGAAAGCATATAGTGAGCTGAAATTGTGTCGCACGAATTATAATAGAAAACAATCTTCTGCTCGTCTAAGGAAACATCGACAACACGGTAACATTGACAACTCCTTCAATTATCAACAATTCTCACGCTGAGATAAACTAATAGTTCTCAAATAATTGCCTTTTAGAATTTTCCCTTGTGGCAAGCTAGGAAGCTGTGGCCACGCTTTGTGGGCATCCCAATCCAGCATTCTGTGGCTCTCCCAAATAATTTACTGAAGCTATTTTGCAGCCTCAACAGCAAGGCTGACTGGGTCTGCTGAAAAGGGCAGCGTTTGGATGTCTCCCCGAGAAACGAGGTCATTGTCGCATTCGGGCTTACTTCATATATTTGGTATTGTGCCCGTGAGCACTGTTTTATTAAGATGAACAATGGTTGGTAATATTTTAACTAAGTTCAGTGGTTTATTAAGTAAGTGAATTGGAGAGAAAAACATGCACAGACGTATCTAGATGTTACTAATTTGTGGCTAATCTATACTAATATAAAAGACAGAAGTGCGTTGTCTTCCAGCGCGGTAATCTCTCAATCTACTGAACCAATGCTGATGAAACTTTTGTGCTAGCATCCTTTAAAGGCCTGGAGTACTATAGGCTATGATTTACAAACATAAACGGTAATATAGTTGCAAAATAATTACTTTTCTAGACATTTTTCACCTAGCCTTACATCACAGATTCAAGAGTGCATCAAAGCCAATAGTTAAGCTGCGCGCCACCATAGGATGATGTCTGAGATCCTCTACCGATTTTATCAATGTCCAGAATTATTGCGAAATTCATTAGAGTTTGAATAATGTTATGTAATGTCCTTGTGTGAATATTTGAAAGAAAGCCGTAACTAAAGTGGTAAATAATGTCAATGTTCATGTATTGCTCTTTGTCTGTGTTATATACTAAGTGACAAGAAATCATTGTGAGTTTGAAAGTGTTTAATAATTGAGGTAGGTTGAGAGAATAAAAAGTACAATAATATACAGTACAGAATATACAGTAATGTACAATGTACAATATACACATATCGTACACAATCTAAATAGCGTCTTCTTTTACAGAAATTTGTGACAACTGAATCGTTTGACTAAACCACTGTCACAATTGTGAAAACATATTACAAATGCCAAGAGATGGGCAATCTGCTAAAATTTTGAATCGGTTACTCAAAGGGAAAATCGACTTGCTGAAGTACTTACTCGCCCCATTGAAAACAATACTGCAAGAAGGGCAGAAATGTGAATAATTCTCTAAGTAGTAGGGCAGCTGTTCATTAGGACTCTCAATTTGACTATTTACTCAGTTCTTGGGTTCAAAAGTTTAGTGCAGTGGATGATAATTATAGAATGATCATTTATTAAGACTAATATGTGCTTTAGTTTTGCACATCAATTGCTCCTAATAATTGAATTCATCCATAATTTTCTATTCTTTTATTTTCTATAAAAAATAGGCAGAAATTAATGTATCTAACAAAAAGTTTGTCTGAGCAAATAAATAAATCTGGGAGTTCTTGGTTTCTATTATTCAGCTCTCTTGCACAAATTGGAAAAATGGAAAGTAATTTATGAATTTGTAAATCCAGTAAAAGTTTTCTTCAATATGGGATGAATTTCTGTGCAGTGGTATGTAATTTAGGAATGATCATTTACATATTAAGACTAATCGGTAAAGTTGTTTTGCATATCAATTGCTCCCAATGAATGAGTTCATTCATATATTTCTAAAAAATAAGCAAAAATTAATTGGTCTAAAAATATTTTTGTCTAAGAAATTAATATCTGAGAGTCTTTGGTTTCTATTATTCATATTTCAGGATCCATAATCTCTATCACTTGAAATAAAATAATTATGCTAATATTGTTTTGTTATGTGGCTCAATGCATTGTGAATTTATTATTTACACATAATGTAATGTTGGTGGATCATTAGTTTTCTATTGTATCAGTCGTATGATGAATTGATTTACCTGAACAAATAAGTTTTATACTACGTGTTACTATCACACAGGATATTAAACATATATTTTTGTTATCTTTAGAATTATAAAAACTGGTAATAATGTTTCAGAATAGATACAAGTATTTTCATTTATTTTTATGATTATGAATCATCAATTACGTTATGACATCTACAACTATTACTCCGGATCTACCTACTACCGTACCCGTGCATGAACTTCCACATGTTATACTCAGCTTAAAACAGTAAGTGCCTTCAAGGTCACGAGTTGACAGATCAATTTCAAATATTTTTTTATGAATACAATAGAAGAAAAATATAAAAATAGGATAAGTTTTACAACGTGACAGTTTTGATAGTGTATGTATAAAATACTCAACACACATTTTATATATGAGTACAAGTATTTTATTTTGTAATTTAGATTTGTTTATTGCTTTTAGTTATAAAGTGAATGTTTAGAAGCTGGAACGTAAAATAAAAAATGTCATTATTTGTGGAAAAGTGAGCTAGATAATCTGGAAATTTCCAAATGGGGGTCAAGAGAAGACAGCTATCGTGGCGTGGCCGGGCAGAGCATGGCAGGGAGTAGGGCGGAGAAGGGATATAATGGAAGAGATAGAGGTAGGTACCGCCGCAGGGCATGAAAAGATTGAATTCCTCTTCCTGTAAAATAATTTACTGTAATAAATGCCCGAGCAACGCCGGGTACTTCAGCTAGTTACAAAATATTTTTCTTCACTGAAATTTATTACATTTTCATAATGTTATTTTGAGCCCGTCAGTTGCAATTTTTGCCGCTCAGCACTTTAATTATATTTTATTGAGAGATTTTCATTTGAAATCGCTGCAAAATTTGCTTATTCAAAGTATAAAATGTATTCATGGTCCACAATTGGACTTATTTAAATGCTGCACATTGAAGTAATACTGTATTGTACATCTTCTTGATGTTAAATGTATTAACACTTTCAGCTTTTTGTTAAGACGTTTTTGCCTGTCATATACTTTGTAATTTTGTATCAATGGTTTTTCACATTATTTTTCAATAAATTGTAAACTTGTTATTTTGAAACTTGTGGGCTTTTGGGTTTCGCCATTGCAGAAACATTTCATTGTAACGCCCAGTAGAAGTGACCTTACCTGCTTCCTTTTTCCTATTCTTGAAGTTTTACTGTTGCTTCGCCTCAAGTACGCCACGAGTCATTAATTACATTTTTATTATATTTACATTTTGATAAAAGAAGGATATTAGGATTTATATAAAATATGGATAATATTATATATAAAATAATTAAGATTAGGAAATTTGTTGTTTCAACAAATCTTGCGACTGGTGACTGTGATTTATTAATTATTTAACCATTTTACTTGAAAGTTAACTTCATATTCCTTGACGCAATTCTACAAAAAACGAAATGTCACACGGGGTTTATTATTATTATTATTATTATTATTATTATTATTATTATTATTATTATTATTATTATTATTATTATTATTATTATTATTACTATTAGCAAATTATATTTTCCCGAGCATCTTGTTCAGAAGTCTTTCACGAAATATCAGGTCGCAATACATAAATGCCAACACGGCAGTTTGAAATTCATGGGATTATCTCACATTTTTGGGCGATAATATTTCTTGTGGATTTCTTGTGATTTCTTGTGGATGGATAACGCAGTTTTTCATTTTCGAATATATGCCGATGAATTAGCCTGAAAATAGTAAATATTTGCTCCTCGTGTGCTACGATTGCTATTGAGTTTTAAACAAGATAGCTGAGATGGTTGAGATAATATGAACAGAAATTGCTTTATTATTCTATTTAGTAACTGATACCAACGTGAAAATGTACGTGCGACTGTTGTACCACCAGCTTGATTTCGTATCTTCAGTACATTGCACATGATACACTTCAATAAAAAAGCGGAAAGACATACTTTCGCCTTTCAGCATTTGCATGGGAGTTATTTAGATTATTTCTGAAGATTTCATGTTCCTTTCTAATGGCTCATGGATCTACGAAAACGATGGGAACACTATATCATGATGTACCTCATCGCTTATGGAATCAATTTCTGTCGTCAATAAAAATACTTCTCTTTCGTTTGTAGGCTGCACATGACACGCTTGGATACAGGAAGCGAAAGAAGATTCCTGGTGATTGCAGCCTTCGCTTGCGGGCTGCCCGCAGTATTCACTATAACATGTTCTATCTTGTTTACTCAACCGGAGTGGCCCATGGAACCAGCATGGTACACCCCATCGCTTATGGAGACACGATTGTGCTACATTGAACCAATTCCCAGATCTGTAGGTAAATAAAATTCACTGAGTGTGCGAGCAGTGGACAAATTAATGTCCTGTGGAAAACATGTTCACGACTGTTTCTCAATTGTCTGTAATGAAAAGCTTGATCAGAAGGTTGAAAGAAGGATAATGAATGCAGTGCGCAGATTTTGGAGGAGAGAGAATATTTTTTAGACAATACGTTTGAAATGCACTCTTATAATTGAGTTCTAACGTGGCATCTGAGGGTATTATCTCCTAGATGGAATTTGGCACGGCTTTTTGCGTCTTTGTGGGTCCTGCCGCAAGATGTCGCATGATCGCGACCGTATCAATCAGTGCTGCAGAGCAAGCGACTCTAGCGGCACGACCGAGAAAGATGCGAAAAGCCGTGCCATATTCCATCTTGAAGATAATACCCTCAGATGACTCGTAAGAAAAACCCTAGTATATCTCTTTAATTTATGACAACCAGGATTTGATTGTTTTATTCGAGGTTAGGCGCCAAATGTTAAGTATTTTCATCGCTTTATGTGTTGACTCTTCAGTGTCCGCGCGCTGAATTGGAACGCGAGTGGTCGCGTGGATTACAATTGTAACCCATTTTTTAAAAATCTTACTAACATAATTTTACGAACAAATATAAACGAATGATCTAAAACACTGACCAGTTACCAAATATTATGAAATATATTAGAGCGTTAATATGTTATAAATATTATTAAATGCTAAATTGCATATATTACAAAATTATAAATAATATATTTTAAATTATTAAAATATTAAATTATATTATAATATTAAAAAATATTATAATTTTAAAATATTAAATTATATAGTATTAATTATTAATAATTATATATTATAAATTAAAAAATTGCACGCATTATACTTTTAAACAAATATAATCAAATATATGCGAGTAGATGTTTGATATTGAAAACCCTTGTGCTCTATTTGTTTTGTGCACTTAATACTTTTTGTATTACGATTATTAAATAAAAGAGTTTGACAAACTTCTTCAAACTTGTGGAGCCTCTATCCTAATTTTGTTTCAATATCAAACCAAGCATATTTTATTTATGCCAATGATAAGTTAGGTATCAGATGCCGCACGGTTTAAGTTGGTGTGCTGTGATTGCGACAGAATCAGAGCGGGTTTCAGGGAATTATTTCATTTGGGATGAATTGAAAGTCATTATACAATAATAACTAAGTTCAAATTTCATGTTCATTAGGTACGCCCGTGGAAAAATTAAATTTCTAGATTAGTGGCTGTCTAAAAATAGTATATGGCACGCGTGGTAACAGTGTTTTCTTTTTCTCCTAAGATTGCTGCTATTAGCTTCGTGCCGCAACGTTCCCTACTCGAAAAATAAAAGATCACATTCACCACTTGGATCATAAATGTTTATTTAAAAGCTAATGAACGAGAAATTGATTGATAATTTCGAATTTTACTTTTGTTGATAAAACAATGTAGGCTCTCACGACTGGGTTTACTATTAAAAATGCCTTCAGGGCTGGATAGCCGTGATGAATCGGACTTTTTTTGTGTGCAAACGTTTTGCCTACTATTGCGGCACACTTCAGTAGTCGCAGTTTACTTTTGTTGATTTTTTATAAAGTTGTTGAAGTTTCCAGTTTTGAATTTATCTAGAAATATTTTCCAGTGCATAAAGAAGCGAGTCTACAATGGTATACAAGGGCAGGTGCAGACATTTTTAATAAACAATCCGGTAATTCATCTAAATCAGCCGAATATGTATTTTGTACCTTACTGTCTACTCTGAGGATTTCTGTAGACGAAGTGTCGAAAACAACCACGTGACCTTTCTTCCTCACACGTATTTATCGAACGGCGCCTGTATGAAATTGCGGTGAATCGCCCTCGTCTCACCAAGAGCCGGTTTTTGGATTTCGGTGAATCGCCCACGTCCCTCAATTGTACGAAGCGACCTGAGTTCTCGGAACATCCAGATCACTTGGAATTCTCTCATTTGATTGGACGATATGTCCACACTGTTCGAGTTTGCTGCGCACTGCGGACAAGCAAAAATATTTCAGGGATGAAAAGCTCTCTGTAGTGTACTATTGCCGGACTTCAAGAAAAATGTTCTTCCATTATGCAACTTTGAAGTTTTGGTTAAGGCAATTACAGCAACTGCAGAAGTGGGTTTGTCCTCTCAAAAGTATGTCTGTAATAGTGCGGTGATTGCAAGTACATTATTTCCGAACCGAGTAACAGTACAGTTCTGCTGAGCTGATCAGATGTGTATTCCCGGTTTCGCGTTCCTAAGCACATTCCCTTCCGCGAGGTCTCCCAACTTCGCAGTTCGACTTGTCAAAACTTTACCAGCAAAAACATCCTTTTAAAGTGACATGGCTGTTCTTTCACAGCAGTCGTGATCCAATAACTGTGAATACTGTTTCATCCTAATCTCATATAAAGGTTATTTTGTATTCGGAATCCGTACTGTACATTCCATTCTAACCGCTCCATTAAACTATCTTCATGTTTCAGCTACGTTTCAGATCCGGTATTGTATATATATATTCATTCTAACCGCCTTATTGAATTGTCTTCATGATTCAGCTGTGTGTGCGAAATTACTTTTCCATACAGTTCTCTCTTCTATCCCTCGCAACACTCTGATTATTGTATTTCTCGGAAGGATACAAATATCAGTTATGTGCCATTTTTCATTTCTTGCACAAACACATACAATTTAGCTTAAGATAAAAGGTATTCAAAATGTGAGAAAATTAGACGGGTTTCCCAAAAAATTGACATTTTCCATGGAATACAGCAATCGGAAATACTGCGCTGCGTCAAGGAAAATGGACTTTTTATGTCATATACAATTTTAGAGAAAAATCTATCTACATCTATATGTATATCTATATGTGTCACTCTCTCTGTCTCTCTCTTATATATGAGAGAGAGAGAGAGAGAGAGAGAGAGAGAGAGAGGGAGAGAGAAAGAAAGAGATCACAGACCATTTTATTTATTGAATTGAATTCTAATTTTCAGGTAATTCTAACACATATTTTTCTAACCACCTCTGTGTTTCAGGGTTTCATGAAACACCTTTTGTGAAATCTGGAACCGCCCTGTTCTATTACGGTCCTATGGGCTGCCTTGTGATGTGTAACGTTATCTGCCTCATGGTGACTTTGAGGAAGGTTCAGTACCTCAAACGAGGTAACTCTGTACTTCGCCGAGAGGAGGACCAGATCCCCCTGGGTCAAAGACACACGGAGGGAAACAACCCTTCCACAGCATACACTGCGACGCCCAATGGACAGACATCAGGAGGCAGGAACAGAAGGGGCACTACAGTCGACGCGAAAACGTAAGAGATTATTTGATCATTCTCTAAAACACTAAGAATATTAGTAAAACACGTCTTATCTCGTCTCCTTTGTTACAGAATTAAACTGTATATTAAAATGGTCCTTATTTCCGGAGGTATTGAACTTCTCTCGGAGGTTATAATGTGGTTCAGTACACACGACAATTTTCAGATTGATACTATATGGGTACCTAAGTTGAATTATCCTCGCAAGGATAGGGACTTGGCTTATCGAGCGGCGGGGTACGTCACGGACTTCTTCCGGGCGGCGGTCGTCTGTTGGTTGGCCGCTCCGGAAGGGGGCTACTTGGGCCTTATCTCGAGGAGGCTGCGTCGAGGCAAGAGGGAGAAGAAGGCAGCAGGAGCAGGCGGCGCAGAGGAAGGAAGCTCAACGTTGCGTAGAGGAGAGGGAAGCTCGCCTCGCCAGCCCTGCGAGTTGAAGAGGACGGTAGTTCTCGTGCACAGTGGGAAGGCTTAAAAACAAATCTGAGCAGGCTGTCGGGCAGAGGGCACCCGCACGAGCTACAATGCGGCGCTGCTTCAAGCACGACAACTTCCCTCTCTCTCCTTGCGTTTCCCCACCCATCCAGGGATTGGGGGGGGTACAAAGGCTGAAGCGAGGAAGAGAGCGCACGGCGTTCTCCGAATATCACGGCGAGCGGTGGCTCCCGCGACACGTCTGCGGATTGTCTTCCGGCGAACAACCGAGATTTTAAACATGGTTTCATTCTCTATTACGTTCCTACCTTGTAAAATCCTTGTAAAATTCCTACCTTGTAAAATCATTTTTCCAATGGGCTGGAGTAAGTTCGAAGAAAAAATTCTTTGCGTTTCCTTTTCTGTTGTGTTTTGTTAAATGTTTCTGTTATTTATTTTATGTAGTCACAATGTGAAATAAATGAATGTCTCTAGCCTTTCCTCTCTAGTTAAACCTCCTCCCAGATGTATTTCGTCACTCTAACAAGCGGTCAGAACTTTTCAACGAGAATATTTTTTTCTAACATAAAAGTAGGAAGAGAATGCAATTATTTCTTTCTTAATCAAACGCGATTCAAATATTCCTGCTGTATTTCATTCATAAGATTAATTCATTTGTTTAAAAGAGGAAATTCATAACTTTTAATGTGGGGCACCTGTAAACTGACGTGTGCAAAAAACAGTAGTGGGCCAGGAATTCAGTGATGTACCGTAACACCAGAGAACTAGTGGTGTTAAAACAGCATACCTTTCTCGCATTATTTATAAACTTGCAATTTTCGAAAATTCAGAGAGTTTAATGAAAATGAGACCTATGCTATTCTTTTTAACGTTTCTTCTTTTTCTCGTGGAAAGGTTTTGAAGAATAAATTTGGAACGATTTTTGAGAATTTTTTATAAAGTGCATTATTTAAGCACAATTTACGCAAAAACTACTCCATTTTCAAAACAAATTGTACAAGACCTTTTTCCTCAAACAGTTGATTCTTTACAACAGACTTTGTTAAAGACAAAATTATCCCAAATTTTCAGTTTTTGAAATGTTAACTTCTTGCCATTTTTGAAAAGTTGCTAAAAATGGAACTACCACGAGAATTCTTACCGCCCCTTAATACATACCATAAACAAATTTCAAGAAAAAATTGAATTTTTTTAAAAAAGAAGTTTAAAAAATGTTTTTGAGACTTCATAAAGTGTTCCATCAGAAATAAAAATTGCCGTTTGAAACTTACGAAAAGTCGAGATCGATTCGGAAATATCCCTTTTGGAGAAAATCGGCTGACCGGTTTAGACGCTAGCGTTGGCCACAGACGGGCGGCCAGGGAGACGCACAGACGCAGGCGACCACTGCCCCTGACGGACAGACACAGCCACACAAAAGACACATAGTTCATAACTAGTGGTACTACAAAATGGCATACACTTTCTCGTAGTAATGTTTCCTATTTCCTTGGTGTGGACTGGCTGTACGGTCTTGTCCCATCCTCTTGCCAACTACCATCTATCGTTACCCAAAGTACATTTTTTAACATTTTCGTTTTTGAAAATGCCGAAATTTGAGCTACTCCTTCCAAAAATTTAAATAAAATATTAAGTCGTTTTTGAGAAAATATTGTTTTTGATATTTTTTACGATTGTAAATATTATGCGTAGTTGTACGAAAACTAATAAAATTTCCAAAAACATCTACGTGCCCTTAATGGACAACAAATTTCATTTGAAGGAAAAAACTCTGTCTTCAATTTTATAGTTTGAGGATTACGCCGAAAAAAATTCAAACTTTTGCAATTTTTGAAAATTCAGACTTACCGTTAAAATTGGACCTACGCCACATTTATAAGTGTATTTTACTCTATTCTTACAAGAAATTTAAAGTTAAAGTTTGGAGCCGTTTTTGACAAAATTTTGAAAATGTTCGAGATGCTTCATGTAATTTACCCCCAAATTTAAAAGTATATTTTTCAAACCTTCAACTTCAGTCAGATGGACTGGGGTTACTTCAATTTTGAAAAAATCTTACTGAGAAGCCCGGATTGTAAAGGACGAAGGTGAGCAGCACTGCAAACTAATTGAAATGATTGAAGGCGATGTCATTGTCAACAATAGTATTTATTTTAAAAATAGCAGCTTTCGACGTCTTAGCCATCATCATCAGTTTTCTGCTGTTAGCAGCTTTCGATGGCTTAGCCAACATCATCAGTTTTCTGGTACAAGAAAAATATAAAATTAGAATTAACATAGTTACCTAATTTTAAAAACATCTTAAGAAATGAAAGGAGAAGAATTAAAGAAAAGAAAAAGAAAGAAAGAAAGTGGGGGACGGAGAGTTAGATCTTTATGTAATATAGTAGTTTTTTTTTAAATTTAAGCAAGAAAATGAATGAAAATATAGTACATGTACAATTTTGAGAGAGAAAATACGAAAAGTAAGTATAGCCGTTTCTTACCTGCTGTCTAGGAGCCACAAACACGACGTTGACTCGGGCGTGTCCGGCAGCTTAAGAACCGACCGTGGGGTGGAGGAGGAGGGTTAATGGCCTGGGTGCGGTGTGCTGTGTTGTGTCACCCCCGAAGGGTGTGGTGTGAGGGTGGTGTCAAAAAAGTAATTTTAGCAGAGGGAAGGGGTTGTAGTTTATGTTTACATTCAGTAGGTTACTATTGAGATGAATGTGAAGGTTTTCCAATGTTAATCTGGTATGATATTGATTTTCTATTTCCAGTATGTGAATGTCTGTGTGTGGATCGAATGTGTGACCTGTCTGAAGTAAATGATTGGCAAAGTGAGATTTGCAGGTGTTGTGTTTGCAAGCGTGTATATGTTCTTTTATTCTTGTATTGAAAGTTCTGCCTGTTTGACCAATGTATTTTGCTTCGCAATCGTGGCAATGTAGTGCGTAGACACCGCTTTTTTCTAGATCTGTGTGTGTTTTAGGAGCTAAGATTTTTCTGAGAGAATTTTGTGTTTTGAATGAAACTTTGATACCGGCTTTGTGTATATTGTGTGCGACTTTTTCTGAAAGTTTTCCAAAATATGGTAAGCAAGTGTACTTGTTTGATGTTAGTGTTACGTTAGAGAGTGTAGTGTACATTTTCAGTTTTCGTTTGTGAATTTTGCGGCGTAATATGTTGTTGACAAGAGCTGTGTGTATTTTTAAAATAAATACTATTGTTGACAATGACAACGCCTTCAATCATTTCAATTATGTAAATGTCAACTACAACTCACCACTGAATCAATATACTGCAAACTAAGCCGTGACGTTCCGAGTAAAGCTCATATTTTGTACCGGGCCGTGCTGTGCCGGGCTGACCTTGAACTAGGGAGCTGGAGGATCAGAAAACGTGCGCGCACAGTACTGCGGCGTGATATATCAGGTGGAAATCAATTCGTTTCATTATTGACTGCCACTTCTGTCAATCCCACGTCACGCTGCTTTGGTTCAATTGTTTGAAATTGTCAACCTCAAAATGTAGAAGTGTGCCGGGTCATTCCGGTAGTGTTTTCTTTCTTTCAATAATGTTATTTTAAATGGGTTTTCATGCAATTATCAATTGGTGTGTTATTCGTTTTACTGCATGTTCAAGCATAATGGCTTGTTGGTTAGTGGCCATGGCTCATTTGGAATTTTTACTCGTGGATCATTTCTAATCTTATGATATTATGTGATTTGTGAAAGTTTTGCGCATAGCCTGATTATGTTGTATATTTAATTAATATACTGGTTTCAGGTATATTGTATTAATGTATTTTTTACCTTGCGGCTGTTTTGTGCGCTTTCCTCTCAAACACGATGTAACAAAAATCATGTAATGTCTCAATACAAACCATTATAAATGTTATATTTCAAAGGTAAGTAATAACTCAACTTACTACACGGTCCCCAGTTGCCAAATAAAATGCAACAATTCTGTATTCTTTCTACCTTCCTTACATTCTTATCCTATGTAGGGAAACGGAGAGGAATTTTTAACTGTTGCCTAATAGGAAAATGTCGGGCCTAACATAAAAACACTAGAATTCTTCAGGAAGAAAAGTGTAACTTTCGTTAAAAGAAAGCACACACAGGAACAGGTATATCCCGGAACACTATATATATATATATATATATATATATATATATATATATATATATATATATATATATATATATATATAGTGACATACCAATATGGGGACATGTTTTATTACAGAATATTTGTCGTAAATGGGCAAAATAGTTAGGGCAAATAATAAGCAATATGGCGCCTTAGTAACGACGTCGTGGTTGTTGTCAGGATAAACAATCATTCATCTGACCGTGGAGGTGACGGCGTGAGTAGGAGGAAATATAAGAGAATTGTGGATTGGTTGAAGAAGCGTCGACTGGTTATTAAAACGGAACTTTGTGGCATTTTGTCGAAACAAGATAGTAAAAAAAAAAATAAAAGGCAAGGCATTGTGGGTTTTAAAGGGACGATAAAATTCATTCTGTCGCATGTCGTGACGGTGAGCAGTTCGCTCGCGACGGTGAGCAGTCGCATGTTAGGACTTGTAAAAATTTCGGGGGTCTACAGTACGTGTTCAGACTTTGAAATATTTTCGTGTGGTAGAGCAAGAATCGGACTTGAGGGACATATTCGGACTCTGAATATTTTCGTGGCAGAACCAGAAGTGAACTTGTGATAATTTATAAGATTTGTGGAACGGGTCGAGTTCTGAATATTTTGCTGTGCATCAAAATAAGACTTGGAAATTTTTCGCGAGTGAACTCTAATCATTCTTGAACTTATAAATGTGTGCGGTTCACGAACGATACCGGACTTTGCATATTTTCTTGCTATATACGGAAGATGGAATTGAGAAATTTTTTGCTGTGTAATCATAAAGGAGCTAGATATTTATACGGAGAGAGCGGGCATCAGACATAATATAGTGGAGCTGGAACAAATATTTGAGTGGTGCGAAGCGTTCAATCGGCGGTGTTCGTTTTCAAAGAGAAGAGTATTCGTGGTAATTGGACTTCGGGACTTCGGAGCCTCAAGAAAGAAGGGAAGGCGTTTCTTCGAGGTAGCATCAATCAAGAGCACGCGAAGACTAGAATCGCCGTATAAGGTTCGAACCAGGTCATGACTAAAGAAAGTTTCTCATTGTAAATTTTTTACATTTTAATTTACTGCATTTTGATAGGAAATAAACATTAAGTTTCTCTTTGAAGGAAAGATAAATGATTTTACAAATAAAAGTATCCAAAGTTTTTTATGACAATCATTTATTTCAGAAATAACGTTTCGTAACTCGTTTTGTTACATCATCAGGTGCTGAACTTAGTGAAGGGAACGCTATCCCATTGAATTATCTCTGCAGCAGAACATTCAAGGAAACATTATGAAATACCTCACTCTCCCTCAGTTGATACCAAATAACTAAGTTAAGTTAGTTACCTGATGATGTAACAAAACGAGTTACGAAACGTTATTGCTGAAATAAATGTCATAAAAAACTTTGGATAATATTATTTGTAAACATATATTGACAATCAAGAAGAAATATTGATTTGATAAATGATTTTCATTGGCCAATTCAAGCTAATAAGTAGCTAGATCAAATAATCTCTGTTTTCAGATTCCTCGCCATTCTGTATAGATGGCAGATCGGCTAATCGGCTATTAATAGATAATAACGATTATTTCTGACGTGACCCATCGACCCTGCTAGCGGGATAATATTTAGTTTTTATCAGAGTAATAATAGTTAAAATATTATCGTAACCTTTTTCCTGGCGCCCATGTTATTCGAAATTCGGAAACAGGTTACGACGAATCGCCCAATAATTGTAGCAGTGAGGGGTATGTTTCAAAATGGCGCGCCAACTGGGGCTGAATTTGTTATAAATTGCGTAAATATATCAAAATCGATCAGGAGGAATCTGAAGCAAAGAATTGGCATGAAAATCAGTTGCCAAAATTTTGCCAAACCATTTCATTGTGGTCAAGGTTATATAGTAATAATAGAGAAATTATATTTTAAAATTTCGATAAAGAAATTACGATGGATACGAGAAGTAAGAAATCGCGATCTGAAAACTTGGACGTAATAGCGGCCGAAGCAGAACCTGTACGTGAATCAATAGAGATAGCGTCACCGGAAATGGACATTGTAGAGGTAGCGTCGGTGAAAGAAGATCCTAATATTAATGATAAAAATTATGGCGGATTTAATGGAAAATTAGGCGTCATGTACTCCGACCTGAATGTTATATTAGAAACCATGAACGCGGACATGAGTTCTCAATTAGAAAATAATAATATTAAGTTAGAAAATATTCGATGTGAATTAAATAAACGTCTGGATGAAAATCAGGAAAAATTAACGCAGGAATTGAAAAACTTTCAAGGGGAAATTCGGGGAGAAATGGCGCAATTACGTTCAGATACGTCAACAGAAATTAATAATATTTATTTGAAGATTGAATCCTTGAGTAGTTTGACTATGCAAATTTGTCAGGAGCAGGAAAATCTTAGTATAAAATTTCCTTCAGAATTGACCGGCTTAAAAGAAAATATGTCGGAATTAGAAGATATGGGGCGACAATAAGGTGGAAAGTTGACAGGTGCCGAATCGCGTATAATTCAGTTGTCAAAGACTACGCAGCTACATGAACATAGAATAGGCGATATTGAAGTTAAATTAGGAAATACAGATTGCCAGATAGAATCCCAAATAAAAGAAGGGTTAAAAAACATTAAAGTAATGGAAAATGATAGATCCGAAAAGGAAATAGCGGATTTAAAACATCAAATACATGAATTAGGGAACGAAATCATGATGGCGCGTACCCAGGGAAATATTGTGACTTCAATAGCGTCTTTGGCAATTCTCGGTCATTTAAAGTTTCACGGGGATACTAGAGAACAACCATGGTCGTTTTTAGCAAAACTAGAAAGTTATTTTACTATTAATAATATTCCTGAGAAACTAAAGTGTGACATACCGATATATCACATGAAAATAAACAAACATTTATTTGTAGACTATATGGTGGAACATGCATTAGAATATATCACGAGAGCAAAGGCTTAGCAACGACCGGGAATAAACAATGTAGTTTTTGTTTTTTGTAAATGCATTAGGAGGTGGCTGCATGCCGAAAGTAGAAAATTTGGGATTGGGCGAAGAAGTTTAGACGATCGAAAGGTCAGCTACACCAAAATGTAACGAACGTATGGATTGGCTGGGTGAGAGAAGGACGGTCAAATGTTACGAAAAAAGAAGAAGGGAGTTTAATACGAAGCTTCGAGGGGTGAATCATGCAGGAAGATTTCATTCTGACGGGCATCGCGTGTCTGAACTGATCGTAGGTTCGTGAGAGGGAGCGAGTGTAGTGCAGATAGTCAGAGTCGGGTTATCAGATTGTGAAATTTTAAGGATAGTAAATGATATTGCAGATATTGCATGTGAAAGTAATATTGATGCATAAATTGGGACTTTGTCGGGAGTGGTAATCGAGTAATAGATTTCGGGACTATGTCATAGGACGTAATCGGGAGTGATAATTTTGATAGTTTGAGACCAGCTTGGATAGGAGCAGAAGAGGATTTCTTGGAACTTTGGACTACGGCAAGCTCGCAAGATATTTCGACTGAGAAGTCTACGAGGGACATCAACGAAGAATAGATAAGTTAACCGCGGTATAAAACTGTAAAATTCAAAGATATCTTGATCAAAGGCCTAACATCAAAATCATTTATTAAATTCACTAAATTGTTTGCTAAAAGGTAACAATAAACTTTATTAAATTTTGTTCTTTAGAAATGAAAGTGATCTTTCATTTAGTCAATCCAAACAGTAATGAACTAGGAATTAGAATCATTCTATTTCAGATTCCCAGCAGCGCTGTATAGTCTGCGGATCCTATAATCCCTTATAAAAGTAATAAGGATTATAATATATCGTGACCCATTGACCCAGCAAGCCGGACGCTAAGATCTTTGCAAGATATTAATGTAGAGAAATTTTGTATATCTCAAAAGATGCACGTAGTCGAACAGGCAATGTCAGGGAAAGCGCATCATTGGCTGACATCATTAATTCCAGAACCAACAAATTACGGGGAGTGGAAGGATAAATTCTTGAAAAGATACTGTAATGAAAGTCACAAATTTGAACTAAAATATCCACTAATGGGGGAAAGGTATCGGAGGAACAGTACTGAATCGATGTCTGATTTCGCGACGCGGAAGATAGCAGCGTTTAAAGCGTGCGAAGAGAGGGCGGATATGGATGAAATTATGAGAATTATTATTCGCCAATTGCCGACCGGGATTCAGAACTTGTTACGGAATTCGATGCCAGGGAATTCCGAAGATTTGGTCGAAAGATTAAGCCGTTTTGATCAAACATTGATCGGGGAATATGAATAGGTAAATAACAACAGTAACAACCCTGATAAAAATAATGGAGAAGAGAAAGGCTACGATAATAATGGAAATCCGAAAATTTATGGCTTCAAAAATAGTGCTTCAAAAACCGCCTGGAGGCCGAACTCGCGACCTTAATGGCAGCGTCACCTGAACGTCGATACTTAAACGTTCACGGGGCCATGTGACGGGCTCCAAATCAAAGGTCACTGCTCGTACGGCAGTACGGGCCCACTCGTCCCGTCTTTGAATGTTCCTGCACTAGGAACCAAGAAACTGCAACATGTAAAACACACAAATTAAATGAGCAGATTCTGCAACCGACAATACTTGGATGCATCACGTAAAGTGCCTGGCACCGTATCAACAACCTCACAGGCCTGCAACAAAAGGCACAGCTCAACTCAAAGAACTTTCCATACCCAAGCACAGCAAAGGCGACTTATCAGGGCTTCAATTACATTACATAAATAAATACTGCTGCAATAAAAGATCAACCAGTTAATATTACATACAATGAATCACATATAATATCATACCATTAATACATTCAATACATGAAAGAATCCACAGTCATGTTATACCTGTGCGTGGGCCTTAGTCACCATTATAGTCCATTAGGGAAGAACCTTCTACATAAAAATATTTAAAATCAATCTAACGACAAAAGTCGGGCTCCCTCTCAATATGGAATTACTAATTGGCTAAACTTCAGTTCGTACCAAACGTCCTCATAGCTATAGGATCACAATATCCACGTACATTTTTACCTTTTTTAGAAGAAGCATCAAAAGATGCACTAATATGTACAGCCTTAAACTAATTGTACATAGTTGGAACTTAAAAATAAGGGACACATAAATACTTTCTTCTCGAAGATAGATGCCTTGGCTTCTCTGATGACGTAGCACATGCTTGCTCAGATTGTTATACATGGATCATGTGTGAAACATGACACTTATCTTTATTTCGAAAATATTTTTTTGCAGCACGCCATCCTCTCATGAACTAATCTTTGTATTACTTTGCTAAGTAGCACTTAATTACGTGGCGCATCGCGCAAACGTTTGGGAGTTTGTGTTGGCCTTGAAGCGTTGAGGAGTGTCCTTGCGCCAGTCGGCTGGGGCCGGGCAGATGAGCTCCTCCAGCTGGGCTCGCAGCCGCCGCGCAAAGTGATGACCCGTTTTTTTTCTTTTTTGGAAGGGGCAGTCCCGGATTTTTAATATTTGTCTCAAACAAATAAGTTCAGGGAACTAAACTGTTTCTTCTTTCCAGATAGCATGTACGGTTATTTTGGATCGGTGACTTTGAATTTGTTGATGAAGAAGGCGCTGCGTGGGCCACGCGCCTCTCTCGAGCAGGCGCGTCACAGCGCACCACTTCCAGCGACGGCGCATGCGCATCCTATTCCCTTGAAAAGCGGATGAATGGATTTATCACAATCATCTCTTAAACAGCCTCCTTCCTCACAGCCGCTGGCTGCACTCAGTGCACATTACGTACACCGAGTATAGGCATTGCGGGTTGCACTTGTGGTTGTTGTTGTTGTTGTTGCTGCTGCTGCTGAAAGTTCTTATCATCGCATGTTTCAATATGCCTTACCCTTTCAGTTTTATTTGCCCATTGTAATTTCCAGTATATCAAAGTTTAAAGAAATAGCATTGTTCTCGCATTGAGCTGGAACACACTCATTTCCACCAATAATTGTTTTGTATATTAATATTTTCGCCAATGTATACATTTGTGATGCAATGTTTGCACCGACGGAAAGATGAATTACATGTAATAGTAATTATATTTATTACAGGTTGATTACAATATCACACTCCATAGACCAATTTTTCTCACATTTTGGAGAAACGACCGAAATAGCTATATTTGGAAATCTGAAGCTCGCTTGGTAATTGGCTTGGAAAAAGTTTTATATACTAGTTGTAGGAAATTTCTTCCTCTTTAAATGCTTTTTACATGACTTAAAGTAACAGGGTTATAGAGAAAAAGAGACAAAAAATTCAGAAAAATGCCGTTTTTCCGGCCTCTTGACGTTACCGCATGGTCCAGGAGGTCGAGACCTGGAGATTTTAACTAGGGTTTCGGTACATAAAACACAGCTAAAGAAAACTTGTTTAATAGATAAAGAAAACATGTAACATTTTGCAAGGTAAACTGTACTTTCAGACCGAAGTGTCCCAGAAAATTGTGTGCGTCCTTTACATGTCAACCTTGCGGCATTTGCTCTGATTGGTCACGCATATTAAGTTTGAGCACAGACACTCAAATTGAGAATCTATCATCTCAAATAGAGATCAGGGGAAAATATTGTAATATACCAAATAGTCTTGTGGAAGGTCAGTCAAGGAACGTTGTATAAACAAAGGGACGAGTTACGAGTTTTATAACTTGACCAGGCAAATCCACGTGGCATGGGAAACAATGGGAAAAGAAGAAGCACGTGACTCAAGGACCCCGAGGAGGCACACCACGAAGAAGCTCTCTCGAACTGTTGGGCGTGAAGTAGGGAATATCTTTGTTAGATATATAAGGGGAAGGTGCGGAGTATTATAGTCACCGAAAAGAAAGGAAATATAGTAGTAGCAGTGTAACGCAAGAGCGTGCACGAAGAAATAAAAGAACATGCGTTAACATCTATTGTCGGATCCGAAAAGAGAAGAAAAAGACAATGTAAATAGATTTGTAGTTGGCTGCCAATAATGATTTAAAATAATTTATTGTCACATACCATAGTTGAATAAACGTTTTGTTGGTTTTCTTGTTACGAAGAAAGACTGATTACTAAATTAAATATTATAGGTAACCCCAACCCAATCGATAGGGAATCTCTTGAATTTTTTCCGCTTCGTACGAACTTCGTCAACGTAATGGTAAGCTGAAGTGAACGCAGAACGATAAAATGTGTTTGAAATATCTTGGCGTCATTAGGAATGGGCATGAGTTAAGCTAGGCAGGTGTGAGAATAAATTAGTGAGATTAAGATTGAATTAGTGTCAGTTCAATTAATATAAAACATATCTCAGTTGCATGGCCAACATGGGGCAGATTAACTATAAGAACATTATCTTCGGAATACTGAAGATTTATCTCAATATTTAGATAAGAATAAAAAAGGCGAAAAAAATAAGGAGAATGAAAAGGATAACGATGTCGAATTTCGTTTTTTAAAGGTTCAATAAACAAAAGAATACAAGAATGTTCTTTAATAAAATTTGGTACTTTTTGTTTTTTCTCAAAAGAAACACCTTTGGTGAGTTTGTTTCTCCTCAATTTCCAAGTGTTTGAACGAAGCTTGAATATAATTTCAAATTTCTCAATTGAGATTTAAATTGATGCGGCGCGACTCTGTTGAATGCCTGGCAGTAACAGACGGAGCGCTTCTCAAAGGTTTGTGACAATACCAGTAATTTGGGTAGGGGGAGACGCAGTTGTCTGTCTCCCAAATACTCACTACTTAGACTATTTAAATTCTTAGACTCTGTTAATTCTTGGAAGGTCCTTCAATTTTATAAGTTAATAAAGTTTATTATTCTATGATTGTTTGCCTTTAAAATTAATGGACCTTCCAAGAAAAGAAAGAAAATAATTAAGAGAGGCAGTGTTTTTTTTTCATTAATTTCATTCAAGTAATTTATAATTTAAACTTCGAAACGAAAATTCTTAGAATCGTCTACATATTTAAGCCTATTGTAGAAATCACGACCGTTAATAAGTAGTAGGATAAGGATCACGGGATCGGTCAATTAATGAAATACATTAGTTTGCCAACGTTTCGGAATATTTAATTCCTTCATCAGGGCATACAAAAAACACAATCACAATGAATAAGGGCAACTTTTCTGAACAACAGCATTAGAAAATATTAATCCATTGGCCATATAAATCCATGGTTGACATCAATAACTTATCTGAGGCACTGCAAAAAACACTAGCTAATGACAATTGCAACATAGCATTCTCTAATAAACATACTTTAGGCAACACTATATTTACTAGAACCAAAGACCGTATTGAAAAAATGAACAATAGGAACGTTGTTTATTCTGTTCCGTGTGGTGGGTGTGATGTTCAATACATAGGGCAAACAGGACAATACCTAAAGAAAAGGTTATATCAGCATCAATATGATGTAAAAACGACTCTCCTATGTGTGCCCTTGCAGAACATACACAAGTAACTAAACATCTCTTCAAGTTTAATGACACCCGCATAGTAGACAGAGAATCCAACCATAAGAAAAGACTATTTAAAGAAATGATTCATATAAATAGAAATTCAACATGTAATAAGAAAACCGATGTTGAAAATCTCAGCAGGCTATATATCAATATCATTAACAATTAACATTCAACAATTCTCTCTTGTTTTGTTTGTTTTTACTTTATTTTATTTTATTTTATTTTATTTTATTTTATTTTATTTTATTTTATTTTATTTTATTTTATTTTATTTTATTTTATTTTATTTTATTTTATTTTATTTTATTTTATTTTATTTTATTTTATTTTATTTTATTTTATTTTATTCTTTTCTTTTCTTACCTCCGTTCTTTTCTTTATCTAACCACAGATTACCCCATTAGTATACTATGTTAATATTCATGCCCTAGTCCTTTTACTGGACGTTTTCCTTATTCGACCGGTGGACAAACTTCTTTCCTGCGAAATAATTCCTGGAATTAGCGACCACAAAGGAGTCCTTCTAAAAATGTGCAGAGAGGGTAAGCGAAACGATCCCGTTAAAGAAAGAAAAAATTTTCAGTTTTATAGAACAGATGTTACAAACATGCAATTATATTTGAAAAGCAAATTTTCAACTTGGGCTTCTAGCGGATGTACAGTAGAACAGATATGGACTAACTTTAGGAACATAATTTTAGAATGCTTAGAAAAATTCGTGCCTACCAAGAAACTACGGTGCAATTCGGATCCGGTCTATTTCAACAAAGAAGTGAGGCGACTGAAAAGGAAGGTTAGGAAAGCGTATAGTAAACGTAATGTAAACAAGGAACAGAAAAATAATTTTCTACAATTATCTAAAGACTTACTAGAATTAAAGTTACATACCCAAGAAAATTACCTAAAATCAATTCTAAACGATCGATTGAACTGTTGGCAAAATTTCTTCAAGTATGTGAGACATAAGAAAGGGAACAAAGAAAATATTCCAGCGATCTGCGGAGCTGACGGTTCGTTAATTACAAATGACAGGGAAAAGGCGGCTTGTTTAAATAGGCATTACGCGTCGGTTTTCAAGCCGAAGGATCAGATTTCAGTAAATAAATCAACACCCGTTATAGAAACCTTTAGAGTCGATGCAGGTATTATTAGAAAAAGGATTGCAAAAATTAGGAGAAATAAATCTGTAGGTCCTGACGGAATACCAGGAGAAATATTGAAATTGGGAGGGGAAGACATGATTCCTTACCTTGCTCGGTTAATGGAAGTCACTGTAAATAATAATACAATTCCTCAAAATTGGAAAGAGGCAATTGTAGTGCCGATTCACAAGGGAGGAGACAAAAGGATTGTTAATAATTACAGGCCTATAAGTTTGACATCATTTGTGTGCAAGCAGATGGAACACATGATTGCGGAATATATTAGACGAGTCTGGAATAAAACCGACTGGCTTTTTCAAAATCAACACGGTTTTCGTCCTAGCTATTCGTGCGACAGCCAGACTATTTCTTTATGTCAGGACATAGCAGATTCATTAGACGAAGGGAGTAGGGTCGATGCAGTAATATTAGACTTTTCTAAAGCATTTGATCTGGTTCCACATGGCCTTTTAATTGAAAAACTGTCAAAAACTGGATTAGATCATCGAATAATCTTGTGGATAAAAGAATTTCTTACGGGCCGAACTCAAGCAGTCAGAATAGGTGACAAACACTCATCGAAAGCCGATGTAACCTCTGGGGTCCCCCAGGGGAGTGTGTTAGGGCCATTGCTATTCTTAGCGTTTATTAATGATATTGCAACTGGAATAAAATCGAAAGTTAGACTTTTCGCCGATGATTGCATAATATATAGGAGTATTGGCGCGTCTTCGGATGAAAATGTTTTACAGAACGATCTTAACTGTTTATGGAACTGGGCGTGCAGAAATAAGATGGAATTAAATCCGGAAAAGAGTAAATTCATTTGTTTTACCAAATCTCCCTCGAATGTACACTCGAATTACAAGTTAGAAATTAACGATATACCGCGTGTAAAAAACTGTAAGTACTTGGGTTTGGTCCTGCGTAGCGACTTGGGTTGGTCGGATCATATTAACAATACGGTCAAGAAATCATGGAGGGCGCTGCACTTTGTAATGCGCATTCTAAAAAACAGTAGTTTGAATGCCCGATCCTTGGCATATACTTCACTTGTTCGTCCTATTTTAGAGTACGGAGCGGCCTGCTGGGACCCGTACAGAAAAGGGCAAATCGAGGCGTTAGATAAAATTCAAAAACGGGCCGGAAAGTTTGTAAATCATGGACGCGTTGATGGACGAGATGAATGGGAACCCTTATCTAAGAGACGGGAACGGGCGCGTTTATGTGTAATGTACAAGACATACAAAGGGAACTCAGCATGGGCAGACCTGAGTAAAAGATTACAGAAACCTGATTATAAAAGTAGAGGAGACCATCCCTGGAAAATACGATGTAGAAAGCAAAGAACTGATGTAGGCAAGTTCTCCTTTGTGAATCGTACTATAGTAGATTGGAACAAACTACCTGCAAAAGCACTAGAGACTCTTCCTTCTAATGTAGTGAAATTTAAAAATATACTTAATTCTATGTAGGTCATCATTAATAATACTGGGACTTTTATCATTATTATTATTATTATTATTATTATTATTATTATTATTATTATTATTATTATTATTATTATTATTAGTTTCATTATTATAATCGTTAGTATTATTAATAATATGGTCATGTCTCTTATACAGTGAAGTGAAGTGAAGTGTAGTGTGGTGGGGGCACGGAAGGGGAGGGGAGTGTAGTGTAGTGCAGCGCAGTGAAATGAAGTGAAGTGAAGTGGAGTGAAGTGTTAGAAAAGCTATAAGTCAACATATAGATAACTCAAGATTAATTATAACTAGGATATTAATCTCTAATTCTAATTGTAATTATATTTGTAAATATTCGTAATAGTTTTGTAATTGTCGTATATCTAGTTGTAATAATGTTTGCCACCGAGCATTAGCTCAAAGCGAACTTTAATAAATCTATTTATCTATCTGTCTTTTATCTTCCACATACAGGTATGCTTTGTATATTATTGTTTTGACTTAACATCCCACTAATTGTCATTATCACTGATCATTGGTTGCCAGGCTTAATTGTTCTCTGTGCTCATGGCATCCTCCCAAACACTATTATAGTGTATATGAGGTAACGCACCGTTCCAAGTTGTTTGTATCAGGTTCCTTAATGCATCACTAATGTAAGTTTATTATGGTTGGTGGAATCAATATGTTTATTGTAAGCAACAGTGACTCTAATTACATGTAAATATAGTTGGCTGAGTGACTAATTGTCATACTTAGGTGTATTCTACCCAGTTCTATCTTTTTGTGCCATTGTGTAATCAACATAGATTATACATGCCTAAGCCATAGCATTAAGTTGTGCCTATGTCATAACACATATTATATAACACCATTGAAAACATGTGTTTAATCATACTGGTTTAAACCTAATATTGTGGTTAGCTTGTTTGGTATTTAACATTATAATTTTACTTGTATTATTATTTTTTTTGTATTGGCAAGAACAATTAAATCGTGTATAAAGTAAACATTTAGTTTTAAATATCTATTTACTATGTTCCTAATTTTATGAGATTGTGCTCGTGGGTTCTCTCTATTTTTGAATGTGAATATGTGGCTTAGTTCGATAACTCTGATGCAGTTTCAATAATGTTAATATAATTCACAGCATTATTTATCAATTTATCTTAAGTGTAATAAACTAGTATTGAATATGTATTCAATTATTAAATAGGCTTTAGATATCCGTGCTCGTTGATACTCTCGCATTTCTTGTTCAAATGTCTTCGAGTTGATATAACAACGAAATATTAAAAAAAGACTATTAATTAAATTCCAGGAGAAATTAAAACGTGTATAGAGTAAAAAATTAGTTCTAAATATCTATTAACTATGTTCCAATTTTTTTGTGATTGTGCTCGTTGGTTCTCTGTATTTTCGAATTTGAATACCTAGCTTGTTTAGATAACTCCCATGCAGTTTCAAAATGTTTATATAATTCACGGCAACATTTGTCAATTTATCTTTAGTGTAATATGCTAGTATTGAACGTGCATTCAAATTTTAAATAGATTTTACATATTAGTTCTCGTTGGTATTTCCACATTTTCTCTTCGAAAACCAATGAGGTTTCATAAAAAAAGGTTTTTAAATTTATGATTTAATAAATTATTAGAGCAATTAAATCGTGTATAGGTAAAAGATTAGTTCTAATTAGTTCTCTATTAACTATGTTCCAAATTTTATGCGATTGTGGTCGCTGGTTCTCTGTATTTTCGAATTTGAATATCTGGCTTGGTTTCGATAACTGCCATGCAGTTTCAATAATGTTTGTATATATCACGGCAACATTTATCAATTTATATTTAGTCTAATAAAGTACTATTAAATGTGCATTCAATTATTAAATCAATTTAAGATATTAGTGCTCGTTGGCACTATCGCAATTCCAGTTGGAAAGTCAACAAGATTTTATAACAACGAAGTTAAAAAAAAATATTTAATAAACGACAAGAGCAATTAAATCGTGTATAGAGTACAAAATTGGTTCTAGTCGTCGATTAACTATGTTCTTAATTTTATGTGATTGTGCTCGCTTGTTCTCTGCATTTTCGAATTTTAATATCTGGCTTTATTCGATAACTTCCTTGCAGTTTCAATAATGTTTGTATAATTCACGGCAACATTTTTCACTTTATCTTTAGTGTAATACACTAGTATTGAACGTGCATTCAATTATTAAATAGATTTTAGATATTATTGCTCGTTGGTACTATCGCAATTCCTGTTGGAAAGTCAACAAATTTTATAACAACGAAGTTTTAAAAAATGATTAGTTAATAAATAACAACAGCAATTAAATTGTGTATAGAATAGAAAATTAGTTCTAAACATCCTTTAACTATGTTCTTAATTTTCTGTGATTGTGCCCGTTGGTTCTCTGTATTTTCGAATTTGAATATCTGGCTTGGTTAGATAACTCCCATGCAGTTTTAAAAGGTTTATATAATTCACGGAAACATTTATCAATTTATTTTTAGTGTAATATACTAGTATTGAACGTGCATTCAATTATTAAATAGATTTTAGATGTTAGTGCTTGTTGGTACTCTCGCATTTCCTGTTCGAATGTCTTTGAAATTTCATAACAAAGAAGTTAAAAAAAATTTTAATTATTGACAGGGCAATTAAATTGTGTATCGAGTAAGCAATTATTTCTAAATATATTTTAACTATGTTTCTAATTTTATGTGATTGTGGTCGTTGATTCACTGTATTTTCGAATTTGAATATCTCGTTTTGTTCAATAACTTCCATGCACTTTCAACAATACTTAAATATATGATGGCAACATTTATCAATTGATCTTTAGTATTAGTATTGAATGTGCATTCAATTATTAAAAAGATTTTACATAGTTGTGCTCATAGGTACTCTCGCCTTTCCTGTTCGAAAGTCGATTAGGTTTCATAACAACGAAGTATAAAAAATTATTATTTAATAAACGACAAAAGCAATTAAATCGTGTATACAATATAAAATTAGCTCTAGCCATCGATTAACTATTTTCTTAATTTTATGTGATTGTGCTCGCTGGTTCTCGGTATTTTCGAATTTGAATATCTGGGTTGGTTTGTTAAATGCCTTGCAGTTTCAATAATGTTTATATAATTCTCGGCAACATTTGTCAATTTACCTTTAGTGTAATAAACTAGAAATGAATATGCATCAGTTATTAATTGATTTTAGCTATTTGTGCTCGTTAGTACCCTCCAAGTTCTCATTTGATTGTTGTACGTGGTTGCTTGAGGACGAAGTTTTAAATTTTTTTTTTGTATTGGCAAGAGCAAGTAAATCGCGTATAAAGTAAACATTTAGTTTTAAAAATCTATTAACTATGTTCCTAATTTTATTAGATTGTGCTTGTTGGTTCTCTCTATTTTCGAATTTGAATATGTGGCTTAGTTCGATAACTCTGATGAAGTTTCAATAATGTTTATATAATTCACGGCATTATTTATCAATTTATCACAATATCTTTTCATACAATATCTTATCAGCTAGGTAATGACGTAGTTCCGAGAGTCTCGAGCTGTAAATACCTTGGCATTCTCCTGGATTGTAAATTGGGGTGGGAGAAACAAACGAACTATGTAGTGGGTAAAGCATGGAGGTCTTTGCATTTCGTCATGAGAAATCTTAAAAAATGTAATACGAAAGCAAAGGAAATCGCGTATACCTCGCTTGTCAGGCCGGTAATGGAATACGGAGCCAGTTGTTGGGATCCGTACAGAATAGGACTTAAAAAGAGCTTAGAGAGGATACAAGACAGAGCGGCAAAATATACATTTCGGAAGAACACACCTGCGCATTGGGAATCATTAGAACGCCGGAGGAAGAGGGCACGACTTTGCGCGCTGTATAAATCTTACGTTGGCTGCTCCGCATGGCAGGAAATTCGGGGAAGGCTAGATAAACCAGATTATTTAAATATATTTGATCATAAATATAAAATTAGAACAAGAATACAAAGAACGGACGTAGGGAAATTCTCCTTCGTAAACAGAACTATAGTAGATTGGAACGATTTGCCTGCGACAGTTTTTGAGCCCTTTCCTTGCTCAGCGCGAGGGTTTAGAAAAAAAATATAGGAAATTAGTCAGTAGGCTGAAAACGTATAGTGAAGTGAAGTGAAGTGAAGCGAAAGGTGCGATTATGCGTAGTCTACAGAAAAAGTATTGAACAATTAATATTTAGATAAAGTTATATGCAGTGCGGTGAAGTGAAGTGAAGTGAAGTGAAGTGATTTCATTTCTTCTGAATATGACTGAATAAGTTCTGATTGGTGTGTAGGTGAGGGTTCCTTCGTCTCTCTATGTATATACGCGTATATGTTTGTATGTATGTATATTTGTGTAATATGTAAGTTTATTCATTTATATGGTAGTGTGTATGCATTTTAATGTTTAGTATAGGAATGTAAATGCCATCTGCATGTATAGGAAATGACAGTCAATTTGTTTGTTTATATTTATTTTTTATATATTATTTTATTTGTAATTGTAATTTTGCATTCTGCCACCGGGCATCATTTGCCCAATTGTAGAATAAATTTCTATCTATCTATCTATCTATCTATCTATCTATCTATCTATCTATCTATTTATTTTTTAAACTAGTATTGAATGTGTATTGAACTGTTAAATAGATTTTAGATATTCGTGCTCGTTGGTACTCTCGCATTTCTTGTTCGAATATCTTTGAATTGTTATAGCAACGAAATATAAAAAAAATATTATTAATTAAATGTCAGGAGCAATTAAATCGTGTAGATAGTAAAAAATTAGTTCTAAATATCTATTAACCATGTTCCTATTTTTATGTGATTGTGCTGGTTGGTTCTCTGTATTTTCGAATTTGAATACCTGGCTTGGTTAGATAACTCCCATGCAGTTTCAAAATGTTTATATATTTCGCGGCAACATTTATCAGTGTATCTGTACTGTAATATGCTCGTATTGAACGTGCATTCAAATTTTAAATAGATTTTACCTATTAGTGCTCGTTGGTACTCTCGCATTTGGTGTTAGAATATCTTCGAGGTTTCATAACAACGAAGTTTTAAAAAAATATTATTTATTAAATGACAAGAGCAATTAAATGGTGTAAAAAATTAGTTCTAAACCTCCACTAACTATGTTCCTAATTTTATGTGATTGTGCTCGCTGGTTTTTTGTATTTTTGAATTTGAATATCAGGCTTGGTTCGATAACTGCCATGCAGTTTCAACGATGTTTATATAATTCACGGCAAGATTTATCAATTTATCTTTAGTGTAATAAACTAGTATTAAACGTGCATTCAATGAGAAAATAAATTTTAGATATTAGTGCTCGTTGGTACTATCGCAATTCCTGTTGGAAAGTCAACAAGATTTTATAACAACGAAGTTTAAAAAAATTATTATTTATTAAATGACAAGAGCCATTAAATCTTGTATAGAATAAAAAATTAGTTTCAAACATCCTTTAACTATGTTCTTAATTTTATGTGATTGTGCTCGTAGGTTCTCTGTATTTTTGAATTTGAATATCTGGCTTGGTAAGATAACTCCCATGCAGTTTCAAAATGTTTATATATTTCGCGGCAACATTTATCAGTGTATCTGTACTGTAATATGCTCGTATTGAACGTGCATTCAAATTTTAAATAGATTTTACCTATTAGTGCTCGTTGGTACTCTCGCATTTGGTGTTAGAATATCTTCGAGGTTTCATAACAACGAAGTTTTAAAAAAATATTATTTATTAAATGACAAGAGCAATTAAATGGTGTAAAAAATTAGTTCTAAACCTCCACTAACTATGTTCCTAATTTTATGTGATTGTGCTCGCTGGTTTTTTGTATTTTTGAATTTGAATATCAGGCTTGGTTCGATAACTGCCATGCAGTTTCAACGATGTTTATATAATACACGGCAACATTTATTAATTTATCTTTAGTATAATAAACTAGTATTGAATGTGTATTTAATTATTTAATAGATTATAGATTTATCGCACTCGTTGGTACACTTGCATTATCTATTTGAAAATCGTACGTGGTTGAAAAACTACGAAGTTATAAAATGTATTATCTCGTAAAAGAGAGGGGTAACAAAATGATGCACCAGAGTAAACAATAGTTGATATGTCTTTAACTATGTTCTTAATTTTATGTGATTGTGCTCGTAGGTTCTCTGTATTTTTGAATTTGAATATCTGGCTTGGTAAGATAACTCCCATGCAGTTTCAAAATGTTTATATATTTCGCGGCAACATTTATCAGTGTATCTGTACTGTAATATGCTCGTATTGAACGTGCATTCAAATTTTAAATAGATTTTACCTATTAGTGCTCGTTGGTACTCTCGCATTTGGTGTTAGAATATCTTCGAGGTTTCATAACAACGAAGTTTTAAAAAAATATTATTTATTAAATGACAAGAGCAATTAAATGGTGTAAAAAATTAGTTCTAAACCTCCACTAACTATGTTCCTAATTTTATGTGATTGTGCTCGCTGGTTTTTTGTATTTTTGAATTTGAATATCAGGCTTGGTTCGATAACTGCCATGCAGTTTCAACGATGTTTATATAATACACGGCAACATTTATTAATTTATCTTTAGTATAATAAACTAGTATTGAATGTGTATTTAATTATTTAATAGATTATAGATTTATCGCACTCGTTGGTACACTTGCATTATCTATTTGAAAATCGTACGTGGTTGAAATTGTGTGGTTGAATAATTATTAAAATCACATGTAAATTAACCGCTCTGTTATGTCTACCTCCCTTTTTCTCACAGTTTTAAGAATTTCAAGTTGCTTTGTGTTTTAAAAAAATTTAAATATTGACTGGAACTTTTCATGTTTAATTGAATATGGATTGTAATACCAGGAACCATCACTCCCTACATTCTCATATCTTAATAGTAATCTCATATCTACATCCAGGGTCAGAATGTTATATGTATATTGGTAGTTTTGTCCTAGTATAATTATCGGTAACAGTTATATCACAATTATATCCAATTGTACCACTCAATAGTTTAACGTGAATGGGATCATGAGAATTGAGTACTGTATGTTGTGTATTAAAATTTGGGCAGAATACTGATGTTTACAGGTTGATGGTTTCAACTAACTTATTTATTTATTTCTGTATTTAATACATTTTTCCTTTTTTGTGCCCTCCCTAGTGAGGGTTGGTATGGTATCTATATTATATATACAATAGAAATTTTAAATTATGTATGTATAATTATACAAACATAAATATTTATATTAGTATAATAATATAAAATAATAAAAAAGAATAAATAAATAAATAAATAAATAAATAAATAAATAAATAAATAAATAAATAAATAAATAAATAAATAAATAAATAAATAAATAAATAAATAAATAAATAAATAAATAAATAAATAAATAAATTAAATAAATAAATAAATAAATAAATAAATAAATAAATAAATAAATAAATAAATAAATAAATAAATAAATAAATAAATAAATAAATAAATAAATAAATAAATAAATAAATAAATAAATAATTTGGTTGCTTGTGTTGGCAATGATGTCAATGGCTTCATTCATATAAGTGTTCCATTGATAAATATTGTATAGTTTACATTTTGCAAACCCCAGTTGACACGTACTTTGATTGTTACCATATAAAAAAATTAATTAAAATAAATAAATAATACACCAAAAAGTGACCCTATGAATTTAAGTAATATAAATATCAACACGCATTGACCGGAAGTACGCAAATATACTATGACTAGCTGAAGTACCCGGCGTTCTCGGGCATTTATTACAGTAAATTATTATACAGGAAGAGGAATTCAATCTTTTCATGCCCTGCGGCGGGACCTATCTCTATCTCTTCCATTGAATCCCTTCTCCGCCCCACTCCCTGCCATGCTCTGCCCGGCCACGCCACGATAGCGGTCTTCTCTTGACCCCCATTTGCAAATTTCCGGATTACCTCGCTTACTTTTCCACAAATAATTACATTTTTCTTATTTAAAGTTCCAGTTTCTAAACATTCACTTTATAAATAAAAGCAATAAACAAATCTAAACTACTAAATAAAATACTTGTAGACTCACATATAATTTTTGTGGAGTTTTATATAATATTCCAACACTATCAATAAATTGTCACGTTGTAAAACTTATCCTATTTTTATATTTTTTCTTCTATTGTATTCATAAAGAAAGTTTTGAAATTGATCTGACAACTCGTGATCTTGAAGGGACTTACTGTTTTAAGCTGATTGTAACATACGGAAGTTCATGCACGGGTACGGTAATAGGTAGATCCGGAGAAATAGTAATAGATGTCATAACGTAATTCAATCATAATCATAAAAATAAATGAAAATACTTGTATCTATTCTGAAACATATATACCACTTTTTATAATTTTGAAGACGACAAAAATATATATGTTTAATGTACTATGTGCTAGTAACATGTAGTATAAAACTTGTTTCAACAGGTGAATCAATTCATCATACGACTGATACATTAGAAAACTAATGATTCACCAACAGTACATTTTGTGTAAATAATAAATTGACAATGCACTGAGCCACATAACAAAACAATATTAGCATCATTATTTTCTCTCAAGTGATAGAGATTATGGATCCTGAAATATGAATAATAGAAACCAAGGACTTCCAGATATTATTTGCTTAGACAATTATTTTTGCTGATTTCTTTTAAAAAAATATATGAATAAACTCATTTATTTGGAGCGTTCATTGATATACAAAACAACTTCACAGATTGGTCTTAATATGTAATGGAACGTCTTGCCTACTTATCCCAAATCTGTATGTAACCGCACCACGTTGCGGCGACAATATGTAATAAAACGACTATACCTTGAATCTCTCTACTCTATATAAAATCTATACAAATTTATGCCCTGCTAGCTTTTGCCTCCTTTATCTAAAACTGTGCCCGTTACTTAGCTACTCCTTCAATGTTATAAAACTACTGGGCGTGAGGCTGTGGTTGGCCTGTACAGGAGCCTAACGAGATACTTGGACACTTGGGCGTAGGTCACTGTTTAATACAAAATCACGAAATCATATCATATGGCTTACTGTCGAACCAAGTACGTCCGGCATTATTTATTCTTTTCTGGTTTTCACTCTCTCCACACTCCGCTGGAGACATAACAACAAAAACATACACAAATACAACACAATAAACAACAAAACACAATACCTGAAATACATAAAATCACATTCACACTTACTATTTACACAATCGACAAAAAAACAAAACAAATCATTCACACTTGAATGCGCATCCCCTATTCTGTCTGAATATAGCCTATTATTATTTCCACAAAAACTTGGTCTTGTACATTAAAACCTAGTCTGTTCTTTCTTCCCATTTATCTGAACTATTAAATTACGCCAAGTTATTGCACTTTCCTTTCGTAGAAATCGGCCATCCGCGTAACGCCATTGTTCCATGTCACCTCCGTAGTATACACGCAGCATCCATTAATTCATCTCCCCACAGCATCCATCCATTTCCACACGTTTGTTAACGACAAATTTACTTTAAATGAAGAATATCCCTGATTAAAACTACTCACTAATTATTATACTAGTTTTTGTTAACTGCGACCGACAATATGGCGACAGTGTTCCGCGAACACTGTTTTCGTGAAATATATAAATATCTCTTCCACGTTTTATCTTTCCATTAACTCGACAGTTACTAAACACGATATATTTCACTCTATTCACAAACTGAACGCAATTTTCTATTAAAAATAAAAATTTTTGCGGAGCGTTTCAACATGCGTCCGTATTCAAGCTACTTCGACCGCGCTCCCCCGTCATTGTTGTGTCCGGATCGTCAGCTCTTTTTTTCTTTTAACATCACACGATCGCTGTCGCTTCTCCTACAAAATATTACATCATTTAATTTAATTCACATTTTCTGTTCTGGCGTAGCCCCTCGAAGTTTCCCAACGTTGCGACTGTTACCATAATTTTCTAAATGATTTATTCTATTGGTTCTTAAAGTTTTGTTTGTATTGCTTCACGCGTTCTCTTAATTTTCGCCACAAACACCTTTTGATTTACTGAACCTTAAAGCACAACAATGGCTATCATGTCTGTTTACAAGCTGGAATTTATACTATACAAAAATGTTCATATCTTTCGAACGCGTGATGCGATTTCCTTCAAATAACTTGCAAACGACTTCGCTACACGAACGCTACTGCCCTATCTTGTCCCAATTGTGAATTTGTCGCGTTTTCCGTTTACTTCTCAAAAACTATCGCTACGCGACATCGCCTTCATCTGTTTTTACAGTTCATGTTAATGTTATGCATTTTCTATTTATTCTTTGACTTGTGCCTTATTCTTGGGGGAATCATGGAATATTACAATATGTAAATGATCATTCCTAAATTACACACCATTGCACAGAAATCCATCACATATTGAAGAAAAACTTTTACTCGGTTTACAAAAACATTAATTACTTTAATTTACTCCATTTTGTACAGGATAGCTGAATAATAGAAAACAAGAACTCCCAGATTTATTTATTTACTCAGACAAACTTTTTGTTAGATAAACTAATTTCTGATTTTTTTGTATAGAAAAATATGGATGAATTCAATTATTGGGAGCAATTGATATGCCAGAATTACAGCACAGATTAGTCTTAATAAATAAATGATCATTAATTATCATGCACTGCACTAAACTTCTTCTCATACAGAAGAATAAAGTACAACTGCAATTAATATGACAAACAACTGTACAGATTAGTCTTAATATGTAAATGATCATTTCTAAATTACACACCACTGTTCAAAATTCCTTCGCATATTGAAGAACACATTTTATTGGATGTACTGAAAACATATACACATTTTCCATTTTACCATTTTGAACCTAAGAACTGTGTAAATAGTCAAATTGGTAGTCCTAATGAACAGCTGCCCTACTATTTAGAGAATTATTTACATTTCTCCCTTTCTTGCAGTATTATTTTCAATGGGGCGAGTGAGTACTTCAGCAAGTCGATCTTCCCTCTGAGTAGCCGATTCAAACATTTAGTCGACTGCCCATCTCTTGGCATTTGTAATTTGTTCTGACAATTTTGATACTCGTTTCGTCAAACAATTCAGTTGTCACAAATTTCTGTTAAAGAAGACGTTGTTTAGATTGTACACGATATCTATATATTATACATTGTACATTACTGAATATTCTGTACTGTATATTATTGTACTTTTTATTCTCTCAACCTACCTCAATTATTGAACGCTTTCAAACTCACAATGATTTCTTGCCACTTTGTATATAACACGGACGAAGAGCAATGCATGAACATTTACATTCTTTATCACTTCAGTTACGGCTCTCTTTCAAATGTTCACACAGGGACATTGCATAACCTTATTCAAACTCCAATGAATTTCGTAATAATTCCGGACATTGATGAAACCAGTAGTAGATCTCAGCCGTCGTCCTCTGGTAGCGCGCAGCTTAACTATTGGCATTGATGCACTCTTGAATCTGTAATGTAAGGATAGGCGAAAAATGCCCAGAAAAGTAATTATTTTGAAAATACGTTACTGTTTATGTTTGTAAATCATAGCCTATAGTACTCCAGTTCTTTAAAGGATTCTAGCACAAAAGTTTCATCGACATTCGTTCAGTAGATTGAGAGATTACCGCGCTGTAAGACAACGCACTTCTGTCTTTATATATTAGTATAGAGTATAGATTTACATTTTTCTCAATACTCAAGATATCTATAAAGGGTAGTTTATTAATAATTTAGTTATACAAATAATTGCTAACAATTGTTTTTCCGTAACACGTGGTCCGAGAAAAAGATATTAAATAAAAAAGGAAAATAAATAAATGGATAATGAAAATGAAACCGGATACGCATGGTTCCGGTATGGAGTTGCTCAGCACGTGGTCCTGACAATACACTAGTTTTTCATTCACTTTCTTTCGGGCCGTGGCTCTAGGCGGACTTGCAATGGACTTGTGTGCTTCAGCAACTCTATATTGGAGTCGGGCTGTAGGTGAACATGATGATTGACCAGTATATGTATTAGTAAGGTGTGTACCGTTTATATTACCTTGGCTTATATATACAATATATCATTTATTTATTTGTTTATTTACTTTTCTTCATGTAGGTTGATTCATGGCCTTTTTTGTGTGATTTCTAATGTTGTTCAGAAAAGTTGTCCTTATTCATTGTGTTTGTGTTTTTTGTTAGCCGTGATGAAGGAATTAAATATTCCGAAACGTTGGCAAACTAATGTATTTCATTAATTGACCGATCCCGTGATCCTTATCCTATTACTATTTTTAAGCCTATTAATGAAACATTTTCACCAGGCAACAAAAATACTACAGTCGATTACCGTATCAAACTGAAACGGGAGGTCCTAGAGTTTGAGTCCAGAGAGTAGCAGATTTTAGCTACATAGTAAGGGAGAGAACAGCAGCTGTCTGGAGGAGAATTCTAGCGGCCGGCTGCACTGATCGGTAGTTTTCAGTGGTTTCTCCAATAAACACTAGGCAAATGCCGGAGCAGTACGCTAACGAACGGACCACGGACCGCCCGTCATTTGTCCTTCCTCTTCCTTGCCATTACTATCCTCTTAAACATGCAGCCGGAGCTTGGGGCTTGTCCAGGCTGGGCGGAGAACCGCCGGTGAGAGATAACTGATGGGAAATCAACGCAAGCAGACCTGCACCGTATCGCATCATCCAGCACGAGAAGATCACCGCCCCCTCCCGTTAATAAATGTAAACTACACTATTGGGACAGACAACCACAGCTGTTGATGATTACGGAAACACCTCAATCGAAAAATCCAAGTAAAAATAAGTAGAAATTCATGAGAAAAAAAATCCATGATCAAGAATCATTCTACGGAGGTATAGCATTCTTATAAATTATCTTCGAGCATTGAATATTCGGTCATCGATAATTCGTCTCAAATGATAATTTTTCCCTGATTCGTCTCAAAGGATAATGCATTATTAGGGATCAAAATGCTCGATTACACGATACCCTTACATGTAATCACTAATCTCATCATAGACAAATCTTAAAGTTCTGGAAGAACTGACATTTTTCTTCAAAATGAGAAACGCTCTAAAGTATTTCCGCTCGTCGTTCGTCGTTGTTATCAGCTCTGTGGCCGGAAACCATCTGACCAGACGCTGATAAACACGACGCATGGTTGCGTAGACATTCTCCGACACGCAGGAAACCGCGTTACATTTCGACACTTTTATCGTGTCTAGAGTGATACATTATAAATACATAATAACATACATATATACACTATACCATACACATTTTAACATACATATAAATACATTACAACATACACATATCAGTTTTTCTTTTTACATTTTTACATTATTATTTTTTCTTCTCCCTATACTTCATAACAAGAACTGGTGAATTTTCTACAGAAAAACTCTTAATGCCTTGCCCTGGTGAAGAAAGTGTAAATAAATCGTTTTTCTCTGTGGGGTAAAATAAAATAGAAACAACAAACTGCAGGGAATGATTCTCACTAATACTTGCTGCATCGAGGCAATACACCTTGCGGCAGACTATTCAACATGTAGTACGAGTAGTAATTTTTAAACTGGCAGAACACTTCATGCCAGTGATTACGTACTACATGTTGATATAACTCTCGAAATACGTGGTTGTCAACTTTATCTATAATATCAAACGACACAACCCAACCGCTCAAGTACGCATTGCGGCAGAGCTTTCGACGACTAATTTTTACTTCCTCGTATACATACGCAGTAATATACGTAGTATAGAGAAAGTTATGTAATGCTGTGAGAAAAAACGGCGGATTTCCTGTACAAAAAAATTAATTGCCAGGCCCTGACAATGAAAAAAATAATAAATCCAGTTGCTAAATTTAAAAAAATCCCCTAACACGTGGAGTAGCCAGAATTCCTGTTTATTGGGTCATTGCAAAACGAACATCCGTCTGTCGTATGTAAACAAACAAAGCGCCTCAAAAAACGTACGATTTTCTTCAAATTGAAGAAACCTCTGTCCGTCTAGCTCTAGTTAAATCTTTGAAATTTTGAAAAACGTTCATTAAAATTTGGGTGTACTTTACGGAAAGCCCCCCAAAAAACCATAAATTTTGTTATGTTTCACATACGTTATGTACACGCAAGTGGTAAGCAACTCAGGGGAATCAAATGTAGTTGTGGAAGATTTTGCAACATAATTTTACCCACCAATTGAGAATGATCTTATATTAGCATTAGAGAATAACGCAGAAGAACAGCTCAGAGGTGATCTTTTATGTTCATATTAGAAAAAAATGTAAAAAATATAGCTGTACTAAATTCTAACTGTTCGCATCATTCATGCCTGTGGGTATTTTTTACGGAGATTATAATTTTGAAATTGCAATATTACCAGTTCACATCCCGTATGGACGTAAAATACAAGGCAATTGTGCGTTGCGAATTTTTAAACGGGAGTATAACATTATCAGCTATTATGATTCACTGGTAAGTTCAGTGCCCGATTCTGTAAGAACATATTTGAACAAAGCTACGCATGAAAGAAACGAAGTATGAACAAAACTTTTTTCACATGTAAATACAAAATAGTTAACAGGTGACGCCACTTACTACTACTCAGTATTCAACTTCCATATTGTTCAATAAGTACAGCAATATTTGTGTTCATATTTTATAATTAATGTTTGGGGAACACTTCTTTCAATAGATGCCATAATGTTATGTATAAAAAACTAAACTTAATTAGTTTAATTATAATTATAGTTTTACTTATAATTTACTTTTGAAAAGAATGTAGTACGAACTTTTATTTAATAAACTACAATTTAAGATTAAGAACTTTTCACTTATCTAGCCACTCTGATTACGAAGTTGCAATTTAAAAATGGGGATGTCGCGATACAATGTGAAGTTCACAGAATAATCTCTCATTGTCAGGCAGAGTTCCTAGAAGAGTGTAACAGAAGGCGATAATGAAGGTCGCCATTTTTTCGCGTTATATAAACTAATACTTTTATTTGCGAATAAAATACACATCGCTCATCGTTGGCATATTTATGCAGAAAGTGAATCCACGTAATTCAATGGCAGAAAGCTGTTTTCGTTTAAACGTTTGAATTGAAAACTTGTGATGCTACAACACCACGTAGTTTCTGGCGATATTGTTCACCCGGCAGTGCACGCAGGTGGTCATAGAGACCCGAGAAGCCTGAAAGCCCGCAGCAGACTACACCGAGGAATGCGTTGCGAGAAATGCGCGACGAGAAATGAGGGGAATCGAAGCAAGGGACACTTATCGACCCCCAGACACTAGGAAGAGTTTTCTCGTTCGCGTCTGCGGAGGCGAAAGGGTTCCTCGCTCGGGTCGATCAGCCAGCGCACTTTGTTCGGACACATTTTTACTCCTTCATTTTTTATACGACATTGAGGCCTTCGCTAGCGTTGGACTAAACTGTGCATAGAACTGAATGAGGTTATAATATTTAGCAGTAAAAGATGTGTTAAACAACCAGTTTTAATTGGTTACTTGAATTTGCCCTTTAAACAGAAATGAACATGAAAATCCTGTGTGGAAAATATTCTTACTTGTATAAAAATAAAAATTTGAAGCAAGAAATTTGAAGGGGTATTTTAAAAGAATTGAATTAATTATTTTCTTAATTCGTATTTATTATTTAAGAATGAATTTAATAATTGTTAATTTTATTATGAATTATTTGATCGTTCACGATTTATTCAAAATTCAACCAACAAATATAGTAAAACAGAGGGGGTAGGGAGAGATTACGAAGCTCAAGAAAATATACACAATTTATTGTACTTCTCCCCTAAACGTCACATACTTTCCAGTATTTTACATTAAATAATGATTTGTATGCGATGCAGTCACGTATTTCTCTTTAGGCAATTCGAATTCCTTAAACAGATGGTTTACGATTATGACAACAAAAGGATTTCACAGATTCACATTACACAAGAGCATTTAATAAAACAAGAAATGGGACTCGCCGCTGATCTCATAGCTAACTGCTGTCACCACTCTCGGCTTGTGGCATTTCGAGACATCGAATAACCCATTTCTAGTGTGTGGACGCAGCCTCGCCGGTCTCTTTCGTCATTTCTCGCAACGCATCTCTCGGTGTAGTCTGTTGCGGGCCTTACTCTAATATTGTGATTGCGGTTTGCCCGCCCATGCCCACTGCTTCCAGGTACCTTTTCCTTCCACAGACAGGAGTAACACTTCCTTTGAGAAAGTGGGTATCGTTGTCCTTTCTAGCAATGGGACATTCAAAAACGTTGCACGGGTCTCAGAGACCACCTGCGTACACTCGTGCAACGGCTTTCGTTCAGTACTTTACGGAACTTAACATAATATTAGTGCCAAATATGCACAAAGTTTATTTGTTTGGAGCATTCACTAACAGTTTGTAAAGCATGTAATGAAGGAAAGTTGTCAGGTATGTAAAATATACCAAATGCAATGAAAATAACATTTCAGCCTATTTCATTTTTTCGTGTTGTTTTTTAAAATTGCATACAAAACACTAAATACAGTAATCAATGATTTTAAAATATATCTCATTTTTGAAAATAATATCCATCTGTTTCCTGGTACACTCCTTTGATCGAAATTATACGGGGAAATTGAATTAGGGTTCTTGCAAGCAGAAGGGTCGATGAGAGCAGGTGCGTGCGTTAGTCTTGCAGAAAGAGGCGCGTTGCTGTCTATGTAGTATTCTAATATGACATTTTCTGTCTTTCACTGCCACTACCATTCGAAAAATGCTTGAACAAACGAAGCGTGAAAAATACATTTAAATTTTAAACTCAAATGATTAAACGACAACAGCTTTCTGCCATTGAATTCAGTGTTTTCACGTTCTACATAAATGTACCGACGACGCCCGATGCGTATTTTTGCCGTAAATAAACTGTTAGTTCATATTAACGTGAACGAACGGCAGCCGTCATTATCGCCTTCTGCTATTAGTGCGGCGTTACAAGAATGGCTTATAAGAAACAATGATCGGAGTCGAATATAATAAGTGGGAACAGTTAAGTAATTAATTGAAATAAATATAAACGGTTGCTTGCCGCAAAAACATGCGACAAAAAATGTTATTTCCCGTCCTGAATCCTAAAATACATAAAAAGGAAAGGAAAACTTCAATATTTAATTGACTCGTGTGCCCACGACAAAGGGACCAACATAAAAATCCCTAAGAATATTGAATTTCATCTACAGAAGACAAATTGAACATTTGATAGTTCAAAACAAGTTTGGGTAATACAAGGATATACGGTTAATGGGCAATACCCTGCCAAGAAGATAGGCTTAGTCCACAAACTTCGAGAAAAAACATACATTTATTGAAATATTTGAAGAGCAGCACTCATTACATTTACATAAGTACAAGCAACAAAACCTGCACGAAACAGAATTACATAACAAGAAAATACAAAATTGATTTCATTTGCTCAGGTAGAGCCTGGTTACATTAAGCTGAAAAGCTACAAAATATACTGAATTACAAGAAATACAAAATTGACAGACTAGAAAAAGGCCTCTTTACAAAATACATACAAAAAATGCTGCAAAGAACATTAACAAATAATTTACACAGAGATTACTATGCGAGCTGTTATCGTATGGATATTTATTTAATTATTTAGTCAAAAACATTCAAAAACTGTATGTGATGTATGGGGGAGAAAATCATCTGCGCACCCTTTCTTGAGTTTCATTACGCCTTCCCAATAATTTAACTATTAATAATTGAAATATGAAAAAAATAGTAATAATAATGATAATGATAATAACAAATAATAATAATAATAATAATAATAATAATAATAATAATAATAATAATAATAATAATAATAATAATACATTTTAAAAAGTGAGAGATTAACATTTCAAAAAGCACATATTTTCGTTTCCGAATCATAGAAAACTTATGTGTAACGGTAAACGAATGAACATATTTGATTTTCTATATTGCTAACAAAATGGAAACCCACCCTAAGCTCTACTACCACTATAAGCCAAAAAAAAAAAAAAGCTCAACAAAACGTGCGCATAGTGAAGCTACATTTACGTCTAAAAGCAAATCAAGGGGCCATCTCTGTTATATTTGAAGGTAAGTTTTACCTCAATTTACTTACACGGTCGCCAGTTGCCAAATAAAAATGCAACAAACAAATTTATATACTTTTATTAACATTCTCCTTATCCTAGAACAAAAAGGAAAAGAAATAATGACCTGAAAAAACCGAACAGACGGAAACGGGCCTAACATAAAAACCCTAGGCTATTGATTTCGTAGAGATTACATGCAACTTTCTGGAAAGTGCAATCAGGAACGGGAACATTCTGGAATCCTTTTCCAGGTTCAATCTAAATTAAAGATATACACAATCCGATAAATATCAGGTTACAACACTATTTATTCATAAACTATTACACTTTTCAATTAGTGGCTCTCGCCTCACTTATACAACCAATAGTTTCTCCTGTTCGTAAGAGAAACGACACAGAATTACTTATTAAGCATCAAAAAATGCAGGCAAAACATGCCATGCCTCATTTAAAAAACAAAGAAAATACCCTTCTTAACTTTGCACAGAATTACTTTGTTGTGCATAAATTCTATTAAACTCTCCACTTTAGGAGCACAGAATGCAAAAAATATGACAAAGAACTCACTTGAGTTACTTTCTTTAAACAAATATAGTTACGTCGGAACAACTAATTTGGTTCTCTTGTGACTTTCATAACATATATTATAAACCAGCATGATTATGGATTCCTTGTACAGATACATATATTATAACCTGGTTGCTTCCATATGGCAGCTGTTGTACCAATTACACCAGCAGCAGTATTTCAAAGCCGTTTGCGGCCGAACTCGCGACCTTACTTGCCCGAGCGACAAACTTGAGCCGCTCACGAGGCAAAATGACGGACTGCAAGACAGTCTCTGCTTCATTCGCAGTACGGGCCCAACCGTCCTGTCTTAAAGTGTTCCTGCACTAGGAACCAAGAAACTGCAACATTAGAATATACATTAAACAAATGCGCAGAATCTGCAACCCACAATACTCGGATGCATTACATATTGTGCAGGGCTTCTATCAAACAATCATCACGAGCACGTAAACAAGTACCCAAAAGCGACTTAATTGGGATTTCATACATTAACAAATACTGCTGCAAATAAGGTTCAACCAGTTAGCATATCACATAAACATTCTTAAATCTATACATTCACAATCTATACAGCCACCATCATGGCCCATTACGGGTTTTCAATGCAAGAGAGAACCACCTACATAAAAACATTTAAAACAGTTCTAACGACACTGGGCCGGGCTCACTCTGAATTTCAAATAATTTTAACAAGACATCCAAACAGTTAACAGGTTAACATCGATTGGAAATTTCTCTGGGACGCGCCGGCCCGTTTATAAGCTTACTTGCTGTCAAATATCACGCCGCGGCGCACTACTTCGCCTCAGCCTAGCGTGACGAGATGTAATGTACAATCACCTGGGGAAGGGGGTGCTACTATGCAGCAAAGTTGCTCTTTAGACACAGAACCGTCTATAGACTGACTGCTCCTCAGGGCAGGAACAGAGTATAAGCATGTATGAATGGTGGCTCGATATAGGAGCTATTGCACGAAGAAGACCTATGTTCATTATAACACAAACTAATATAATTTTTATGATGTACAGCTTATACGGCGTTGGCAAGAGCTGAGAATCAGTCTATATCATCCACAATTATATATAATTTAATATTATGACACAACAATCAATGGCAAAGTGCTGCAATTAATGAAATAAATATAAAGGTGTTTTAGAATAATTGATTTTTATGTCTTAAATTAATTACCTGAACTTCAAACTATACATTTTTACAGGAGTAAGAAGTTTGTTACAAACTTCAGCTTACATACTACATCCTCATGGCCATGGGATCACAATGACTACTTACAAATAACCTTTTTAAAGTCCAGAAAGTGTTAAAAAGTTAACCAACATGTAATATGTTAACTCAATTTTTACAAAATTATCACTTAAAACTAGGAAGTAAACATAATTATTCTTCCATAGATGATGGCGATGCCTTCTCAGATGGCACAGCACATACGTTTTCGTATTGTACGAAGTAGTTCATGCGTGAAACATGACAATCTCTGCATTTGCTCAATGGATCAGGGAAACTGGACAAAAACGCGATCGAGATGGGAGTCATTGACTTAAAACTGAAGTATATTACTTGTTACAAGCATATTAAGTCTTTAAAAAAATTATACAATGCAAATGTAAACTAATTCATTATACTATATCATTGTTTTCTTAAAGTAAACATTATTTTTCTTTTTGACGTTCAGAATAGTCTCTAATTACAAAGAAACAGTTTTGCAGCAGGAAAGATATTACTTTTAACTTAAGTTTGTGTATCAGTTTTAATTGTTTAATTTCATCTGGCAATGCATTGTAAAGTAAAGTACACGTATTGTATGTGGGTTTCTTGTAGTGAGCTGTTGATACTGACACTTGATGAACATGATTTCTACGTCGAGTGTTGTAAGAAAAAATATCAGTATTACATGAAAATATATTCCCACCGTTAAGTAAGTCAGTTTTGACAAATACTACATGCTACATGGTACAATATGCTTCAAATTTAGGAAATTATGAAGAAACAGTGCAATATTTTAAGAATTAACTTGAGAAAGCGCTCTCTTGAATCGCTTTCTTTACAAAAGAATAAAGATTTACGTGCTACACTGAGAGTGAATCGTGGTTCTATTGTTTCCCTATAAGTATGCAAGTATTACATTCTATTAGCTGAGACATGACCATGGATTTGTAGTTGCGCATTAAACATTACCTTATCAATGGTTGCTTTACCCTTACGTAAAAACCTGTTGCAGTGCGTAACGGTTGCAAACAAAACGACCTTACGCCCTTGCAACGTAACCCGAGCGAAACTTCACCGGTTTTTGGCGTAGCATTACATAACTTGTTTCTTGTTAAGCGCGAGAAAGTTAAAATAATTGTCGAAATATATCAATTTGTTGAAGATTTTATGTTTGAAGTAAAACCTGTATTATTACCAATATTATTTATAACGAAAATTGATTTTTTTTAGAAATTTTTTGATCTCTAAAAGCCCGAAGAAATAAAATATACAATAGATTTTTTCTCAGGTAAACAGCTACCTTAAGAATTTTTCAAATGGTAGTTGAAGTGTAAGACAAATTGGCGTATTATATTACATAACCGTTAACAATAGTTCGAGAAAGTGCGTGCTGTTGCAGCATCACTAGTGTTTACAGAGCCATCAATTCGCAGCCGCCGTCGTGCGTCATAGCTTCCGTGTTATCTTATGTCATGGGCACATTGCAGTCTTATTTTGGTATCTGCGCTGAAGATAACGACGCTGTTGATGTAATTCTTCAAAATTAGGACGTGGTATTTCGAGTTCTTGCGAACGGGACTGCAAATATAGAAAGTGATAAAAGTATAAACGACCGCCATACCTATAAATCTGAAAGTATTTTAACACAAACTTGCAGAAAATTATTGTAATCTATTGCTTAATACACGTATGATTAGTTCTTGGACATATACATTTCCGTTCAAATCTATTGCATTGTATTCTGGAGTTCGTTGGTGATACTGAAATCGGTTTGCATGCGATGTAACAGGATTTCCCTCTCGCGGTGGCTAAGCCGCGTTGTCTCTGAAATAAGCCGTCCGCATCCTGAGGATGTGCTCCGCTTTAGGAAGCAAAGGCCCGTCCTCCTCCCGTCCGTGGACGTTGGCCATCCACGAAGCGATTCCCAGTCTTTTGGCAATCGCCCCCTCCGGAGCCACGGTACACTGGCCAGCCGTCCACCGTTTTGTCAAGAGCAAACTCCGCTACATACCTCTTCTCTGAGAACACACTCTAGTTGCAAAGGCTTTCGCTAAGCTTTAATAGGCCGACGACGAAGCTCTTCGTCAGCTTCGACCTTCGTGGTTCACATAAATCGATCTTGAGAGTGTGCAACGATATTGGCCAGCGAATTTGAATGCGAGAGGACTTCTTCGCCCCGCTCTGTGCTTGCGTTGGGCGCATGCAGCCGTCGCAGCTGGGCGCGTGCGCGCGCGCGGGGGGGAGGGCCGCCTCCCCTCGCACGAGGGCCAGTCGTCCGCCTCCGCGCGTGCGCGCGCAGGTGCTCGTGGCGCTGCTGGTGGCGCTGCCAGCGGCCGCCTCTGGCGACAGCGTGACTGTGTGGAAGTGTTGCGGGGAGAACGAGATGCTGGCCGGAGACGCCAAGTCATGCGTGGAGAGTGGCTGGCCCCCCTTCCGAGGGACGCCGGTCAGTTGGTTCGCGTCGGGCGTCGACCTTTCGAGTCTGGACGCAGACTGGGTGCGCCGCTGGTTGCCGCCTGGACTCCCGCCTCACAGAGTACGAGTGTCTATGCATTCCTCGTACGGCACGACCTTCCTCCGTCAACGGCCGATTGTCGCGCGTGTGAACGCATCTTGTGTGTGGGATGAGCAGCTCTCTCTGAATGAGGACTCGTGGGAAGGAAGGGTCGTTTTGAGGACGCTGACGGATCGCTTGAAGGGCAGCCATCCCAGGCTGCTGAGGCGCAAGCCGGGCGGAGGGCTGAGGGAAGCAGCGCTGTACTGCGTGGATGCCGCTAGGCCGCCTCTGGCGCCCTTCGCTTTGCTCTTCAAGACGCCCTGCACTGAGGAGGAATGCGTGACCAAGTGCTGCGGGGAGAGAAACGTCCTGGTCAACTACGGAGGCCAATGGCTCTGTCGCAAGTATGCTCAACGCAATTGGTCCCCTTTGAACTCCTCCCTGGCAGGAAGCATTGACGTGGAGTTTCCCTTTAAAATCGGAGCATCCCGTCCACCCGCCCAGCTAGCCGACCCCGAACACCGCTCGGCTCCCTGGGCGCGCACTTCTACGCGACGGAGGTTGTTCTCCACGTGGCACACGTGCTTCGACTACTACCTCAACAAGCGCACTTTCCACGAAGGGTTGTTCTTCCGCGAAGATCCACACTTTGTCAGAGGCTTCTATTGGCTCGTGCGGCCCCTGTGCACTTGCTCGGTGTTTCTTTTGACTGTTTCCGTACTGTCTATTGCATGCAACAGTAGCATGCGACGGACAGTGCACGGGTGGTGCCTCTGCAGCCACGCCACTTGCCTGCTGCTTTTTAATGTTGGGCAAGTCGTCTACTATTTGACACTCAGTGATGTAATAGACAAGAATAAAAATGAAGACGTTTTTCCGTCAAATCTTCGGACAGTTTGCAGGCATTTCGGTAAGTATTTAAAATCTTCTTCGTGTCAGCTCTTTTTTAAACACACTTGACTACACGTTCCTGTTGACAAGAAGTTGTGAAATAGGTGTAACTTTATTTTATTCTTAAATTTTGGTACAGCTATCGTTACGTTAACATATTTGTATATTATTACTCTATTGTTACATTTACGTATATTGTGAAGAAAGTGTCGTAAAGTTGCAAACATCTGATGTCGAGATTTTGGTAGAAACACACATACACTTATACGTAATATTCTTTCAATATGCCACTGACAATAGCTGTCGTGTTCACACTGTACCAAAACAAATACATTGTTTAATAACAACATTCTCTTCATGGTAAACCTTATTTCCGTAAACCACTGGCGAATTCTCTAGTAAATGCAGAATATTCACATTTGCGCTAATGTTCACAATATTTCGAGAAATTTTTATTAAGAAAATATTTAGAATTTATTTCAATTGACACGATGGTTTAATTTTCGTTTTCGTGCAATAAATACTTTCTATTCTACTTGTAATTTAAAAACATCTACATTTTCCAGCATTATTTTGATTTTGGGGTCCAAAAATTTTGGCCAAAATCAAGCATTTGGAATATGAGAGAGAATTGTGGAAATTCTGATTTGGTGTTGTTGACGTTCTTATCAGAAGAAATAAAAGAGTTCATCTTCGTCAACATACTAGCTTTATTAAGATAGCCGGCTTTCGACCCTCCCCATCCAAGGATCTCATCTTTGTAATAACATTTGATATTAATTATTATTACTATCCCCATTTATTATATGTATACATATATATTGTATATATATATATATATATATATATATATATATATATATATATATGTGTGTGTGTGTATATATTGTGACATACTAATATGTCACTGAATATTGTACAATATTTATTTTAAATGGCGTAAATTAAAGAGGATAAATTATGTGAATATGCTAGCATAGCAACGGTAAGTAAGCCGTCGTCAAGGTCAACATATTCATGGAGTGACAATCGCGGAGACGGCTAGCTAATTCTATGTAGAATTCTGGGATTGGCCGAAAAAGCAGTGACAGTCGTGAAGACGGCTAGTTCGTTTTGCAAGAAATTTAGAGATTGGCTAGGTACGAAAATACATCAAATGTTACCTGCAAATAAACAATCGAATTTATGAACCGAGCTTTGCAGGGCTGAAAGAATACGAGAGACATTCATTCTGACTGATGCCATGCTCATGAACGGATCGTGCTCCAATTAATGTTAGGAATTTTTTTTTCTTTGGGGACTTGTCAGCATCTACTAGGGAATGGATATTGAGAGAACATCAAAATTGGAACTCTAAGTGTGACAGTGGAGCTTAAAGTATTTCATGTGAACGAGTTGGAGGGACATTGAGGGCTTGGGCGAAGTTGTCAGTGATTGGACTGGAATGTTAGCAGCAAATAGTTTGTTGATCTGATGAACGGTAATTGAAGTGAGCTTCCGAGAAAAGAAGAGAGAAGATGGTGTCTGGACCTGAGGACAGCGGCGTCGGAGATGGATAAAGATGGCCGAAAAAGCGCGCGAAGACATAAGGTTGGAACGGTCATGACAAACATTTAATTTTATATTGGGAAAAGTTATACAATACCAAAATTGTTTTAAATTGTTAATAAATTTCCATGTTTTCGTGAAATGAATATATGATTTTTCATTGAGCCAATTCTAGCAATAAAGTAGCAAAATAGAAAGATATTTGCTTTTCAGATTCCTCGACCGAGTTTGTTTGAGTATAAATTGCAGTTTATTTCAATATATATATATATATATATATATATATATATATATATATATATATATATATATATTAATTTTATTTTTCTTTCTTTTGGATATGAGAATGTATATTTCTTCACATATATTTATAATCTGAAATTTAAACTGCTATTATCTGTATGAATTCTCCCCCCCCGTCGCAATTCATTTTTGCAATTTTATCTGCTACTAGCTGAAATACCCGGCGTTGCTCGGGCATTTATTACAGTAAATTATTATACAGGAAGAGGAATTCAATCTTTTCATGCTCTGCAGCGGGACCTACCTCTATCTCTTCCATTGTATCCCTTCTCCGCGCTACTCCCTGTCATGCTCTGCCCGGTCACGCCACGATAGCTGTCTTCTCTTGACCCGCATTTGGAAATTTCCAAATTAACTCGCTCACTTTTCCACAAATAATGACATTTTTCTTATTTGAAGTTCCAGCTTCTAAACATTCACTTTATAAATAAAAGCAATAAACAAATCTAAACTACAAAATAAAATACTTGTACTCACATATACAATTTTTGTGGAGTTTTATACTATATTCCAACACTATCTAAAGTGTCACGTTGTAAAACTTATCCTATTTTTATATTTATTCTTCTATTGTATTCATAAAAAAAGATTTGAAATTGATCTGTCAACTCGTGACCTTGAAGGCACTTACTGTTTTAAGCTGAGTATAACATGCGGAAGTTCATGCACGGGTACGGTAGTAGGTAGATCCGGAGTAATAGTTATAATGTCATAACGTAATTGATGATTCATAATCATAAAAATAAATTAAAATACTTGTATCTATTCTGAAACATAATTACCAGATTTTATAATTCTAAAGATGACAAAAATATTATGTTGAATGTCGTGTGATAGTAACATGAAGTATAAAACTTATTTGTTGAGGTAAATCAATTCATCATACGACTGATACAGTAGAAAACTATATATCCACCAACATTACATTATGTGTAAATAATAAATTGACAATGCACTGAGCCACATAACAAAACTATATTAGCATAATTATTTTATTTCAAGTGATAGAGATTATGGATCCTGAAATATAAATAATAGAAACCAAAGATTCTCCGATATTAATTTCTTAGACAAAAATATTTTTAGACCAATTAATTTTTGCTTATTTTTTAGAAATATATGAATGAACTCATTCATTAGGATTGATATGCAAAACAACTTTACCGATTAGTCTTAATATGTAAATGATCATTCCTAAATTACATACCACTGCACAGAAATTCATCCCATATTGAAGAAAAACTTTTACTGGGTTTACAAAATCATAAATTACTTTCCATTTTTCCAATTTGTGCAGGAAAGCTGAGTTATAGAAACCAAGAACTCCCAGATTTATTTATTTGCTCAAAGTTTTTGTGAGATAAATTAATTTTTTTGCCTATTTTTTATAGAAAAGTATGGGTGAATTCAATTATTGGGAGCAATTGGTATGCAAAGTAAAGCACATATTAGTCTCAATAAATAAATGATTATATAATTATCATCCACTGCAGTAAACTTCTTTACATATAGAATAAAAAAGTACAACAGCAATTGATATGCAAACAACTCTACAAATTAGTCTTAATATGTAAATGTTCATTCCGAAAATACATACCACTGCACAAAACTCCTTCAAATGTTGAAGAAAAACTTTTACTGGGTGGACTGAAGACAAATAAACATTTTCCATTGTACCAATTGTAACGTGAGAGCTGAATAATAGAAACCAAGAGCTCCCAGATTTATATATTTGCTCAGACAAACGTTTTTAGATAAATTAAGTTTTGCATATATTTTATGGAACAATATAAATGAAATCATTCATTGGCAGCCATTGATATGTAAAACAATAGCGCAAATTAGTCTCTAATATGTAACAGAAGTTATTCAAGAAAAACTTTTACTGGGTGAGCTGAAAACATACAAACATTTTCCATTTTACCAATATGAACATGAATAAAGAAAAATAGAAACAAAGGACTCCCAGATTTGCTTAGACAAAATATTTTTAGATAAATTAATTTTTTCCCATTATTTATTGAAAAATATATATGAATTCACTTATTCATTCATTTATTCATTCATTCATTTATTAGGACCCAGTGACATGCAAAACAACTTCATATGTTAGTCTTAATATTGTAATTACCATTGCTTAATTACCAACCACTGCACTAAACGTCTTCTCATGTAGAAGAAAAAAGTACAAATGGAATTAATATGACAAACAACTGTACAGATTAGTCTTAATATGTAAATGATCATTCCTAAATTACACACCACTGTTCAAACACATATTGAAGGAAAAAAATTTACTGAATGGACTGAAAACATATACACATTTTCCATTTTACTATTTTGAACCTAAGAACTGAGTAAATAGTCAAATTGAGAGTCCTAATGAACAGCTGCCCTACTACTTAGAGAATTATTCACATTTCTCCCCTTCTTGCAGTATTATTTTCAATGGAGCGATTGAGTACTTCAGCAAGTCGATCTTCCCTCTGAGTAACCGATTCAAAATTTTAGTAGACTGCCCATCTCTTGGCATTTGTAATATGTTTTGACAATTGTGACAGTCGTTTAGTCAAACAATTCAGTTGTCAAAAATTTCTGTAAAAGAAGACGTTTTGATTGTATACAAATATGTGTATATTGTACATTGTACATTACTGTATATTCTGTACCGTGTATTATTGTACCTACTTTTTATTCTCTCAACCTACCTCAATTATTAAACACTTTCAAACTCACAATGATTCCTTGCCACTTAGTATATAACACGGACAAAGAGCAATACATGAACATTGACATTAATTACCACCTCAGTTATGGACATTACATTACCTTATTCAAACTCTAATGAATTTTGCAATAATTTTGGACATTGATGAAATCAGTAGTAGATCTCAGACGTCATCCTCTGGTGGCGCGCAGCTAAACTATTGACATTGATGCACTCTTGAATCTATGATGTACGGATACGCGAAAAATGTCCAGAAAAGTAATTATTTTGAAAAGATATTACCGTTTATGATTGTAAATCATGGCCTATAGTACTCCAGGCTTTTAAAGGATGCTAGCACAAAAGTTTCATCGGCATTGGTTCAGTAGATTCAGAGATTACCGCGCTGGAAGACAACGCACTTCTGTCTTTATATATTAGTATAGCTATAGATAGATATAGATATAGATCTGTTCCTTACCTTTTGCAATCATATAATGTGTTTCTTGATTTTTTAATGTTAAATTTGAACTGCTATGTATCCATTAATTGTAAGTTAACTTTCTATCTTATGTGTATTTATAATTTTGTTATATCTTTCTGTACCTTGTAGACTGACGATGACGGCAAAGCCGTCGAAAGCCGGGTATCTTAATAAAGCTAGTATGTTGACGAAGATGACCTCTTTTATTTTTTCTGATATGAAAGAGAATTGAACAGTTTTCCACTGTGGAGAAATTTGGCAAAACATTTTCCAGAATTTTTGAAAAAGTTCGGTTCAAACATTTCAGAAAATTTCCCAATTGAGTTCAGTTATACTCAACGATTATGGGGAACTTACGGACATTTCAAAAATCCATCATTAAATATACTTTGAAGCTCATGTGCTGAGAAACGCATTGAACAATGAAATACATCTAAAATCTAAATATTAAGGACGGGAGAGACAAGTAAAAATATTACATTTCTGTAATTTTTGCAAAAACAAAAGAAAAGAGTATTTAGGCGTTTATGTCATCGTATAGGGTACATTTCGCACTTCCTCAAACAAAAATTTAAAAGAAAATTTGGAGCCGCTTTTGAGAAAATCTTGTTTATTTATTTTCTAAAATTGCAAATATCGCACAAACCTACTAAAATTTCAATCATAAAATATAATTTTAAACACAAAATTCAAATATAATTAATCATTTTTCGAAAATTCTGAGTTAACCGTGAAACTCGTAACTATGTCACATTTATAGGCGTATTTTACTCTATTCTTACAAGAAATTTAAAGAATAAACTTGGAGCCGTTTTTGAGAAAATTTTGAAAATTTTGAAAATTTTGAAAATGTCTTCATGTAAAGTACCCCCAAATTTTAAAGATTTTTTCAAAATCTCACGGCTCCAGCTAGAGCCAGATTGGCAGGGGTTTCTTGAATGTGGAAAAAATACTACACACGGTTGATGCGCTAGTAGTGTTCACAGACAGACGGTTAGGCGGACGGGCGGACGGACGTTTTGATGTCAATTTGTCTTTCGGTGTCAAGGACCCACAAACAGGGATTCCGGCTACCTCACGTGTCTATATATGGAATCTATATATTATCTCTATATCACGAAAAAATGCTAATGATAAATTAGAAATGAATAAATCTATTAATTGGCCCGTTTTCCCGTGCATTTCCGTGAAAACTGCATTTCAATAACTTCAACCGTTAAAAAACTGCAGGTGGAGCTAAAGTTACATGACTTACCCTGTTTGAGGAGTAATATGAACTTTGATTTCTAATCATAACAAACCATTTTGTGGGAATTTTTAATTATAAATTAATCAATCTCACTGTAATTTTTACAATTGAACTATTAGAACTTTTAATTATTAATATCACCTGTGTTTTGTAAATTGAAGACGATCGTCTGTAGCAATTATGTGTATTGTGACAACCGTTCAAGAAAAGCAATCTATCTTTACCAAACACGTATTCCCGTTCAAAGAAACAAAATTCAAATCTTAATGCCACTTCATGAAATCAGCCACTTCCTTCTACGAAGCTGGTGGACATTTCGTTAGTTCAGTTTTATGCATAAAAAATGTTTGATGGAATAAATATTCTATGTTTTTGTAGCTCTCTCAATGTATTTTCTGCTCATGGCTGCCTGGAGTTGGCTGGCAATCCTTTGTGCGAATTTGGCTAAGGGTTTCAGGTGAGTTTTTTACATGGTAATATGCGGTGCATATTCATTTCGTAAAACTTCACTTGTAGCTTATTTGCAAAAATTGCAAAGGAAAAACAAAATACAGTGTTACTTTTGTTACTTTCTTGGGATAATTATTAAATTTCTTCAGTGTCTTCTACTTACTTTCAAAAGATATTCTATGTGTTGCAGGTTCTGTAACTTTCTTTTATCACTTTCTTTTGTTATTTACCAGATTAGTGATAATGTTTCTTGTAGAGTATGTACTTTTCTTTATTACACGTCTACTGAAGAAGTTGACAAAACAAGATTTCATTTTCTGAAGATTTACTAACGCTAAATGGAAAGTCAATTTTTGTAAGAAAAAATAAAATACATAAAAAGTTATGTATATTTACTTTCTCGCCTCCTTCGTGAAAAGTAAGAGTATAGAGACTGTGTGTTACAAATCAAACGTAAATTTATCACGGTCGCCAGCTGAACAACAGCAATAAAAGGAATTATGACCATGTAAGATTCCAATGGATTTGAGCGGAATTAACACAAAAATTCCTAGGAGTCAGACTTCGTAAGAGGGTAATTTTTTCAAAAGGAAAAGGGACAAGGTTCAATAATTCCCAAGTGAGTTTCAACTAAGGAATATACGGTATAGAGACACAACCCAACTTCACTTATAACAACCATTTATTACAAAGGCAATTTACAAATAACAAACAATATTCCTCGTTGATGTTTAACAGTGCTGTAAGAGGAATGAAACAGAATTACTAGAGTTAAACAATCAAAGCGTAAATTTGGAGAAGACTTGGAAGGCCACTTTGCCTTTAAATACATAAATTTAAGCACGTTTACAACGTCAAAAGCCAGAATTTGCTATTAGCCCATTTTAGGGCGACAAACGGCTGACGTCCCAGTCAAGAAGTTGTAGCTAATTACGTGTCTGAGGCGAATGGCAAGAAATGCCGGGCAGAGAACCCCTTATATAGCCTCAGTAAAGTGGTGGGGATTGCCACCAGACGTCACTGGAGCGTGACACAGTACCAATCGATAATGAAGTTAAATGCTCATTGCCTTTGCAAAGAATACCTACGGCGCCGTGTAATCAGGCAAAATGCAAATCATGTACATCAAGCAGGTTGCCTATACACAGGCGTTAGTAGCCAGTGCACCTACTGTTCAGTGCACTCTAGCAGTCGCTAGTGGAAACTTATCTTGTATATAGAGAATTTTTTTTCCTAGCGCTTTTATCCAGCCGACAGCCGGTTACCATTTACGTCTCTAAGGGACGCATATTCGACCATACACTAGACAAACTCTTTCGGGCTCCTCTGATCTGGGGTCAGCAGAACGCGAGGCCATCCGCGACAACACACACAGAGTCAAGGGACAAACAGCCATGACCAAGGCGGGACTCGAACCCGCGACCCTCCGGACCAAAGCGCTGAGTCGGTACTCGCTCTTAGCCACCTCGGCCATCCAGGTCGGCAGAGAAATTTTTATTTTGCCTAAAAAATGGCTTTTCCAACCTTTTCAAAGGCAAACAAAGGTACCAAACAATCCCAAAAATGTTCTAAATTTGGGATTTTGTTAGTGGAAGACATTTCTATGGCTGGTTTCCTTACAGTGAGCATAAACCTGTTTTAAAACTTAAGAATTTATGCCATTAATTACTAATTTTGACTGTTCACCAAATAATTTATTTATTTATTTATTTATTTATTTATTTAGTTATTTCGTCAAAACAGTCAAAAACTGTATGTGACGTATGGGGGAGAAAATCATCTGCGCACGCTTTCTTGAGTTTCAGAATACCTTCCCAACAATTTAACTGTTAATAGTTGAAAGATTAATAATAATAATAATAATAATAATAATAATAATAATAATAATAATAATAATAATAATAATAACAACAACGAATTTAAAAAAGCGAGAGATTAACAAGTCAAAAACTAGATATTTTCGTTGCCAAATTATAGAAAACTTATTTTTAACGGTAAAGAAACGAAAAGACTTGATTTTTCTGTATTGTTAACAAAATAGAAACTCACGCTAAGCTCTACTACCACTACAAGCAAAGGAACGTTCAACAATACGTGCGCATAGTGAAGCTACATTTACGTCCAGAAGCAAATCAAGGGGCCATCTCAGCATTTGCTCAATGGATCAGGGAAACTGGAAAAAACCTGATCGAGATGGGGGTCATTGACCCCAAAGTTCATTATTTGTTACAGGCATATTGAGTCTTTTTTAAAAATTATACAATGCAAATGTAAACTAATTCATTATACTATATCTTGTTTTTGTTAAAGTAAACATTATGTTTCTTTTTGGCGATCAGTATAGTCTAATTGTATAGAAACAGTTTTGCAGCAGAAAATATTTTACTTTTAATTTCAATTTGTGTACCAATTTTAATTGTTTAATTTCATCTGGCAATGCATTGTAAAGTAGCGTACATGTATTATATGTGGATTTCTTGTAGTGAGCTGTTGATACTGACACATGATGAACATGACTTCTACGTCGAGTATTGTAACTATAAATATTATGTATTACATGAAAATTTGTTCCCACCGTTAAGTAAGTCAGTTTTGACAAATACTACAGACTCATAAATAAATAGGCAAGGATATGGTAAGATTCCAAGCTCAATGAAAAGAGGCTTGCACGGATCACGTGGATGTGATTTTTTTATTATTCGGATAATTTTCTTTTACAATCTAAATGTCTGGGAACTAAAGGATGAGCTTCCCCAGAATATTATGCCATATCTCGGGCGGGAATGTACATTTGCAAAATACACGCAACGAGCTGCATGAAGGCTGACAGAATTTGAAAGAATTCTGAATGCATAACATAATGAGCTTAATTTAGTGTTTAATTCTGTTATATGTACATTCCATTTGAGGTTTGATTGAATTGAGATACCTAGAAATTTTGTTACCTTAACATCAGCTAATTGCATATTATTAATTTTCAATGAAGCATACGATTGCCGATTTGAAACGCAAAATTGCATTGAGACCGTTTTTCCTTCGTTAAATATTAATTTGTTATTACAAAACCAATTTGAAACTTCTGAAATTGTACTATTTATTGTTTGTTTTTTTGCAAAGAACATTCGTGTCATCGGCAAACAGAACTGTTCTTCCGTTTTTAATAGATGAGGGCATATCGTTTACGTACAACAGAAAGAGGATAGGACCTAAGATCGAACCTTGTAGGACCCCATGTTCAATTGGCAAAGAATTGGAGAGATAAGTAAATAATGTCCTTTCGTGCCAGTACGGTATTTCTACTCTTTGAAATCGATTTTTAAGGTACGAGGTTATCCAATCTAGGGCAATACCACGAATTCCATAAGAAGGTAATTTTGAGAGCAAGATGTTATGGTTAATAACGTCAAAAGCTTTCAAAAGATCTGAAAATATCCCAATGGGTTCTTCATTTTGATCCATCGATGAAGCAACATCTTTAAGGAAAGAAAAAATGGCAATTCCGTGGATTTTGATTTCCTTAAACCGTGTTGTGAGTCTGAAAACGTTTCGTTTTTCCTTAGAAAAGTTTCCATTCGCGTATAGAAAAGCCTCTCTAATATTTTTGAGAAAACTGACAAAAGAGAATCTGGCCGGTAATTTTGAATTTCATTTTTGTTCCCTTTTTTATAAAGCGGCTTAATTTTGCTGTTTTGAAAGTATCTGGAAATATTCCTGTGCACAAGGAAGCATTGAAAATGTGAGTTAATGGGTGTATGGGTTAATGGGTGAAAATGTGAGTTAATGGCAGGTGCACACGTTTTTAATAAACAATCCGGAAATTCATCTAAACCTGATGAATATTTATTTTTTAATTTACTGACTATTCTGAGGATTTCGTTAGAAGAAGTTTCGTAAATAAACATAGTGTCAAATTTTTTTTGGGAAGCATATGATGTTGAATTTTGTGTTTTTGTCCCTTCGTGAGATCAACCACAATTCTAGAAAAGTGTTGGTTGAAGAGATTCGCAACTTTTTCTGGATTTCTTGTTTCTCTTTCATTATCCTTTAAAACAACATTCTCTACGAAATGTCGTGATGACGTGGTAGAATTTTTAACGATGTTCCACATGGACCCTGTCGAGTCGAGTAACCCGTGCCAAGGTGGTAACCAATCCCATCTGCGGTACGTGTCGACCAACAGAGGAGAGAAGGGGGTTCTGACAAGTCAGCCTGTCGGAATGGCATGTAACCGCCGTACTGGAGCGTCCCGAAAGTATGTCGGGATACGGTCTGGTTGGTTACAACCCTGACTCAGGGTAAAGGGTGAAGCCGGGGGAGCCTGTAACCCCTAAGCGACGTGTCCCCAGGTGGCGAACAGAGGAGGAATCTCTAGATATAGAGGTCAAGAGGCAATTAAAATACCTCTCACGGACCAACAGGCAGGGAAGGACACCCCAGTCAAAAAAACAAAATGGAAGGTCTTTTGGGATCTCAGTTTACGGTGCAGGGGCCCGGATCCCCAGTACCGGCGTCTGTTGGGAGTGAGCAAGCGGGCTCCCAGACGTGGTCAACCAGCGACCGCAGTATTTAAGCAGTGGACCACTGGGCTGCTGTAGTATCCGTTGCTAGTAGTGATGATCATGCGATCAATTTTTGCGTTAATTCCGGTTATACTCCATTAGGCCCTTGTGAGGTCATTGTTAATTTTGTTGCTGATTATTCTTCTGGCGACCGTGATATGTATGTTTGAATTGTAACACCGGTCACTGTGTATGCTTGACACAGCTGGCAAGTTTCTGGAGAGAATTATTAGCACCAGACTGGAGAAAGCTGTGGAGGAGGGGGGAGGCCTTTCGGAAAATCAGTATGATTTCCGAAGAGCCCGCTCGACTGTTGACGCAGTCCAGCTTGTCATTAACACCACCGGACAAGGAATTGGAGGAAGTAGATGGAAGAGAGGCCCAAAACAGTACTATGCTGTCGTTACGTTGGATATTAAAAATGCATTCAACTTGGCCAGGTGGAGTAATATTCACGAAGCTCTCCGCAGATTTAAGGTGCCAACGTACTTGAGGAAGATTGTGGCCGAGTATCTGAGTAATAGAGCCCTGATTTACAATACAAATAATGGGCCAAAGGTACATAATATCACCGCTGGTGTCCCGCAAGGGTCGGTATTGGGTCCACCATTATGGAATGTGATGTATGACGAGGTCCTTCGGCTTCCCCTCCCAGAAGGCACCAGTATTATTGGTTTCGCGGACGACATTGCTATCGTCACCGTTGCAAAATATATTGAGGAAATTGTGTACATTGGCAACGAAGCGATCGCTATTAGTGGTTGAAGTCATCAGGGCTGCAGGTAGCTGAGCTCAAGACTGAGGTTATCGTGGTCACCAGCAGGAAAAAAAGAGAAACCATCACTCTCAAAGTTGGAAACCACCGTATTGCATCACAGCCGTCGATCAAATATCTTGGTCTCATGATTGACGCCCGTCTGACATTTGCTGACCACCTGAAGTACGCCAGCAATAAAGTGGCGGTAATTAATGCAGCACTGTCGAGACTAATGCCCAACATAGGGCCCTGTCAGGAGAAACGGAAGCTTCTGGCCTTGGTTGTGAGGTCCGTCTTGCTCTATGGAGCCCCAGTATGGGCCAACTCTACGTCGACAAGTAGTTACGTCCGAGGGATAACGTCAGTGTACAGGTTATCAGCATTGCGGGTAGCTTGTGCATTCCGCACTGTGTCAAACGATGCAGTGTGCGTCATCGAGGGTGTTATATTTGGAAAGTGGCGAAGTACGTGAATAAACAAAATGTAAGAACACTATACGGACGCCAGCTGCTGAGGGCAGCACAAAGTTAAGTATTAATTAAATTCTCGCCAATAAGCGACGTGACCATGCATTTGCCTAATGAAAAATTACTCGGAGCTAACACAGTGAACTCCTAGCTATCGGATTCGTGAAGATTGTCGTCACCTTCGAAATTGTTCGAAAGGACGCACCAGGCTTTAAGATAAACAGGATCTATAACTTTACAGGATCTCGGAATTGGAGATATGACAATCCAAAATAACCAAGAACACAATTTATTATAAACAAAGATTTACAAATAATGGTCCTTCTAGCAGAAAGAAACAATATTGAAAGAAGGACAATGCAGAACTATAACTTTCACAAAATTGACAGGCGAATCACCTCTTTACAAAAACCTATGAGACAAAAAATATAACAAGAGGAAAGACACTTCAAATTAAGCGTCTAAACCAATGCAGAATTACAGTATTTCTGTTTTTCCTCTAAAATGCTCACTTTTGGGCGAGGAAACCGAATACATGATACACATTTTGACAAGGATGGCTACCTAGGTTGTGTATACCTACCTGCAGAATAATAAATATCTATCTATCTATCTATCTATCTAGTCATCCTTCAATACAAAAAGAACACTATGACAAGCAGAAATTACGAAAAATACCAGACCCTTTTAACAACAAAACGTTTATGAGTGCGTAGTTGGCAAGTACATGAAATTGGATCTTTATGCTATTACCAAATTTTACAAATTCAAAAAATGAAGCATGAATATTCCTGAACAAGGTGGCCGGTGGCCTTTCCACGTCGGCGCCTTGGGGCCAGACTCCAATCTGCCTCTAGCCCGAGCGACAAAGAAATCGCTCACGGGGCGAAGATGAGCGCAGCAACAAAGAGCCACAGCCTCGTGCTGTACGGGCTCAGCTGCCGTCTATTACGAAGCTCCCGACCGACAAAAACGGCCGAATGCCGAAGAAGTCACAAATGGAGCACGAAAACTGAAACATTAACTAAAATCATGTAATGAACAGTTGAACAATCAAATTTCCTTAGCAATCGTAAGCCAGCATATATTCCAGCTGCGAATGCGACACAACAACAACAACTAAAGGAATACACTTGCTTCATAACTATAACATCATAATTTACAATACTAAGTTAACAAGATCCAATTTCATGTCTAAAACCACATTCATACCTAAAAACACTAAATTAGCACTCATACATATTTACACTAAAAACAGAATGACGACTCGATCTAGAGCCGGGCCTTTCGCAAATGACAATCATAGATTGGCGGTGGCAATAACTGCCTGTGCGCTGAGAGTTAATTGCCAATAACCTGATAATATTAAAAAACAGAATCCCTGTGGCATGAACAAGAGTTGCAAAGCTAAAGCTTTGACACAAACACAAAAGTTAAAATCTTTGGCGAAAAGGCACTGTGCGAGCGAAGCGCACGTCTTTTATACTGTCTAGAGAAGAGGTATACACTCGGTAGTATAGGGGGGGGTAGAGGGGAAATATCGATATAAAGCGCTTGGTACAAAGTTCTTTGACCACGGCGCTTGCATCTTTGCGCCTGCAAGGTTATGCAACTTGCGAGGCATCAGCACATAGGTGGCGGCATCTACCAGAGAGACAGGGATTCACACCAAAAAATTTTATTTTGCCATAAAAACTCTTATTTCAGAGCTGGAAAGGCAAACAAGGTGTCCATTCAACCCCAAATTTGCTCTAAATTTCATATTTTGTTAGTAGAGTCCGCCAAAATCAATACTTCTCTTATAATTAAAGAATACCTGTTTGCAAAACAAAATATTTTGCACAAGATGCTAATTTTTTCTCATAGACTATTGATCCAAAAAATCAGCTCTTGCTAACAAATTTTCAGGTTTTTAGAACCTTCTCATGGCCATGAGATCACACAATGATCTTTAGAAGTTACCAATTCTGAGAAAATTGGTGTCAAAAAATTACCCTTATGTAAGCATACTTAATCTAATTACATAGAAAGAGCTGATTTTATAATAGTTAGCCACCCTAACCCTTGTGACTTAGCCACACTAATCCACTCCCCGTGATGTAATGCCTAACGGCGGTTCCGCGGGGAGGATGGAGGAGAAGGGAGGTGGTTTTAGTGGGTAAAAATCTCACACTATCATGTGTCATGACACTATCACTATCACACATGACACATGACACTAGACACTATCATGTTCTTCCTTGAAAGGAAGAAATGCCGAAGAAGAAGTAATAAATTAAAAAAAAAGAAATTTCGCAACAATGCCGCATTCATGGTGGAAATATTTCTTATTTCCACCATGGCCGCATCGACATTTGAGAAACTAATTATTGTGGAATGTCGGGATGGTGGTGGTGATGAGATACAGCTGTTTTATTTAGTCGATGTGGGGTTTCCAAATCAACCTTTCAGAAATGATTCGAAACGGATTTTATAATCCACGGTTTTTTCGCGATTTTCTTTCGTGCTCGAAGAGAACCAGTGCTCCCAAAAGCATGATTTTTACAGCGTAACTCCTAGGCTGAGAGCAAATACTTCCGTTTGCGATGAATTTCCCAACAGTTATTTTTATGAATTACTCCTCCGAATGCTTGGCGAGGTATGTTATATGCCATTTCATATCGTATGATCCATTAAAACGTTTACTGTAATAACACAAAAAGGTACATTAACCGTATAACTATATCAATAGCTGTTATGTATTGAAAATACCAGGATAACAATAACAAAGTTTTTGTTATTTTTTAGTGAATCCTACTTACAACGAAATATCAATAATTCCGTAAGCCAAATAGAGTATACCAAAATTCCACAGTCAAAAATTCCAGTCGTGCAGAAGATGTCCAAGTTCCAACCGAGTCATAATGTCCAAATACGAAGAAACCAGTACCGCACTGCCGGGTCAACACTTAACTATACTATCCAACTCGCGAGGCACTCTCATTCACCGTTCACTTAGTTCACGCTATTCCACCGCCGGCCGCCGACTATATAGTCCTGCACGCCGCAGCCCCGCTTCCTATCAGAGGCTTCGCGCGCCGGCTGCCTGCTCCTGGTTGGCCGGCTCCCTCGCTCGTCTGCTGCTCCGCTAAGCCTCGCAGACGTCACGCCGCGCCAACCTTCTGGCGCGCGTTTCGACGTGGCGGACCCCGCCACAACAATAGCTCAAAGAAAACTATGCCCACGATAGTTTTTCCTTAAGTGCCTGTGCAAATTGAACCTTCTTTTTTTAAAAAAAAATAGGCCCGTAAGGTACAAATTGTTTCTTATCGTCTTGAAAAACTGAGATTTTACTTTCTTTTAAAGTGTTTTTGGGGTGTACTTCACCGTGGTCGATCCAACAAACATACTATCTTAAATTTTCTTTTCCTTGCGCTTCGTTTGAGGCGATCTAAACATATAAAAAGGCTGAAATAAATTAACTTAAACGAGCGACGCCGTCATTTTGACGGACAAAACATTATCAAATGATGTTATATTCATTAAAATGAAAAGTAAGTCAGTGATTACTTGATCTTAAATGCATTTATGATGTAAAGTGTATGTGAAAATTTAAAATACGATGAAATTACGACTACAGGCAACTCACAAGTGAGTAGCCAGAATTTTCGTAATTATTTTTATGTCAATTGCGTATATTCTAATTACTGTATTAGTTTCATTAGCCAAGCAAATGAACATAGTTTTAACAACGCTGCACTGGCAACAGTGCGTTGCTTGCTTCTTGGTTGAATTAAACGTTTTCAAATAATAACTCAGGCGATAGTACAGCAGAAAATGCAATATTGCAAAATTACGTAGCTGTTTCTAATAACACGAGAAAGAATGTGCAGTTGTAACACCACTAGTTTTCTCGGGTCACAAAATCGAATATTTGCAGTTTAAGATGATTTTCTTAATAAGCGAGTCTGATATTTGGTTTTTATATATTCTCCATGAAGTTTTGTAAGAATGTCTTTGATTTGTAGTTGATTTAAGGAGAGCCGTAAGTGGTACACTATCTGTTATATTTGAAAGATGACGAAATACGTGAATAGGAAATGAGTTGATAATTACTAATATTCAAATACGGTCGCCAGCTGCGCAGAGCAGCACAAAATTAAAGTTCAACAATATTCTCGCTAAGAAGCGAGGTGACCATGTATTTACCTAATGAATTGTTACTCGGAGCTAACACAGATAACTCCTAGCCATCGAATTCGCGAAGATTGTCGCCACATTCGAAACTTTTCGAAGGGACGCTCCGGGTTTTTAAACAAACAGGATCAATATTTTAAAGGATCTCAGAAATGAAGATATAACAATCCAAATAACCAATAAATTAGATTTATTACAAATTAGGAACTCACAAACAATAGTCTTTCTTGCTAGGAAAAATGACAAGGCCGCAAAAAGGACGAAGCAGAACTACAAGTAAATACAAAATTGACAGGCGAATGTCGCCTCTATACAAAAAGCTGTGAAAATACAAAAACAAAGGGAAAAGACGCTTGAATCAATACGTCTGAACCAATACAGAATTACAGTATTACGAGTTTTCCTCTACAATGCCCACTTTAGGGCGAGGAAGTCGAATACACAATTAAACAAACTTGAAAAGGAAGCCTTCTGGGTCATCCTTCAATACAAAAACAAAGTGATACGCAGGACTACAAATGGAAACCATAGCCTTCAATAACAAAGCTTGTATGAGTTTATAGTCATCAGGTACATGAATTTGGATATTTTACCGTTACAAAATTTTTACAAACTTATACATGAAGCAGGAGTACTCCTGATAAAAGCCGGACGGTCATGGCCCTGGCGAAAACCGGTGGCCTTTCCACGTCGGCGCCGCAGTGCCAGATTCCAACCAGCCGCTTGCCCGAGCAACAAAGAAATCGCTCACGGGGCGAAAATCAACGCAGCTACAATATGCCACAGCTCTGTGCTGTACGGGCCCAGCTGTCGTCTTCAAAAAGCTCCCAATTGCCGAATGCGGCCCAACGCCCTCTTATTCACGACTGGAGCACATATACTGAAACATTAACAATTGCCATGTAATGAACAGTTACAAAACTGCCTCTCCTCAACAATCGGAGACCAGCATACATTCCAGCTGCAAATACAAAGGAATAACAACAAAAAGAATACACCTGCTTCATAACATTGACAAAACAACATAAACAACTAACATTGCAAATAGAAGATCCAATTTCATGTTAAATACCACACATACCTAAAAATCTAAACTAAGCACTCATACATATTTACAAGCTTAAAATTACGGTTCTATTGGAACCGGGCCTTTTGCAAATGAAAATTCTCAAATGGCGGTGGCAATAACAGCCTGTAAGCTGGGAGTAGAATGCCAATAACCTGGTAAAAACAAAGTCCAGGTAATAGTAGTTAAAAAACAGAATCCCTAATGACTGTGAGCTGAGCCAAATTCTGGCACGTAAATTTAAAACTTCGGCACAAACACTAAAAATGGCGAAAAGGCACTGTGCGAGCAGGGCGCACGTCTTTTATACTGTCTCCTGAAGGGGTAGCAACTCGGTAGTATAGGGGGGTAGCGGGGAAATATCGATATACATGGCTTAGTATGGAGCTCTTTGTTGCAAAAGTGTAAAAGGTGTTTACACTTTTGCGCCTGCAAGGATAGGCAACCTGTAAGGCATCCAAGCTCAAGTGACGGCCTCTTGTAGTAATATAGGGATTCACACCAATAATTTTTTACTTTGCCATAATGTAACGATACCGAATATTATACCCAGGCTAATCGAAAACAAAGTGTTGCGTAATCACGCGCTGGCACATTTGCGTCTTTTCTGAGCCGTCAGGCGGCTGATTCGTTACGCACAACTGCTGTCGCCACATCTCGGCGCCAAGCAAAAAGGGGGGAAACTGTGTTTGTTTTCGTCAGCGCCGACGCGGATCTATCCCTGGGGATCTAGCTGGGAAGGGGAGCTGCGCAGTTTGGAAACTCTGGGAGGGACCACCTGCGTTTATTTACGAAAAGTGTGCGAGTGAGAGCGCCTCATGGAAAATTCCGCTCGACACACCGACAAAACGTAAGATATTATTGGACCAAATTTAAGTAAGACGTAGGAACCTTTCGCCAATAGAAGCACATTTTAGTAAAAAATTCCAGAAACTTCTAGAACATTTGGGAAACTGGGGGGGGGGGAGAAAAGGCTTGCGAGCGCTGGCATGCGCCGAGCAGCCAGATGAGAACGGTGTGGGAGATCCCGGTAGGAGGAGCAGAAGGGTAGGAGAGGTGAGCGCTGAGGTGCGCTTAGCTCGCAGAGCAGTAGAGCCGGAGAAGGGCAGTGCCCCTTTTTGCTTTAAATTGAGGACGAGTAGTTCCTCCTATTGCTCATTTGTCGAATATATTCTCTTTTGATCTCTGCCGATCACGCCCACGTCGCCCGTCACAATTCACGCGACAAGTATTATCGCGTTGTTGGACACCTGAATCTTGAGCTGTCGTCGCTTTTGGTCGTCGCTTTTGGTCGTCGCTTTCATCGTCGCCGTCACTGCGCCGCCGCTGTGGCCGCTGCCGCCGTCGCGTCGCCGTGGCCACGCTGTGCCACCGCAACCACCGCTGCCGACGCGGGACTCAAAGGGCCTTTCCCGACACCCACGGGACACGCCGCCTGGTGTGAGGTTCGGCGACCTGTAGAGGTTGCCCACCCCAGCGGACCTGCCTGCGAACGGTGACTGTGTTTTGATTGTCGAGCTGCGACAAGATCTTCAGTGCACCCTTCAGGCGCGACGCTTGTTTAAAGAAACTCTTATCAAGGAAGTGCTCGCCGCGCATTGGCGACTTCCTTACATTATTAAGTTCCCTGTAATACAGTAGTTTTATAGCATTAAAAAATAGAAGTAATTATTCAGACCCTGATTTTTTGTATGCTTAAAATTTAAGTTTTTTTTATTAAAGTCCATTTGTGTTCTCAATAATTTTATTTTAAATTCATCATCATTTTTTTTAAATATCCGTCCACCATCTATTCTTCTTTACTCTACATGCTTCCTGAGCTAGCCGGCCACACGAGCCCAGGTAAGCAAAGGTAGGTCTGGGAGACCGGGTTCGGTGCAATAAAAACCCTCATATTAGGGCTAGAAGGGCAAACGAGGAGTCCATTCAACCCTAAATTTACTCTAAATTGCGGAGTTTGTCATTAGAACCCGCCAGAACCAATGATTTTTTTACAATTAATAAAAACCTGTTTTCAAAACAATAAAATGTTTTGCATATAATGCCAGTTTTTTCTCAGAGCTTAGTGAACCGAAAAATTAGATCTTGTTAACAAATTCTTAGGTTTTTAGAACCTTCTCATGGCCATGAGATCACAGATTGATTTTTAGAAGCTACCAATTTTGAGAAAATTGAAGTTGAAAATTGAAAGTTGAAAATTGAACACCAAAGTACAAAATTTGTTGCCACTTAAATTTCAAATTTAACACTATCCCGTGTAAATTGGCTTTTTTAAAAAAAATTCTCTAATATACACTGAATGCTTTGCACTTTTATCCAACAATTATTAGTTGTTTTTTTAACTTACAAAAAACTTTTACATATTTTCTTGTCATATATCTCTTAATATTATGAAATCTTGTATACTGTAATTTACTGAGAATGATTCAATGTGAACAGCACAACATAACTATTAGATCTTAAAAGTTTCAGCATTGTCTTTCTTGGTTTGGGAGAAATGTACCCTATATTTCAAAATATTGAACTTGGAGATAATAGCCTTCAAAGTTTCCTAATACACTTCTGCTCCATAATCAGGATCATTGGCTTCATCCTTTGTTGCTACATTGTTAATAATCGGTTTGTTTACTCATTCGATTATACAGTATAGAACTTTATTAAACGAAAAATTGCTCATAAACCACTTTAATGTTCCGAATGGGTAAAGAATACAAACAAAAGTTGAAAAAATTATATTTTCGATTTATTGATTTTCTTATTATAATAATTTTTTATTCTACAATTATGAAGAACTTTTTAGAAACACAAGCACATATGCTAATTGACAAGGTTCAGTTTTAATTTGTGAGAATGTGACATTCCAAAAGAGGAGCGAAATTGTTATGTATTACTAGCTATATTTCAGAAAAAAACTAAGCTTGTGAAATGTTGAAGAATGCTTGTTTTTCTGCTTTAATCCGTTTTTCAGAACTTACGTTATCCATGCAAGCAAGTTATACTGTAAGTTAATGGATTCTATCGGAACATCTGGCTTCACAATAGATCTAATATTCGATTGCGTACGACCACTCTACATTTATCAAGTTCTGAATGTTCCTTCTTCCATAGCATCCAGGCGGTGCCTCCAAAGAGTGGGAAAAAGAGATTCTTCGCATTTTCGGCCTTCGCCTGGGGATTTCCAGCACTGATGGCTGTCATTTGTTCCATTCTCTTTATTCCTGCGAACAAGTACGACTGGTTGGGCCCTAACCAAGCATCATGGTACAACCCTTCACTTGTGGAGACACGAGTGTGTTACAGGGAATACGTTACTTTTATTCTGTCAAGTAAGTAAAATGGCCCGGTGCACAGCCTATTTATATACAAGGAATTGTAACTATGGACTGACGACGGTTTACACAATTTATAAATATCAATGGACTGAGAATTCCCTAAGTGTATTATTGACGAGTGCTGAATTACCTCAGATATTCTGAATCGAAGAGATTTGAGACGAAAATATACAGATCACAAAATAAAGAATGTGGAACATCAGGCGCTGATACAACTCTCAAAACACTACACACTACACTACTTTGAATTAATCGGAAACGATACGTTGCCTGGAAACCAAGTTTGCATGTCCCTGAAGCGACATAAAAGGAACAAGAGTTATGTTTCTATATCGTTTTCCTACAAAATGAGACATTTTGGGACGTTTTATCATATATTTGGAAGATTCTTTCACCCGCAGTACGGGCTGCAAAATCCGCTGGAAGGTGGGTTTCTATGTGAAGATATTTTCACTTTTAAACCAATGATTTAAAAATATATTTGTTGAAGAGATTCTTTGTTTGCAAACACTCTTTTGGGTCATTACATTATATTTTCCGCTCGCCTTCACTGTTCAGAACTCTCCGTTGCATTCACTATGAGATATTTAGTACACTTAGCCGCCCTAAAGTCTTTCGAAGTTAAAAAGCACCTAAATTATGAATGTCCAGCTTCATTTTTAACTACATTTACACGAAGCCCCAAAAATATTTTATAATACAAACGTTTCCATCATTAATAGCCCCAAATTTTGCTCTTTAAATATTTACTTTATATATATATATATATATATATATATAAAAGTAAGCTTAATGAATGCCTCATTTGCGATTTTCGTTCTACTCTCTCAAATTTTGAAAATTTCAAAAGTTAAAAAGTTTTCGGTGTCTTCCTACAACTACAATATTATTCAAGAAAGACTTTTTTAAAATAAAATGTGTTCAATAAAATATCTTGAAATAAGATTGTTTGCAATTTAAAAAAATATTTGTACGGGTAGCTTTCGCGTAATTTTGTGTAAAATATAGGTAATTTAAAAAATTGTCAAGAAGCGCTCCAAAGTTTTCTTTATTTTTTTTCCTGAAATACAGTAAAATTTGCTGATAAAAAAGACATATGTTCCATTTTTGGTGAACTCTTTGAGTTTTCTAAAATTACAGTAATCACAAACAGTATGGCAAAGTACGCGCTGTTGTAGCACTACTAGTTTGGAAAATTGGCTTCTCTGAGTATCCCCACTCTACCAGTTTTCAGGACATTTTCTTCGCTGCCTCGTGGGTGTGATATTTTGCAATTCGCACGTACAGGATTCTGTCGGCAATCTCGACTTCTTCGTCAATCGTTACTCCAATGGGACCGTGTTTCTTTTAAAATCACAATGTCTTGGCTTGCTCATCGCTTTTATGTACATTTAAATATTTTTCTTCTTTTAGTACTGACATAAACTTTTAAAAGTTGAAACATTTAAGTTCCATTTTTTACGCCGCATGTACATTTAGTAGACTGTTATAAACAAATTAAAAATTATTTGCATTCTATTTGTGAATATGAAACTAGAGTTTACTCGTTCACCTTCGTGTTGCAGCCGGTCGTTCTGAGGGCTATTTCTCCACCATGAAACACGCGTCCGCTCTCTTCTACTACGGCCCCGTGGGCTGCCTGGTGGGCTGCAACGCCGGGTGCCTCGCCGTCGCCTTGAGCAAGATGCAGCGCCTGCGCAGAGGCACCTCGGTGCTGCGCAGGGAGGAAGACCACGCCCCCTCGCCGGCCGGCGCTGGCGCTCGCAGCGGCGGAGGAGCGAAGCAGCGCACGCGCGCGCGGGGGCGGGCGGCGCTGGGCGCCAAAACGTAAGCCATCACTACACACACGATAGGGTCTTTCTACTTTCCGTTCGCAAAATCGTTGTAATCTTGGTGAATCGTTTTCCGTCTAAGCGCAATATCGTCTAAGCCACTTATCAATAAACTGCCGAAAGGTTGTGGTAAAGTGGCAATTGAAACGGGCCTGCGAGCCCTTTTATTACCTTTTTTCAAAGTATTAAGCCGCGTTGCACTACATGGCGGCATCCAAACGTGACAAAGTTTTACAATTACCAGCGCTCTTGGTGAGCCAGGGCGGCACCATAAAAAAGAGCACTTCACGTCTGAAACGGAGTATAGATCATCAACTTCATTATCTGAAATGAAGCCGAGCGTAGAGCGAGCTCAGCAGTGGCTCCATCTAGGAGCGTTCACGTAAAGTGAAAGTAGATATTAAAGGGCAGAAGAAATTAAAATATTAGTCCTCAAAAGGCTCTAATGAATCATCTATGTGATTAGAAATTAATCTATGCCACTCCAAAAAGGTTGCAATTTGTTGGCTCAGCACAAAAGTCAGAATAATCGCACTAATAAAAATAAAATAAAACCATTTTATTATGCTGGTTTTTTGCTGTCTTTAATTTATTATTAATTAACTAATTATTTTTACACATTAAGTACATGGTTTTTAAGTGAAGCTCCTAAGAGACTTCTTTTCATATACCCTCTCATGGCCATGAGATTACACTTTGAATAAGTTTTTATATATTCATATAAGTAATCATAACCACTTAATAAATTACATTTCTGTAGCTTTTTAACTTAAAATAATTAACTTAGCACCTAAAGATATAAAATATTTGCCTTCGTAGTGGCAGAAGAGACGACTTCTCGGTTGTGGCACACAGTTTTCACATAGTTATGATAACTCATGTTTGAAACAAGACACAATTTACTGAAGCTATTTTGCAGCGTCTACGAGGTTTTACCTTTCATTAATATTTTTAAAGTGATATTTCGGTCCTACTATTAGGAAATCGAAAAATTTACTAATTTTTAAAAAAAGGACATTGGCTGTCGATAGAGGGCAGCTAGCAAGAGCATAGGGCATGACCGTAAAGTCAGTCCACACCAAGAAAATAAGAACATTTTCTATTAAAAAGTCTGTGCCATTCTGTAGCACCACTAGTTCTTTCATATATCTATACTAATATACAAAGACAGAAGTGCGTTGTCTTCCAGCGCGGTAATCTCTGAATCTACTGAACCAATGCCGATGAAACTTTTGTGCTAGCATCCTTGAACGGCCTGGAGTACTATAGGCTATGATTTACAAACATAAACGGTAATATCTTTTCAAAATAATTACTTTTCTGGACATTTTTCGCGTATCTTTACATCATAGATTCAAGAGTGCATCAATGTCAATAGTTTAGCTTCGCGCCACCAGAAGATGACGTCTGAGATCTACTACTGATTTCATCAATGTCCAGAATTACTGCAAAATTCGTAAGTTTGAATAAGGTTATGTAATGACCCTGTGTGAATATTTGAAAGAACGTCGTAACTGAAGTGGTAATTAATGTCAATGTTCATGTATTGCTCTTTGTCCGTGTTATATACTAAGTGGCAAGAAATCATTGTGAGTTTAAAGGGTTTAATAATTGAGGTAGGTTGAGAGAATAAAAAGTACAATAATATACGGTACAGGATATACTGTAATTTACAATGTACAATATAGACATATTCGTATACAATCTAAACGTCTTCTTTTACAGAAATTTGTGAAAACTAAATTGTTTGACTAAACGACTGTCACAATTGTCAAAACATATTACAAATTCCAAGAGATGGGCAGTCTACTAAAATTTTGAATCGGTTACTCAGAGGGAAGATAGACTTGCTGAAGTACTCATTCGCCGCATTGAAAATAATACTGCAAGAAGGGGAGAAATGGGAATAATTCTCTAAGTAGTAGGGCAGCTATTCATTAGGACTCTGAATTTGATTATTTACACAGTTCTTAGGTTCAAAATAGTAAAATGCAATATGTGTATATGTTTTCAGTTCATTCAGTGAATTTTTTTCTTCAAAATGCGAAGGCAGTTTGAACAGTGGTGTGTAATTTAGGAATGATCATTTACATATTAAGACTAATCTGTACAGTTGTTTGTCATATTAATTGTAGTTGTACTTTTTTCTTCTACATGCGAAGACGTTTAGTGCAGTGATTGGTAATTAAGCAATGGCAATTACAATATAAAGACTAATATGTGCAGTTCTTTTGCATGTCATTGGCACCTAATGAATGAATGAATGGATTCATATATATTTTTCAATAAATAATTGGAAAAAATTAATTTATCTAAAAATATTTTGTCTAAGAAAATCTGGGACTCCTTTCTTTCTATTTTTCCGTATTTATGTTTTTATTGGTAAAATGGAAAATGTTTGTAGGTTTTCAGCCCCCCCCGTAACATGTTTTCTTTAATAACTTCTTTTACATATTAAGACTAATTTGCGCTATTGTTTTGCATATCAATAGCTGCCAATTAATGATTTCATCCATATTGTTCCATAAAATATAAGCAAAACTTAATTTATCTAAAAGAGTTTGTCTGAGCAAATATATAAATCTGGGAGCTCTTGGTTTCTATTATTCAGATCTCACGTTACAATTGGTACAATGGAAAATGTTTATTTGTCTTCAGTCCACCCAGTATACGTTTTTCTTCAACATTTGAAGGAGTTTTGTGCAGTGGTATGTATTTTCGGAATGAACATTTACATATTAAGACTAATTTGTAGAGTTTGTTTGCATATCAATTGCTGTTGTACTTTTTTCTTCTATATGTGAAAAAGTTTACTGCAGTGGATGATAATTATAGTATGATCATTTATTTATTGAGACTAATATGTGCTTTAGTTTTGCATATCAATTGCTCCCAATAATTGAATTCATCCATACTTTTCTATAAAAAATAGGCAGAAATTAATTTATCTAACAAAAAGTTTGTCTGAGCAAATAAATAAATCTGGGAGTTCTTGTTTTCTATAACTCAGCTTTCCTGCACAAATTGGAAAAATGGAAAGTAATTTAAGATTTTGTAAACCAAGTAAAAGTTTTTCTTCAATATGGGATGAATTTCTGTGCAGTGGTATGTAATTTAGGAATGATCATTTACATATTAAGACTAATCGGTAAAGTTGTTTTGCATATTAATTGCTCCCAATGAATGAGTTCATTCATATATTTCTAAAAAATAAGAAAAAATTAATTGGTCTAAAAATATTTTTGTCTAAGCAAATAATATCTGGGAGTGTTTGGTTTCTATTATTTATATTTCAGGATCCATAATCTGTATCACTTGAAATAAAATAATTATGCTAATATTGTTTTGTTATGTGGCTCAGTGCATTGTCAATTTATTATTTACACATAATGTAATGTTGGTGGATCATTAGTTTTCTATTGTATCAGTTGTATGATGAATTGATTTACCTCAACAAATAAGTTTTATACTTCATGTTACTATCACACGACATTAAATATATATATTTTTGTCATCCTTAGAATTATAAAATCTGGTAATTATGTTTCAAAATAGATACAAGTATTTTCATTTATTTTTATGATTATGAATCGTCAATTACATTAAGATATCTATTACTATTATTTCGGATCTACCTACTACCGTACCCGTGAATGTACTTCCGCATGTTATATTCAGCTTAAAACAGTAAGTGCCTTCAAGGTAACGAGTTGACAGATCAATTTCAAAACCTTCTTTATGAATACAATAGAAGAATAAATATAAAAATAGGATAAGTTTTACAACGTGACACTTTAGATAGTGTTGGAATATAGTATAAAAAACCACAAAAATTTTATATGTGAATACAAGTAATTTATTTTGTAGTTTAGATTTGTTTATTGCTTTTAGTTATAAAGTGAATGTTTAGAAGCTAGAACTTCAAATAAGAAAAATTTCATTATTTGTGGAAAAGTGAGCGAGGTAATCTGGAAATTTCCAAATGGGGGTCAAGAGAAGACAGCTATCGTGGCGTGGCCGGGCAGAGCATGTCAGGGAGTAGGGCGGAGGAGGGATACAATGGAAGATATAGAGACATGTCCCGTCGCAAGGCATGAAAAGATAGAATTCCTCTTCCTGTATAATAATTTACTGTAATAAATGCCCGAGCAACGCCGGGTACTTCAGCTAGTTTTAAATAATTTCTAATAGATTAATTTGTTAATGTGTAACAAAAACTCATGTGTAAGAAACGAACAAATAAAATAAAAAGTAACTAGTTATAACCCATTAAAATTTGACGGTGTGATATGAGATAAATGTAAAATACCGTGCTCAGATTAATGTTCACAATAGGTTGCATTGTTTGAATCTTTAGGGTATAACAAAAATATTCTGTGATGAGGAGTTCCGAAAATTTTGAACACATATGGCCCATGCCTAGGTGGCAATGCAATATCGGCACCAAATTACACAAAAGAAAGAGCACTATTACACTGATGGATATTACTTCTAAAGTTTTTTGATGTGTCATCATCTCCTATAAACAACTGTTTGATTTCTTCTTGCATCTTGCTCGAAGGTAAACTTATTTTCCCATTTTAGCAACACAGAGTAAAATAGTTTACAGAATTTCTCTCACATGGAAAGCACAAAGTAGAACAAAACTGACATTACATAGACAATGACCCAACATAAAACGAAATGACCTCACTATCATGACACATACGCTGACTTTCTCTTTCCCTGCTCCCAGTCAATGTACTACGTTTTCGTCTTTTGGGCCGCGTGGGCAACGATTCGGAATTCGACATAACCTGTGAACAAGTTCATTACTTCAGTACAAGCGAGCAAAACCCACTGTCCGAATGTTCTCTACAAAATACACTACAAAAGGAAATGCGTGCAAACTGTTGCACACATATGGCCACAATGAAATTATTACACTGAAACAAAAGCTTGACGAATCGTGAACAAATCTCAACAATCAAAACAAAACATCATGCAGCACCACCATGAAGCGGCGGAGACTCATATCTATCGACTCATGTGTATATAAATTTTAAAACAGCCACCCTTTGGGAGAAAACAATTCACTATTGATAAGCGTACTATTAAAAAATCATTTAATTAATTAATTTACACCGTGAATTTTCGATAAACTTCATATAAAGTCATTTGAAGCACTTCCAATTACAAGTGCAATATTGTATATAAGGATTATTACCTTCACGTATTTAATTTAAAATAAAAACTCAGTTTGGTTTCTGCAGCATAAATTTCTCAAAGCTTTCAATGATTACATTGGATAAATACAAACAACAGATAAATATATTACCTGTAATAAAAAGAGGAAGCAACATATAAAGTTTTTACTTCATAATTAATAGCTTAGAATGTGCGATTGTTAATCGATTGTCTTTCGGTCACCCGGTGCCTCCCATGCGGTGTCATCTATCTGTCACCTGTTCGCTAGCGCGGCAGATTAAAAGTTTAAGAAAACAATGAGACGTGTTTTGTTTTCTTTACATACAAACAAACCGTTGGAAATGTGTATAGTAACGGCGTGAGAGATTTTTAAACATAATAACCTTTGTGTATTTTCTCAAAAAATAGTGCAAAATTAATTTTAAGTGATCTTAAACAGCGCAATTAGCGCTATCCGTACTAGTTTGATGATAAAATTGGAGCTGCCTTTTGGAAAGTGGCGTTTCAAGGTTTCTGAAAATGCGGAAATTTGTGCTCATTTTCACAGAAAATTTTTGAATTTTCAAGGCTATATAAGCCATCATTTTAATAACATGTACTCGTCAATACTATAATGTGAAGAAATTGCGGCTAATGTAAATATTAACGTGTGAGGCTAGTGAAATTTTTTTTCTAATTTTTGATAAAAGAAAACAATAGAGTAATATGCTGTTGGAATCATCTCACAGTGTACATTTAGCACTATCCCTACGAAAATTAAACAGAATAAAAATTGACGTCATTTCTGAGAAAATCTGGATTTTAATTTTTTGCCCAGAATATTGCACATATTGCACGGAATATTGTTCTAAAACTACCAAAAGTTTTAAAAAACGTACGTGGCATTATTGAAAGAATTAAGTACGGATAACAAATTTCATTTGAAGAAAAATTCCTATCTTTCATTTTGTAGTTGCAGGAAGACGCCGAAAACAATTCAAACTTTTGCCATTTTCAAAATTTCAGTGTTAAAGTAAAAAATCCACATATACAACCTTCCTAAGTGTGTTTCACTCTATCCTTGCAAGAAATATAATAAAATTGGAATCTTTTAAAAATATTTTGAAAATGTTTAATGGGCTTCCTATAAAGTCCCCCAAAATTATTTCATATTTTTCAAATCGTAATGCTTTGACTCAGACGGGAGTATCTTCAATTTAAAAGAAATCCCACGCATAGTTTAGGCGCTAATGTATAGACAAACGGCCACATGGACGGACGTTTTGAAAAAAAAAACTTTTTGTTATCAGGTGACCCCAAAACGTATTTCCTTTAAAATCTCGAAATCAATTTTCTGAAGCATTACATAACTTTCTCTATATTACGTATATTACTCCGTATGTACGTATGTTTACGACGAAGTAACTAGTTGTGGTACAGAATGGCACAAACTTTCTCGTAGTAAAGTTTTCTAATTTCCTTGGTGTGGACTGACTTTACGGTTTTGCTCAATCATCTCGCCAGCTGCCATTTACATTATTACACAATAACATGTATAAATTATCTACATTATAACAGATCATTACCAAAACTTCACATACAGTACATGTATATTATATCACAACCCTTTTCCAGATGACATTAAACGATTAAATTCGATAGAAAAGTTTAAATCTATTCAGTGGGAAAGATAGTTATTCAAATTATCGTTTCCATGTGTTCGCGGAAGGAAGAATTATTCTTTGACGAAGGACATAATGGATACGAGCCCAAAATTTATTGCTGATTTATACTTAAAAATAGATTTCATTACATCGGAGCGGTTTTTTTAATTAATTCAAAATTCAACTAGTATATGACTTGTCTAGTGTAGGGATCACAGAATTTTGAAAACGTGCACAGAATTCACTTCTCCTCATAGCACGTCATACACAGTTTTTAACTGTTTTTGTCGTTAAATAAATAAATGTATCTATCGCTAACCAAAGTACATTTTTTTACATTTTAGCAATTTTTCGGTTTCCCAATATTATTTGAAGAATATTAAAGAAGGGTATAATCTCGTTATAATTGACAATTTTATTTCAGAAATTTCAAGCAGTTTCAAAGAAAATGCGGTTTAAGCGTTACTGTAAAAGCAAAATCGGAAGCTTTTTTCCACAGAAATCTATTGTGTTTTTCAAAAAACGTCATTTAAGATTATTTGAAGCGCCTGAACTTACAAATTTACGTGTTATTATATCGCATGAGACATTTTTCAATAAAACTATATTTGCGAAATTTTTGAAAATAACAAAATAAAACAGGAAAATTAATTCTACGTTATCTTAAACAGTGCAATAAGTACTATCCGTTCGAAAAAATGCATGGTTGCTTCGAAAAGTCAAAAAATGGCAATTGAGCGTTTCTGAAAAAGCGAAATTTTGTGACCGTTTTCACAGAAACCTATTGCGCTTTCGAAAAACTTTCTAGGGGCGTATTTAAAACGCTTGTTCTCATGAAAACAGTAATGTTAACAAATCGCCACTATTGTAAATATTAACGAAGTGAGCGACAAGTTATTATTTTTATTTTTGAAAAATAAAAGAATACAGCAATATGGCCAATAGGTTTCCTTTTATTTATTTATTTATTTATTTATTTATTTATTTATTTATTTATTTATTTATTTATTTATTTATTTATTTATTTATTTATTTATTTATTTATTTATTTATTTATTTATTTATTTATTTATTTATTTATTTAATCAAAAACAGTCAAAAACTGTTTGTGACGTATGGAGGAGAAAATCATCCGCGCACGCTTTCTTGAGTTTCAGAGTTCCTTCCCAACAATTTAACTATTAATACTTGAAAGATTAAATAATAATAATAATAATAATAATAATAATAATAATAAATTTAAACAAGCGAGAGATTAACATTTCAAAAACTAAATATTTTCGTTGCCGAATTGTAGAAAATTTATTTTTAACGGTAAACGAACGAACAGATTTGATTTTTCTGTATTGTTAACAAAATAGAAACTCACCCTTAGCTCTACTACCACTACAAGCAAAAGGAAAGCTCAACAAAACGTGCGCATAGTGAAGCTACATTTACGTCCAGAAGCAAATCAAGGGGCCATCTCAGCATTTGCTCAATGGATCAGGGAAACTGGACAAAAACCCGATCGAGATGGAGGTCATTGACCCGGAAGCTGAAGTACATTACTTGTTACAGGCATTTAAGTCTTTTTAAAAAATTATACAATGCAAATGTAAACTAATTCATTATACTATATCTTGGTTTTGTTAAAGTAAACATTATTTTTCGTTTTGACGATCAGTATAGTCTCTAATTGTATAGAAACAGTTTTGCAGCAGAAAAGATTTTACTTTTAACTTAAATTTGTGTACCAATTTTAATTGTTTAATTTCATCTGGCAATGCGTTGTAAAGTAACGTACATGTATTGTATGTGGATTTCTTGTACTGAGCTGTTGATACTGACACTTGATGAACATGATTTCTACGCCGAGTGTTGTAACTATAAATATCAGTATTACATGAAAATTAGTTCCCACCGTTAAGTAAATCAGTTTTGACAAATACTACAGACTCGTAAATAAATAGGCAAGGCGATGGTAAGATTCCAAGCTCAATGAAAAGAGGCTTGCATGTATCATGTGGATGGGATTTTTTCATTATTCGGATAATTTTCTTTTGCAATCTAAATGTCTGAGCACTAGAGGATGAGCTTCCCCAGAATATTGTGTGATATCTCAGGTGGAAATGTATGTACATTTGCAAACTACACGCAACGAGCTGCATGAAGGTTGACAGAATTAGAAAGAATTCTGAATGCATAACATAATGATTTTAATTGACTGTTTAATTCTGTTATGTGTACTTTCCACTTGAGGTTTGATTGAATTGCGAGACCTAGAAATTTTGTTACCTTAACTTCAGCTACTTGCATTTTGTTTACTTTCAATGGAGCATACAATGCCGATTTGAAACACAAAATTTCATTGAGACAGTTTTTTCTTCGTTAACTATTAATTTGTTATTACAAAACCAACTTGAAACTTCTGAAATTGTACTCTTTATTGTTTCTTATTTGCAAAGAACATTCGTTTCATCAGCAAACAGAACTGTTCTTTCATTTTTAATAGATGAGGGCATATCACTTACGTACAACAGAGGATAGGACCTAAGATCGAACCTTGTAGGACCCCATGTTCAATTGGCAAAGAGTTGGAAAGATAAGTAAATAATGTCCTTTCGTGCCAGTACGGTATTTCTACACTTTGGGATCGATGTTTAAGGTACGAGGTTATCCAATCTAGGACAATACCACAAACTCCATAAGAAGGTAATTTTGAGAGCAAGATGTTATGGTTAATAACGTCAAAAGCTTTCAAAAGATCTGAAAATATCCCAAAGGGTTTTTCATTTTGGTCCATTGATGAAGCAACATCTTTAAGGAAAGAAAAAATGGCAATTCCGTGGATTTTGATTTCCTTAAACCGTGTTGTGAGTCTGAAAACGTTTCGTTTTTCCTTAGAAAAGTTTCCATTCGCATATAGGAAAGCCTCCCTAACATTTTTAAGAAAACTGACAAGAGAGAAACTGGCCGGTAATTTTGAATTTCATTTTTGTTCACTTTTTTAAAAAGGGTCTTAATTTTTGCTGTTTTGAAAATATCTGGAAATATTCGTGTACACAAGGAAGCATTGAAAATGTGAGTTAATGGGTGTATAATGGCAGGTGCACACGTTTTTAATAAACAATTCGGAAATTCATCTAAACCAGATTAATATTTATTTTTTAGTTTACTGTCTATCCTGAGGATTTCGTTAGAATAATTTTCGTAAATAAACATCGTGCATATGATGTTGAGTTTTGTGGTTTTAGTCCGTTCGTGAGATCAACCGCATTCTAGAAAAGTGTTGGTTGAAGATATTCGCAACTTCTTCTGGATTACTTGTTTCTCTTTCATTATCCTTTAAAACAACATTCTCTACGAAATGTGATGACGTGGTCGTATTTTTTACGATGTTCCACATGGCTTTAGTTTTGTTTATTGTGTCAGTATTCATGTTATTAGTAATTGTAAGAATTTGTGCATCGTGGTCACTGTAACCTAGATTATACGTTATAATTTCAAATCTAGTTGTGGTTTTGTGAATTATAATTTGATCTATTGCTGTTTGTGATTTAAGAGTATTCCGTGTAGGTACGTTCACTGTAATCTATATATTTAAAAAAATAATGCATTTTGCCATGACTTCGTTTAGAGCTTCTACTAACACCGATTGTAGTATTTTTTTCTTTAAATGAAAGAATGTGATCCCTAGATGTGTTATCAGATATTGTTTGTGTTGATTCACCAACATTTACGGTGTAAATTAATTAATTAAATATTTCTTTAATAGTACGCTTATCAATAGTCAATTGTTTTCTTCCAAAGGGTGGCTGTTTGAAAATCGATTTATATGAGTCGATAGATGTCCACGCTGCTTCATGGTGGCGCTGCTTGATGTTTTGTTTTGATTGTTGAGATTTGTTTACAATTCATCAAGGTTTTGTTTCAGTGTAATTATTGCATTGTGGCGTTGACAGTTTGCATGTATTTGCTTTTGTGGTGTATTTTGTAGAGAACATTCGGACAGTGTGTTTTGCTCGGTTGTACTAAAGTAGTGAAGTTGTTCACAGGTTATGTCGAATTCTGAATCGTTGCCCACGCGCCCCAAAAGATGCAAACGTATATTAACTGGACGCAGGAAAAGAGAAAGTCAACGTAAGTGTCGTGATAGTGAGGTCATTTCATTTTCTGATGGGTCGTTGTCTATGAAATGTCAGTTTTGTTCTGCTTTGTACTTCGCATGTGAGAGAAATTCTGCAAACGAATTTACTCTGTGTTGCTTAAATGGGAAAATAAGTTTACCTTCGAGTAATATGCCAGAAGAAATCAAAATTGTTTATAGGACATGATGACACATCAAAAAACTTTAGAAATAATATCCGTCAGTATAATAGCTCTCTTTTTTTTGGTGTAATTTGGCGCCGATATTGCATTGCCACCTGGTCATGGGCCATACGTGTTCAAAATCTTGGGAACTCATATCACAGAATATCTTCGTTATTCCCTGAAGATCCAAACAATGCAATGTTTTGTGAACATTAATCTGAGCACAGTATTTTACATTTATCTCAGATCTCACCGTCAAATTTTGACGGGTTTTCACTAGTATCTAAATTAAAAGAAAGAATTAAATTGAGAAACTACTCTTTTTCGTGGGATTCGCTCAGATAATCAATATTGAAATCTCCACATACAACAATGGATTTAAAAGAGAGATTACTAATTTTGTTCAGATTTATCTCTATATTTTCTAAGAAATTGAAATAATCTAAAGCTTGCTTTGTTGGAGATCTTTAGAAGCAAAGTAAGCTAAATTTGAGCGTGTTACGATATTCGACTGTTTTTTGAAAAACTTTTTCAACTGCATATAAATTGAATTCTGACAAGAAGGTAGAATCAATATTATTTCTTACATAAATACACGAACCTCCGTAAGCAGTGCCCGTATTTGATTCCCTCACTCTACAATAAGATCCTGCAAGGTAAAAACTAGGAATTTGGAGTGTGCTTAGATCATTATGAGATAACCAATGTTCTGTAAAGCAAAGAACATCTATTTGACTTAGATCACACTGTAATGCTGCCTCGATAAATTCAATTATATTTGATAGAGATGGCACATTATGATGCATTATTTGAATCTTTTGCACGTATCTACACGGATGCTTTTCTGCTTATGCTTTTCCTATAGAGTACATTTAGCTTTATCCGTACCAAAATTTGAAAGAAAAAAATTGAACCCGTTTTCAAGAAAATATTGCTTTGTTATGTTTTAAAATTACACCTATTAAATGCAATATTGCCAGAAAACTACCAGAAGTTTCAAAACAATGTACATTACCTTAATAAAATAAGTAATTATGAACAAAAAATTTCATTTTAAAGAAAAATTTCTATCTTTAGTTTTGTACTTGTAGGAAGACGCCGAAAAAATCACTTCTGCAAATACTTCAGGGTGAAACGTGAAAACAGACCTATGATTCCTGTATAATTGTATTTTACTTTATTTTTACAAGAAATTTGAAGAAAAAATGGAGCTATTTTTGAGAAAAGTTTCAAAACGCCCCAGGGGCTTCATGTAAAGTACCCCAAAAATCAATAAATACTTTTTGAAAATTGCAGATATTCAACTCAGGCCAAATTGACAGGAGTTTGTTCAGTTTGAAAAATATCTTACTATTAGTTTAGTCGCTAGTGTTCTCATACCCCAGACAGAGAGACAGACAAATGAACGTCTTGAAAAAGAAAGAGAAAAAGACACTCTTTCGGTCTCCAAAACATGTATTTCCGTTGAAACCTCGATATTCATTTTCCGTAGTTTTATATAATTTTCTCTATACTACGTATATTACTCCCTATATACGTGTGTAAACGAGAAAGTAAAAATACTCATATTCTCGAAAAATTGAACATGACGTTATTTGAAGATCTGTTTTGGGTGAACATATTTCATTTGAAAGAAATGTTGTTCACAATTGCAGTTGTAGGAAGATTTTAATTTTTTTAAAAATTCGAAAAATCAGGCATTTTAACAAACCAGTACCATTATCTTAAGCCTCCCTTTTAGCTCAAAGGTCAAAATTTAATTCAAGTAATATGTTTCGTTTATAAGAAAAAATGTTTTAAATAAAAAATGCCTACTTTGACACAGTATCGCAAAAACCTTCTCATATTTTAAAAAATTGAAGTAACATTATTCAAAGATCTGTTTTCGATGAACGCGTTCATAACGAAAAATCTGTCTCCATATTTGTAATTGTTGGAAGACGCAGAATAAATTTTTGATTTTTTACACCTATCAAAATTCGGGGATTACAATGAACATGAGACCTGCACCATTCCCTTCAGAATCTTATACGATATCCAAGCTTAAAATGTAATCAATATTGTCAGTGCCGTTTTTGAAAAAAAATTGTTTAAGAAAATTAAACTTGCCCACATTTCACGTAAAATTAGGCGAAAAATATTTAAATTTTTAACAAATTATGTTTGACCTTATTTCAAAATTTATCTGTAAGGTATAGATTTCATTAGGGGATAAATTCCTTTGTAATTGTAGTTCTAGAAAGACTCCAAAAAATATTAAAATTTGGAGTACTCGAAAAATCAGAGTTTTAAACGAAAATGAGGCATGCACTCTTAAACATCCTTCACACTATCCAAAAACTAAGTTTAATCAATAACGATGGAGCAATTTTTTTTGAAATTGTAAAAAATGTCTCAGGAGTTTAATCTCAATTACTCCCCAAAATTAAAATATCGTTTTGAAATTTCAAACTCAAAGATCAGTGAAGGGTGGTGGAGTTGTTTGTGGGCGCTTAGCTCGTTCAGAAGCGTCGTTAGCTGGTATGATTTCTGAGAAACGGTGCGGGTGTGGGCGTAGTCAATTCCTCTTTTATATTTTTATAATAATGAAGGCGTTTTCCTCAGTTCATGAATATCCTCCTGGACAGCAGACAGAAGACACCAGTTTGTTTGGGAAATTCGGACCAATACACAGTTATTCATTGCCATTATCATACATTACTCACAGGATTATTTTTAACAACATATCTGTTGTGCATTCCTCGTGTATTTTCGATTGGGAATACTTCTTCTTTGTGTCTATGTAGTACATTAGAATTTAATATGCATATTTTAACTTCTATTTTCAGATTTTAATTGTCTTTATTGCTTGCCTATTTTGCTATGTTTAATGCCTAAACATCCGCAGCTTTGTGACACTTTTTGTCCAGCACTCTTTCTAAACAGCAGCAGTGTTATTTCATGAATTTTTGCAGGATTAAAATATACATAAAACTGATACTCATGTCTGGAGCCATTGAACTCGTGTCCGAAATCATAAGCTGGCTCACGATGCGCTTCTCTCATGAGGAGAAGTTGGACTACGATCTCGCCTACCGCTGCATGGGGTACGTGACGGACTTCTTCCGGGCGGTGGGCGTGGCCTGGCTGGCCGCCCCGGAAGGGGGCTACTTCGGGGTCATCGCGAGGCGGCTGCGCCAAGAAGGCGAGGAAGCTCCCACGGAGCCTCTGGCTCGCACCTCGTTGCGGCCGAGGTTTCACGGGGACGGAATTTCGACGCCAGTTAAATCCAGCTGCGCGCTGGATGGAGCAGAATTTCAGCCGCTCTGACTGGTTCATTTCCCTGGATTTTCTGATCAACACCTAGGGAATGCCGGAGTAGTACCCTAACAAACGAGCCACGGCCGCGAGCTATCTTTCTTTTCTCTTCCTCGTTCAATTCTCTCTATTTACTTACACATACACTCACACTTACTAAACTACAACACCTATCGGAAGACCAGTCGTGTCTGGGGTGAAAATGTATACCAAACCACACATCTTACTCTACAATTTACTCGGCGTGTTAAGGACATCTGTAAGGTAGAGTAGTTGATTAGCGAATCCCGCAAGTGTATTGCACATTTTGATCGCTGGAGGCGGTGGTAATCTTGTGGATAGTGAGATCCGGTGCCGACCTGAGTGGGCTTGCGAGGATTTTCCCTATCCAGGTATCTCCCAGCAGCAGGGCACCGTCTCGACCGGCACACACTAAGCTCCCGACTGGTTTGCCAAGTGTGATAGTGAGTATGTGTGTAAGGGTGCTGATTCGACACGAGAGAGGAAGGTGTTATATTTCAAACTTGGCGAAACTCGTGACTTGGGAAAAGTAACAATTACAGATTGAAAGTACGGTCGCCAGCTGTTTAAAACAGCACAAATTAACCTTATAAACGAAGTCTTACCATGAAACAAAGAAGCGAGGTGACCATGCATTTACCTAATGAATTATTATTATTCGGGCCTAACACAGAGAACCCCTAAGCTATCAGACTCGCAAAGACTGTCGTCACATTGGAAACCTTTCGAAAGGACGCTCCAGGTTCTGAATAAAACAGGATCATAAATTTTAAAGGATCTCGGAGATTGGAGATATAACAATCCAAATAACTCACAAATATTGCATTTATTACAATTCAGAACAAACTTACAAAACCAATTTTTCTTGCTGAACAGAGAAACGGAGATGGCTGCAAGAAAGACAATACAGAACTACAATTTTTTGTAGTTCTGTATTGTTTGTCATTAGTTTGTCATCTAGTCGATGCCCTTAGCACTCTTTGCCGGTTCTAATCATAGTCAACAATGATAGAAATGTGACTTAATCGATTGATTATGCTTATTGAATGTATATAGTATAGATGTTTCCAAAAAGGAGGAACATTATAAAAATTAAAAAGTTAAAATTTTATTTTTAGAAAATAGACGTAAAATTGCTATATTAATTTTGTGTTTATTTACGTTATTTGATAAAAATTATAATTTTATTTTGTAAATAAAAATGTAATGTTTTTAAAAATAAAATATGAAGTTTTGGATAAGTTATAACTTGATTTCTTCAACAATTGCTTCGTTATAATTTCTTCATTTCATGACAATTAAGTCTCATTTTCCCCATTGTTTAATTCCTCTATCTTCCTTCCATCTTTTAAACTCTTCCCCTCTCTATCCTGAAGCACTGCTGTAGGTGCAATAGGTGCTCTAAAGAGACAACCAAGTTTAATGAAAGTGTATTTTTGTAGGAAGAATCCAGTCATTTCAATGTATGTCATGTTATGAAAAGTCGCAAAGGACCATTAGTATTATTTAGACGTATATGATTATTTAATGGAAGAGGCTCAAGTGAGCTCTTTGTCATTTTCGTACGTATTTGTTGCATTCTGTGCTCCTAAAGTGGAGGATTCAGCAGAAATCATACGCAAGAAAGTAATTCTGTCAGCCAGGTAGCCGAGATCGCTAAGGCAGTATTGTCTTCGTGATCTCGGACCGAAGGGTAACGGGTTCGAGTCCCGCCTCGGACATGGTTGTATTTGTGTTCGTCCTTTCACCCCTTATTCTCACCATTTCGTTTTACTTTCATAGTTACCATAAAGTTAATGCCAATTGTGATCGCGAATGAACTAGATGTTAATGCGACCATAAATAACAAAAAAAAGTAATTCTGTGTAAATTTATGAAGGTTATTGTTGTTTCTATATGCAAAGAGGCACGATATGTTTTGCCTGACATTCTTTGATATTTAATGTGGCACAACTAAGCGACCGTGCGATTACATCGCACTGAAGGGAAACCTGTAGGAAGTTACAACAGAACATATGAAATGTTGAAACCCAAAAAATTTAGTTTCATTTCATTTGTTGTATATACACAATAAATAAAGAAATGATATAAGTTTTTAAACAACTGAATACTAATTACTGTGAACCGAGTTAAATGTTTTTAAAAAATGGCGATATGCCATAATTTTCATCATAATTAGGCGATGTGAATATCGTGTTGTCAATAAGTGGCTAATAACATAACTGGCAATGAAGAAATCAATAGCAAATCAATCAAAAACTATGCTCTAATGAACAAACATGAACAAAACCGACTACTTCCATTTTTCTTATAAAATATTACTGATACATTTTTTTACCATTTCCTGAAAACTTTTCTTTGATGGAAATAGCTCCAATTGGACACGCACACCTCAAACAATCATTGATTTCTTTTTTAAGGTATATAATGTTATCATTGACAGTAACATGACATTTGAATATTGCTTAACTCAAGGAAACAAAGTACGTTTGGTTCTGTATTAGGTAACACACAGGAGGAGTTAAGTATATGAGGGAGAAAGTAAATGGGACGCTTCATACAATATTTCCTTGTGTATAATTAAAGAATGTACAATTTCAATTTATAAAAGAAATAAATGAATGAACTAAAGTAAACAATACATTTGTTATATACATTCGAAGTTGTGATGTAGTTTAATAATAAGCTATGACACTTATAGCCTTCTTGTTCGGTTTGCTGAACATATTGTTCATTTTCAACACAGTGCTGTCTGGAGAACTGTATTTTCCATATGTTATAATTTCTTGATGAAATCCTTTAGCAACAACTATCCAAGACTAATAAAAAACAGCGAGATTTTCAAATTCTGCAAAAATAGAATAACAAATCATGGTTAACATACACTTAGTTTTTTATGAAAATTTAATTACATTTTCAATATTTACCAATATCTCCAGATTCATGAACTTTGTACAAAGGAAAAGTTTCCCCACCACCCAAGAGGTAAATTCCATGGTGCGTTAGGTTTTTTTTTAAGTGGAAACCTTCACTCAGAGTCCTATTATAAACCACTGAGAGAATGTAATGCAAGATTTCATTGTAGAAGCACCACGACCTGGACTATATTTCCTGAAATGAACATTGTTTAATATCCAAAACATTTTACCAATTCACTTTGTGCTAACGTCAGTAGTCAGCAGCATCAGTGCAAAATCATTTCCTTGACAGAAGAGGCAAATTGAAGCACACTCAGATACATACAAAGATTCAAGAATGCATTCACAGGTTATCCATTGCAAGAGATTGGTTCTTTCTAGTTAGGATCCAAAGATTATGCATTTTTTTTGTCACGCGAAAAACTGAAGGCTAGTATTTGGAAATTATTAATCAGCTAATTTTCAAAATTTGTTTCTTGGTAATACTTTACAAATAAAGTAAGAATCACTACAACAATTGAATTGAAGGTTTTATTTGTTTCCCTTTCGGATCACATAAATTCAGGTTACACAAATTTTATTACACATACCCATCCTTCATTCACTTACAGTACTTATTATCTGTCACCATAAAGTCCATGTATATTTCTGCCACCAAGTTATTGATCCTAAAATAGCTATCAATCTAATATTTCACTATAAACAATATTCAATGTAAAAGCTTTAGAACTGTTTTTACATTTTCCTTGATTTGTGCCATCTTCAATTTGTAACCTAACATCAGCAAACGAACTTACTCTAGAGAATGCCACATAAGTTGCCCATGTGTAAACACAGGAGAGGGAAGATAGATGCCAATTTTTTTGAAAGTCTGCCCCTGCGACTTATTAATTGTCATGGCAAACGACAACCTTACTGGAAATTGCCATCTTTTTAAATTGAAGGGCATGGTGTGGTCTGATGGAGTCAGATCGATTCTAGGTATCAACACCAAAGTAGACTGTGCCTCTCCTGTCAGAACTTTTGCTTCAATGGAATTGTTGTGCATTTTGTGCACAACCATTCTAGTGCCATTCACCAATCCCTTCTTGGCATTAAGATTTCTAACCAACATCACTACTGCTCCTTTTTTAAGAGTCAGTTTGTGAAGAGGTAAGCCAGATGGATTCAATGAATTAAGAAATTCTATCTTTTCAATTCTAAATTCAGTATCTAAAATAAATAATCCAGCATACGATGGAAGCTCACCAGTAGCAGGATGCAAACTTCCAACAGAATGATAAATCTGCCCGTGGATTTTAAAGCAATAAGGACCTCTACTATTGGAAAATTGTAATAAATTTGTCTGAATTGATGCAAATGCTAAAGCATTATTATAACTTCTAATATGCAACAGATAATTTTTAGATTTTTCATCACCTCGTGTTATCAAATTTTTTAATAGATCAGGCACTTCAATGGGTGATAGAACTTCCTCACTCACTTTCCCTTTATGACAACAACTACTGAATCCCCCACCTGTTTTCTCAGCTGCAAAATGTAAAGCCCCACAAAACTCACACTGTTCATTCATTTCTCCCAAAGAAAATTCATCTACATTACAGTCACTATGGTTTGTTCTACCGAACCAATATCTTGCTCCACACAATCTGTTAACAAACCTGCGTGCATTTTTTTGGGTTCTACTCATGCGTAGCTGCCGCTGCCTTTCCGCCTGTGTTTCCTTCTGTCGCAGCTCCCTCTGTCTTTGCCTTTGTTTATCAAGTCTGGTCCTGCGTTGTTGTTCGGTCTCAAGACATTGGCGTTTGGCACGATTTTGATAATGGCGTTCAGAACTTTCTGCTATCTCTTCAGGAGTTCTTTCCGACATAATTTGCTTCCTCTTTCTACGCTCCGAAGCCATCGTCATTTTTCTACCTCGAGGCATACTGACTGTAGAAGAGAACAAAATTTTCACTTTCCAAACACACACACATTTATTAATAATGTTATTGTAAATGATATTCCATTTAATTTATGTACATAATGTAGTGCAATTAACAGCATTCATACACAATATATAATTATATTATTAGCACTCACACTATATGAATTATTAAACTATGTATCTACTAACCTTTTCTTCTTTTCTATAATACCCCAATGTGGCTGCAATTTACTCCACAACCATTTATGGCCATACTGCAGAAGAAAACAAAATTTTCACTTTACCAAACAACACATTTTAATAATGTAGGGCAATTAAGTGAATAGTTATTTCATTCAAAGGCTACATTTAAATAAGTTGATGGAATCAGATCACTAACCTCTTCAATTTCAAGATTTTTATTCAATGTAGAAGATCACGTTCACATGCTTATACAACCTAGACTAAAACAGAAACAAACAAAATCGCTGTGAACGTGAACATTCTGAATACACGTAATATATTTGAAAAAATAATACTGTATTTCTCTAACCTTCATTCAAAGGCTACATATATAAATAAGTTGATGGAATCAGTTAATAAAATAATTATTGTATGTATGCAAAAATTAAGATTTACTAACCTCTTCTATTTCAAGATTTCTATTCAATGTAGAAAATCACATTAACGTGCACTGGTTCTGGCAAGTACTGGTTCTGGCACAGCTGAACGCTGTGTGCTCCCGCCACCGTCCGACAGTGTAATTTTCTTCCGAAAGATCGCGCGGCAATCAGTAACTGCTGATCCCGAAATTTACGTTTTTTTAATATTTACGTATTTTAACGCACTTTTTCAATACGAATGTCCCATGTGCAGGTGAAAAGAAACACGATTTTTCAATCCATTGCTTTTTTATACAGATCGGTTTCGTATGTCGCCTAATTTATTGAAAAGACCAAACAGCCCTTTGAGAAATAATATATTATATATATATATATATATATATATATATATATATATATATATATATATGTGTGTGTATGTATGTGTATGTTATACGTTGTATGTGAAATTGAACAAAAATATGTAAATGACAAATATATGACCATGTACAAGTCAATGACCGTTACATTAGAGTGACAATTGCTGACAATTCGTTTCAAGTGGTCATTCCCTGAGACCAAATTCGAATCAGTCATTCAGTGGTGGATATACCCTATATCCTTCAACAAACATTTTTGATAATACTTGTTTACATATTTAATTAATACTTGATTATGTTATAATGTGCAAATGTTTGTATTACAGGAACAATTTTTACATTGGAGATACAACAGGACAGTTTTACTCCAAAATTTCAGACTTTGAATGGAATCAAAGAAACCTTGGCAATGCCATTAATTACAACATATACATATAAATTAATTGGAGTAATTGACTACCGTAGTCCTAAAGATGGAAGGCAAAAGTTAAGCGAAAACGTTATAGGACACTTCGTTTCATTTGTCAAAAGAAATAAGACGTGGTTCCAGATGGACGACTTCAGATCGAAAACAACGGAAGTTAAACCTTCGACAGCAATCTTACCAGTCCTGATCATGTATAAAAAATCTTTATAATGTAATTTATATATATATATATATATATATATATATATATATATATATATATATATATATATATATTTCAATTTCACAATTTTTGAGGATGATGAATAAATTTGTACATAACATTTTGGAGATGCCAGAAATTAATATCATAATTAAAGATAATCATGATTTTATTTTAATAATAATTTCGAGTAAAATTTCATTTTAATAAGTATTAATTAGTTTTTATTATAAATTTACAGTTTTAAAAGAAGGTATTATTAAGTAGTGAAGTAGATAATTATTTATGGAGGGTGAAAAATATCTTTGGGGAAGCGGGAGCGATTTCATTTAATGTGATAATTTTTTCCCAGATCGAAATGTTGATAAACAGGATATTTTGTAAAGAGTTGAAGAATTTGGAAGATTGATTAGTGATGAATGTTTTAATTAGTTGAATTTGCAATTCTTTATGAATTTGTCTGTTGGAGATGAACCATTCAGCATATAGAATTTTCCGTAAACATTTATTTTTAATAGTTTGTATTTTCTTCATGTTTGACGCAGATGCATTACACCAAATTGGGCATGCGTATGTAACTGATGGTCTTATTATTGCCTTGAATATTGATATACCACAATCTATTTGTAATTTTGAAAATTTATTAGTTAAGGGGTATAATTTTGATATTTTTTGATAATTTTTATTGGCAATATTTTGAATATGTTTTCCAAGTTAATCAATGGTCGAAATAGAGCCCTAAATATTTAATTGAAATATGATTTTCTATCCAGGGTATATTAATATTATTTATTTTGAGACATGGGGGATTAGTAGGTCTGTAAAGTGTGAAAATTTTTGTTCGTGTTTTAGATGAGTTTATTATTATTCTCCATTGTTGAGTCCATTTAATATATAAATTTAAAGAGTTTTGAAGAGTGTTTCGGGCAGTTTGTATATTTTTGTGATACGAAAGAAGTGCAGTGTCATCAGCATACAACGCTATGGTGGTAAAAGGAAGGTGTGGAATATCTGACATTATAAAGGAGAGAGTGGCGATCATTGAGGAATTCCTGAGAAGATACGACGAGAAGTTGAATAAGATGTGTTAATTTTGACGCAAAACTTACGACTATGTAAATAGTTTTTTATAATTTTGAATAAATATATGGGAATTCCTATTGAATGTAATTTATACAATAATTCAGAATGCCAAACTTTGTCAAATGCTTTGGTAATATCCAGGAAAATTCCAATTGTATGTTCCTTTTGATGAAGGTTTTGAGCTATTAATTCAGAAACACGTAGTAATTGGTGAGAGGTCGAATAATGAGAACGAAAATCAAATTGGTAATTTGGAATAGCTTGTATTGAGTTAATGTAGGATAAAAGACGAGAGTGTAATAGTTTTTTTTAATTATATAATGAAGATAAGAGACTAATAGGTCTGTAGTTTAAGGGGAGATGAGGATCCTTGCCTGGTTTACATATGGGGATAACGTATGCTAATTTCCATGATTGTGGAAAATAAGAAATACGAAGCATTGAGTTGAATATATTTGTTAGTTTCGATAAGATTTGTAAATTAAGTTCTTTTATCATTTTGTTTGTAATACAATCATAGCCTAATGTTTTGTGAATATTCAATTTTTGTTTTATTTTTTGAACTTCTACAGGAGAAAAAAATTTATTTTTGAAGGGACTGAATAAAGTGGAGAGGAGATGAAAGATTCAACTTCCTTATTAAAAATTTGATCTATAATAGGGTTGGAGGTAAAAGACTTTTGGACTAAGTGACTGGCAATTAAATTTTATTTTTGAAAATCAGTATAAGCAGATATAGTACCGTTGTTTAATATTGGTATAGGGGAATAAGATTTTGCTAATTTTTTAATTGTTGACCATTGTGATCTGCTATTAGGATGTATTTGTGCAATGTAATTTTGAAATTTGTCTAATTCATAATTGGTCTATACGTAATTTGATAATGCGTGACAACATTTTCTTTTAATGCCAGGGCGACGAGTTTGTTGCCAGAATCATCTTAGATCATGTTTAGATTTAATAAGATTTAAGATATTAATAGGGAGAGATCAAGTATGTATGTTCGGTTTAATGTGTGTACTAGAATATTTATATGCATATAGAATTAATGTAAATTTTGTTTTGTCTAAAAATAAATATTCCATTTAGTGAAAAATGTCATTTAATTTAATAATCAACCTATTATTTTATAATAAAAAGAATGTTCAAATTTAGATTGAATTTATACGTAAAGCAAATTAGTTTTAAATTATTTTCTTATTATGATTATAAATATTCTCAATTATTAAATTTAAATCCGCAATGCCTAACTTTGACTTATGTGCGCTCTAGGCTCTCAAATGTTTAGTGCCCATTTTTGACACAAGTTATTTATAATATTTTGAATGTAAAAAATGAACTATATTTATAACAATGCAAATATTATATACGTATAAATAATTGATTATATATTTGCATTTTTTATAACATCAACCATTTGAGGGTAAATAAGTTAAAAATATAAGGTATTATAGACTAAATTCTATATTTGAATGTAATTTACATTTTATTACAAAAGAAATTGGATATTAAAGTCAAAAAATCATGTAGGTGTAGATATAAAATATGGTTTGTCTTACGGAATCTCGTTTTCTCACTATAGTCTCGGCAAATTTCTTAAATGTCTTCAGACTCTAAGTGTCCCAAAATGTAATTTTCTATGTAGATAATGCATTCAATATGTCTTGTTTAAGACTCTATCTCATATAATTTTTTACGTGCTTCAGAACCGAGAAAGATCGTTTGCCATTTGCATTGGTCAGACATCATTAGAGTCTTAAAATAATCTCATTTGTAAATACATATTTCTGTAACAAAAATTAAAAAAAAAAATAATATCCTCCGAATTACCATTTCTAAACCCTTTTTCCCGTACGTGGTTCTATATTTTCATACCGAAAGAGAGAGGTAAGTAGCTTCATTTATGCTTTGTGTACTTCTGATGAGAAATAATACTTCACCTTTCTATCGAAATAATTATTAACGCAGAGTTCTTGCAAGTCGTAGATTTGAAAGGCGTAACACGACAATTCTGGGAGAAATTGTACTGCTCATGCGGCGGCATCAAATGACGGGATTTCGATTGACGGATCGCATCATTCTCCCTCTTTTGACGTCTACGACAAACGTGATCATAACATATTGCGTAAAGTATACCCTTACTAATAACAATTGAAATCAACACTAGCAGACAATGAGCATGGAAGTAATGAAAAATGCAATATACGTACTGTCAATATAATATGGTAGGGACTTCATTGTTAATTTTTCCTCAAGTTAATTCAAATATATTAGGAATAAACTGACGCAATTGATTAGGATTTGGAGGTTATGTATATAGCGAGGCTACTTTGATTGTCTCGAAATTGTAGTTTGCAAAAACTCATTTTTCTGAACAGTGGCGTAGGTAGAGGGGGACACGGAGGGCGGTGCGCCCCGGCTGATACCAATTATAAAATTATATAGTTCGATTTACATAATTTTAATGATTTATTTACAAATTACATGTATATATATATATATATATATATATATATATATATATATACATGTAATTTAATAGTAACAATATTAAAACATACATACTAAAGAATCAAAGAAAAATAATGCAAAGAAAAACGCGAAACTAAAAGCAGTGAAACCCTGCTCTTCAGTGGTTCAAGAGTCACGATTTCGGCGATTACTTTATCTAATCTTATCGTTAGTATAGACAAAATAATGTAACAATTATCTTTAATATTGTGCAAATACACTTGTATTTTTATTAAATAATGTATAAACTATTCAGATAAAGATGTATTTCAATTAGGGGGAGACACCATTAGTTTTTTCCCGGGTGACACCAACATAAGCAACGCCCCTGCTTCTAATGATACGTTATTTCCGATTTGTATACTTTACTACCATAAAAAGTTTGGAATAGGAAATGAGAGATCTCAGAGTGCAAAATTCGAAGAGCATCCTTTGCCATGATTTTGACGTAGTCGGTCCAGCAAAGTCATCGGTCAAAAGTCAGTCGCCAGTAGATCACTGTCTGCGTCCATGGGATGGGGTTGTTGTTGACGCTGCTGAGAGGCAAATTCTACGTTTACAGAAGAGTCGAAAAAATGATGGCATTATATTTAATTCAAAACTGTTTAATTTGGGTATAAAATAGTTCAAAATTAGTACTAAAGTATGATATTTTTAGTTCTTTGATATCATGCATTTTCATTGGTGGTGTTGCTAATTTTACGGTAGGTGAACGCCCGAAAACGTATACATTTTTTATTTCGATGTTGTGCATCAGTTCAAAATTTTTAAATTTGGGTTAAAATTAGTTCAAAATTAGTACAAAATTGTGGTATTTTTAGTTTTTCGATATCATCGATTTTCATTGGTGGTGTTGCTAATTTTACGGTAGGTGAACGCCCGCAAACGTATACATTTTTTATTTCATGTTGTGCATCAGTTCAAAATTTTTCAATTTGGGTTAAAATTAGTTTAAAATTAGTACAAAATGATGGTATTTTTAGTTTTTTGATATCATTGATTTTCATGGGTGGTGTTGCTAACTTTACGGTAGGTGAACACTCACAAAAGTATAAATTTTTTATTTTGAAGTTGTCATCAGTTCAAAATTTTTGAATTTGGTTCAAAATGTTAAAATTAGTACAAAATGATGGTATTTTTAGTTTTTCGATATCAGTGATTTTAATGGGTGGTGTTGCTAACTTTACGGTAGGTGAAGCCCCGCAAACGTATACATTTTTTGTTTTGATGTTGTGCATCGGTTCAAAATTTTTGAATTTAGGTTGAAATTAGTTTAGAGTTAGTACAAAATTGTGGTATTTTTGGTTTTTCGATATCATCTATTTTCATGGGAGGTGTATCTAACTTTACGGTATGTGAACGCTCGCAAATGTTAACATTTTTAATTTTGATGTTGTGCATCAGTTCAAAATTTTTGAATTTGGGTTAAAATTAGTTTAAAATTAGTACAAAATTATGGAATACTCTTTTTTAATTTTCTGATAAGTGGGTGTGCTAACTATACGGACATCGCTGTGTGCTCCCGCCACCGTCCGACAGTGTAATTTTCTTCCGAGAGATCGCGCGGCAATCAGTAACTGCTGATCCCGAAATTTACGTTTTTTTTAATATTTACGTACTTTTAACGCACTTTTTCAATACGAATGTCCCATGTGCAGGTGAAAAGAAACACGATTTTTCAATCCATTGCTTTTTTATACAGATCGGTTTCGTATGTCGCCCAATTTATTGAAAAGACCAAACAGCCCTTTGAGAAATAATATATAAGATAATCATGCGAATGGAGAGGAATCGAAGGTAAAGTGTATATACTCGTACTATATAATCCTTCGAATTTTCACTTCGATGACTGAGTTTCCAAGATTTATAACAATTGTGAGACTCCCTCTTTATATTTCACGGTGAAAATCTTGAAATATCTCTACAGGTCTTATTCAGTTTGCCCATTGTGAAACCATGGAGCAGGTTGTTACTCTAGGCACCGGGCGGGCGTTCTTTCAGCGCCCGCCGCGAAGGGCTAGGCTAAAGTGGCCGTGGGGGAGGGGTTCCGGGATTTCCAAATCCGATATGGCACTGGGACAGTGGTTCTCGAATATCGTTGCGAATGCTCACTCCAAGTTCACTGCGGGAAGGGGGGAAGGGGGGAAGGGGGGAAGGGAGGGTCAGGTACTTTTTCCGAAATTTCATTTTACGCCGCTCCTATTCATCCGATTTGCATGATTGACACGGTGTTGGAATCAGGAAGCACGTCGTCTTCGCGCTATAAGCCCACATTTTTTAATTTCTTCCCGAAAATATGAGAAATCATTTTAAATTTTTTTTGAAATATTGTTTTGAAAAGTGGGCATCGTAGCTTGAATTCTATTTTAAAAAGGAGTCCAATGCCATTTACAGATATAAAATCGGACAATTTGTTCAGACGTTATCGGTCTAGTAAATTTTGCTTATTTTGGTGCTGCCACGTGGGGGCGACAAATGGAACTAGTGTCGGTACATTTAGCCTTAAAGGTCTGGAGTACTATAGGCTATGATTTACAAACATAAACGGTAATATATTTTCAAAATAATTACTTTTCTGGACATTTTTCGCCTAGCCTTACATCACAGATTCAAGAGTGCATCAATGTCAATAGTTTAGCTGCGCGCCACCAGAGGATGACGTCTGAGATCTACTACTGATTTCATCAATGTCCAGAATTATTGCGAAGTTCATTAGAGTTTGAATAAGGTTATGTAATGTCCCTGTGTGAATATTTGAAAGAAAGCCATAACTGAAGTGGTAAATAATGTCAATGTTCATGTATTGCCCTTTGTCCGTGTTATATACTAAGTGGCAAGAATTCATTGTGTTTGAAAGTGTTTAATAATTGAGGTAGGTTGAGAGAGTAAAAAGTACAATAATATACAGTACAGAATATACAATGTACAATATACACGTATCGTGTACAATCTAAACGTCTTCTTTTACTGAAATTTGTGACAACTGAATTGTTTGACTAAACGACTGTCAAAATTGTCAAAACATATTACAAATGCCAAGAGATGCGCAGTCTACTAAAATTTTGAATCGGTTACTCAGAGGGAAGATCGACTTGCTGAAGTACTTACTCGCCCCCATTGAAAACAATACTGCACGAAGGGGAGAAATGTGAATAATTCTCTAAGTAGTAGGGCAGCTATTCATTAGGACTCTCAATTTGACTATTTACACAGTTTTTAGGTTCAAAATGGTAAAATGGATAATGTGTATATGCTTTCAGTCCATTCAGTAATTTTTTTTCGTCAATATGCGAAGGTAGTTTGAACAGTGGTGTGTAATTTAGGAATGATCATTTACATATTAAGACTAATCTGTACAGTTGTTTGTCATATTAATTGCAGTTGTACTTTTTTCTTCTACATGCGAAGAAATTTAGTGCAGTGGTTGGTAATTAAGCAATAGTCATTACAATATTAAGACTAATATGTGCAGTTGTTTTGCATGTAACTGATTCGTAATAAATGAATGAATGAAGGAATTCATATATATATTTTCAATAAATAATTGTAAAAAAATAATGTATCTAAAAATATTTTTTCTAAGCAAATCAGGAAGTCCTTTGTTTCTATGTTTTAGTATTCATGTTCATTTTGGTAAAATGGAAAATGTTTGTATGTTTTCAGCCAACCCAATAAAATTTTTTCTTCAATAACTTCATTTACATATTAAAACTAATCCGCGCTATTGTTTTGCATATCAATGGCTGCCAATGAATGATTGCATCCATATTGTTCCATAAAATATAAGAAAAACTTAATTTATCTAAAAAAATTTGTCTGAGCAAATATATAAATCTGGGAGCTCTTGGTTTCTATTATTCAGCTCTCACGTTAAAATTGGTACAATGGAAAATGTTTATTTGAGTTCAGTCCATCCAGTAAAAGTTTTTCTTCGACATTTGAAGGAGTTTTGTGCAGTGGTATGTATTTTCGGAATGATCATTTACATATTAAGACTAATCTGTAGAGCTGTTTGCATATCAATTGCTGTTGTACTTTTTTCTTCTATATGTGAAGAAGTTTAGTGCAGTGGATGATAATTATAGAATGATCATTTATTTTTTAAGACTAATATGTGCTTTAGTTTTGCTTATCAATTGCTCCCAATAATTGAATTCATCTACACTTTTCTATAAAAAATAGGCAGAAATTAATTTATCTAATAAAAACGTTTGAGCAAATAAATAAATCTGGCAGTTCTTTGTTTCTATTATTCAGCTCTCCTGCACAAATTGGAAAAATTGAAAGTAATTTATGATTTGGTAAACCCAGTAAAAGTTTTTCTTTAATATGGGATGAATTTCTGTGCAGTGGTAAGTCATTTAGGAATGACCATTTACATATTAAGACTAATCTGTAGAGTTGTTTGCATATCAATTGTTCCCAATGAATGAGTTCATTCATATATTTCTAAAAAATAAGCAAAACTTAATTGGTCAAAAAAATTTTTGTCTAAGCAAATAATATCTCGGAGTCTTTGGTTTCTATTATTCATATTTCAGGATCCATAATCTCTATCACTTGAGATAAAACAATGATGCTAATATTGTTTTGTTATTTGGCTCAGTGCATTGTCAATTTATTATTTGCACATAATGTAATGTTGGTGGATCATTACTTTTCTATTGTATCAGTCGTATGATGAATTGATTTACCTGAAAAAATAAGCTTTATACTACGTGTTACTATCACACAGGACATTAAACATATATATTTTTGTCATCTTTAGAATTATAAAAGCTGGTAATTATGTTTCAGAATAGATACAAGTATTTTCATTTATTTTTATGATTATGAATCATCAATTACGTTATGACATCTATAACTATTACTCCGGATCTACCTACTATCGTACCCGTGCATGAACTTGTGCATGTTATACTCAGCTTAAAACAGTAAGTGCCTTCAAGGTCACGAGTTGACAGATCAATTTCAAAACTTTCTTTATGAATACAATAGAATAAGAAATATAAAAATAGGATAAGTTTTACAACGTGACAGTTTTGATAGGGTTGGAATATATAAAACTCCACAAAAATTTTATATGTGAATACAAGTTTTTTATTTTGTAGTTTAGATTTGTTTATTTCTTTTAGTTATAAAGTGAATGTTTAGAAGTTGGAACTTCAAATAAGAAAAATGTCATTATTTGTGGAAAAGTGAGCGAGGTAATCTGGAAATTTCCAAATGGGGGTCAAGAGAAGACAGCTATCGTGGCGTGGCCGGGCAGAGCATGGCAGGGAGTAGGGCGGAGAAGGGATACAATGGAAGATATAGGTCCCGCCGCAGGGCATGAAAAGATTGGATTCCTCTTCCTGTATAATAATTTACTGTAATAAATACCCGAGCAACGCCGGGTACTTCAGCTAGTATAGTTATATAGTCAGAGATTATTTCTGAGGACAGCGGTAGCTCAGGACACGAATGCACCACTGTGCAACAAAATTAAGACCAAAGAACTAACTTGTAAATAAAAGAATATGAAGTCAACATATAAATGATGTAAAGAGATACTTATTTTCAAATTCACAATTAGATTAGTCTTCAAATTCAAAAATAAGGGTTGAAAATAATTTTGTTCGAAGCAGCAGCATATCAACCTCATAGAGCATTTTTATATATGCTTTCGAGTATTCTGATTCCTGCGCGTCAAGAATAACAATTGTGTACTTTCTGCACCGAAGCGGAAATATATTTGCGAACCAAGGGAGCGCTCACCGAGGTCATGAATTTCAAATCCACGCGGAACTTCCATTTGCGCGAATTTGGGAGGAATTTTCACCGTAAGGGGAATATGCGCTTACACTGTGGCGACTGGCAACGACATTGGATCCTGGCATTGGTCTCACAAATTGTGTTAACGATATGATTTAACTACTTTATCGAAATATAATTTCTGATATTATATCGGTATACTTTTTTATACATGAAATCATAAAGCAAATCAGCAAAGGAAAACCATTATTTAAAATGTAGGGAATTCGAACGGAGACTGGGTTATGCGTTGGGCGATGTTCAATTGTCTATCACCGCAGTGACATAATCCAGGGTAGTGAACTTAACCATTAAAGTGCTTTCTTATAAAAGTGAATTGGTAATTATGCGGTGAATACACTCAAGGTTGTTAATAGTGAACGCGAGCGAAGCGACATAACGTGTCTTAGAAAGTAATTTGGCAACCCTAGTGAAGTTGGCACGAAAAAACTTATCATTTCCAATTTTCATATGCATACGTTTGTCCATCGTTTGACCACAATTGCCCACCCTTCAGAAAATTTTTACCAGCCTCCGTTCAAATCTTGCAGCAAAAACAATTTTTTCCGGCCAACTTCACACTTTTACGAAATTACAATATTTTGCATAAAATATTAAAAATACCATAATTTGAGGTGACCTCTCGTTTGCCCAGCGTTCGACTACCTTTAATGACGACCTAGATTATTTTTAACACGTTTTCTCAAGAAGATATTGGTGAAAAACGTATTTCATGACACCCAGAAAGTGTGAAGTTGGCCCGAAACAAATTCAAAAATGCAATTTTTTTGGGTGGATTCATTTGTCCATCGTTTGCCCACCCTTTTTACCAGGCCCGGTTCAAAAACGATTGTCAAAAAATGTTTCTCCCGCCATTTCTCCAAATCGACAAAATAGCAACAAAGAAAGAAAAATTTCGAAACTTTTCATTTGCATTCGATACTTAGCCACCTAATGACCCTTAGCCACCTCCAGAGGAGCTTTATCCCCAACGGATCAACCAAAACATTTTTTAAAAACCGTGAAGGTGGCACGAAAAAATTTGGAAAATTGAAAAATTGAAAGTGATTTTTCATGGATTCGTTGGTCCATTGTTTTACCACATTTGCCCACCCTTTAGAAAATTTTTATCAGGTCCGGTTCAAAAGTTACAGACAAAAAACCTTTTCCCCGCCATTTTATCATTTCAAATAAATACCAAGAAACACGTGGAAATTTCGATATTTTACTGTCCCCTTCGTTTGTCCATCTTTGGAAAACGAGTATCTATCACTAGAAAAGGTATATTACGTTTAGTTAAAAAAGTACAGCAAAAAGTTTCAAAAAGTTTCCCGCCACTTTTTGTAAATTCGACAAAAAAGACAAAACTACATTGACATTGAGAAAATTATCATTTGCATTCTTTTGTTCATTGTTTGACCATATTTGCCCACACCTTAGAAAATTTTTACCAGGCTTCTTTCACAAATTAGAGGGGGAAAATTTCGAAATTTCAAAAGTTTTCCTGAAATATTAAAAACACCAAAATTTGAGGAGCGCTTTCGTTTGTTCATCGATTGACCACCTATAATCACCTCTCAGTCCTCTAGCAGATACTGTCGAAAAACGTATTCCACGGCAACCAGAAACCGTGAACTTGGCCCAAATCAAATTCAAAAATGCAATTTTTTTGATGGATTCGTTTCTCCATCGTTTACCCACGTTTACTCACCCTGTAGAAAATTTTTACCATCCCCATTCAAAAATGATTGACAAAAAACGTTTTTACTATTATCTATTCTGTTACCAAATTTTACCATTACCTTGTCTGTTGATATACGAATCAGTAGTTTTTGTCAAAATTGACTTGGTTTAGCGCGGAAATATATTTCCAGAAAATTCCGATGTGTATAACTATAATATTCGACGAAGTAATCATATTCAGCAGGTGACATATCAATAGCACACTACAAAAAATTCACATACAATACATGTACATTATTTTACAACACTTTGTCAGATGACATTAAATGATTAAATTTGATAGAAAAGTTTACATCCCAAGTAAAATCGTTTTTGCTGTATAACGGTTTTTATGCAATTAGAGACTATACCAAGCATCAAAAGGAAAGTAACATTAATTTTAACAGTGTTTTTTAATGTATTATTTACCATTTGGTCTGTATAATTCTAAACAAACTGTAACAAGTAGTGTACCGCAACTTCTGGGTCAGTGACTCCCATTTCGATCAGACTTTTTACGTCCAGTTTCCTTGATCCTTTGAGAAAATGCTGAGATGGCCCATTGTTTTTCTTCTGTACGTAAACGTAACTTCATTATCTGTGCACGTCCTCTACAATTCAGTGGGAAATGACGTTATTCAAATTATCGTTCTCCATGTTGTCGCAGAAGAAAGTATTATTCCTTGACGAATCAGCAGCTTCATCAGCTGCAAACACAGCTGCAACACTCGCAACAAGGACAAACTCAGCCTCAGCTAATGGGAGTGCCTCAACAGCATCATGGCCAGCCTCCGTTAATATCTTAACCAGGGACAATAGTTACGGCACAAGGAGACCAACAAAATGGCATATGTACTCCTGGTTCTACTACCTCGCAAAATTCACAAGTAAGTGACGTTAACGCCGATAGTAGATCGGACAGTAAGAAGCGCAAATTCTCCCAGCGTAGTGAAAGTAATGAAGAGCATAGTAAAGAGTGTAGTGAAATCAGTTATATCTAGATATAAGTTGTTAAGAGTGTAGTGAATCAGTCTCTCTAGATATAAGTTGTTAGAAAATACTGAATGTGATTCCGTGGAGCACAGTCAGTTACAACCAGTGCAATTGAAAACCCTTCCCATTTACGGTCACGAAGTAGATGATCATAATAAGTTAATATCAGACTTAAAAAATATAGCCCAAACAGATTTTACTACTAAACCTAACAAAAATTCAGTCAAAATAATGCTCAATTCTATTAAAGACTATCGCAGTTTTAATTTTTTTAAATGTTTAAAAATTTTGTGATAACAAAACATTCAGTATTACTTGCTCAGAGATCCAACTCAAAAGCCTCTATCAGTGAAGGACATACCTATAAGCTACACAGAAAAAGACATTAAAGATGAACTTATTCGTTTGAATCTACCAGTGTTTAAAGTTTGTAGTCTTTATAATAAGGAAAGAAAGCCCATTCCACTATGTGCAGTAGATTTAGAAAACAATAATGAAGCTCGAAAGATATATTCTTTAAACAGGTTTATTTATAGTGTAATCAAAGTGCAACAAAGGTTAAAGTCCAGAATAATAATGTGTAAAAAATGTCAGAGATATGGTCATTCGCAAGCAAACTGTGGCTATCATTCCAAATGCATAAAATGCGTAGGAAACCATCATTATTCGGAATGCAAAAAGTCTAAAGACGCCGCACCACAGTGTGCTAACTGTTTTGATTTTCACGCAGTAATTATAGAGGTTGCAGCTATTATAAAAAAATATTCAGTCGTTTATTAAAACTTCCCAAAAATCAAATGACAGTAAATCGAATAACCAATGTACTTTACAATCCACAATTTCTCCTAACCCGTCACAATCCAGTATACATTTCCCACCCTTTCTTGTACGGCAGCCAAGTTCAAACAGCCAAACAATATTTACTGCTCAACCTACTAACTGGTCAAATATTATACCAACAATAGTTTCCCAAGTTGTATCTGCAATCGTCCCACAAATACAAAGTATGATAGAGAAAATAGTTATATCAGTATTAAATAATGACAACTATCCTATAAGATAAGGTATCCTATAAAATAAGATATCCTATAAGGTAAATAAGATATTAATCTGGTATGCCAACGGTCTAAAAAGACAGAAAAATAGTTTCCGATATTTCCTGAAACATCACGGTATTAATATTGCCTGTATGACGTAAACCCATTTAATTCTGGGTGAAAGATTCAATATTCCGGGTTTCATCACGTATCGTAATGACAGAGAAACGTCAGGCGGTGTAGCTATATTTCTATCGAAGAACGTTAAACACAGTTCCGAAAGCCAGCAAGTTCCGAAACCTACGTTAAGAAACCTGGAATATGTCGGAGTGCGAATTGAAAGTAATAAAAAAATTTAAACTTTATATCAGGATATAAACCCCCTAACAGATCCTTTCCGGAAAACTCATACAGACGTATATTCAGTGACAACAATCCTTCACTATTACTATGTGACTTCAATAGTAAAAATATAGCGTGGGGTTGTAACTCGTAGCAAAGACAGAAGCTATCAGATTTTGCAACTGCATATAACATCAATATACTAGCTCCAAATGAACCAACAAGATATGCGTCCAATCCGAATATCATTCCAGATGTCTTAGATATTGTACTCGCCAAAAATGTTAATTTTCCCATTCATCAAAAAGTTTTACCGGAATTTGACTCAGACCACTGAACGATTCTAATATCCTTATTGGCGCAAATCAAAAGAATTCAGCTCGATCAGGTAGTAGAGGAATCGTAAATTGGAATAAGTATACTAATCTAATGTTATCCTTTTACTCATATCCAAAAAGTATCAGTAACACAGGCGACATCCACGATGAAGTTGATAAATTCTCTAAAGCAACTATTAATGCCATCAAACAGTCGACACAACATCGTCGTACGCCTAATGCTAAACCGATCCCAGTTAACATTCGGAATTTAATTAAATCAAAAAATAATATGAGACGCTACTGGCAAATTACTCGAAGGCCAGACGTCAAAACGAAAGTAAATAAGTTAACAAGGTAATGGCGGAACACCTTGAAACTCATATCAAACCGCACCCCGTGACCAATGCACCATTTAACTCCGAAATCGAAAATTTCGTCAACTCTACTTTTCCCACTGCCGCACCACCCATTAAATGCATTACTCCATCTGAGACAGCATTTGAAGTCAAGCGTCTGAAAATTAAGAAAGCACCTGGAATCGACGGCATAAAAACCGTGTGCATGAAAATGTTGAACCGGCGATCCATTGCAGCCTTGACGGCAATATTCAACGCCGCTTTAAGGCATCACTATTTTCCTGCAGCGTGGAAAAAAGCTGTAATAATTCCTTTCTGTAAAGCTGGAAAAGACCCGAGATATGTTGAAAGTTACAGACCTATTAGTCTATTGCCAACCGTATCTAAAATTTTTGAAAGACTAATGCTGTCTAGACTTATTAAATTCCCCAATTCCACCAACGCTATTCCGTCAATTCAATTCGGGTTCAGGACCAATCACTCAACAACGCACCCACTACTACGACTGACTGAAGAAATAGCACAAGGCTATCACCTAAAGAAAAATACAGCATCAGTGTTTCTGGATATAAGTCAGGCACTCGGCCCTAATTTATAAAATGGTACGACTAGGATTCCCGGAGTATTTACAAAAGGTTATCGAAAGTTTTCTCACTAACAGATGTGAGTTTAAACAAAAATAAATTAAAAAAATAATAAAAAATAAAAAGAGGTAAAAGATGTGGCCGTAAACTGTGATTAAAAACTGTTACCTGCTTTAGACACTTGGAAATCAAAAGAAGAACGTCTTCCATTCGTTTTTTTATGAAAATAAAGAACAACTTATTACTGCACCAAGGTTGGAAAGCTCTTTAGGAAGGGAACATGCGCAAGCTATTTGGAACGCTATTGTAGACTGGAATTTGGAAGATAAAATGCAAATTCTTTAAGATAAAGTGCAAATTCTTTGTTGCGATACTACAGCTTTAAATACAGCTGCCTGCATGCTTATAGGACATAAACTTAATAGGGATATGTTAATTTTTGTTTGTCACCATCATGCGTTAACTGGTCATGTGAACTGGTGTTAAAAAGTGTATTTGAAGTGAAATTCAGTCGACTACAAGCCTTGATAGTCCACTCTTCAAAATCATCCGAGATAACTGGAAGTGTCAATCCTGATAAAATACAGTGCTCTAGAGCATATATCGGGCCCGACTGTTTCCAAAATTGGCAATATGCTTGCGTTTTATCAACTTGAACTGACCCCAAAATAGAGATGACTACCAAAAATTGGTAGATCTTTATAATTACACTTTTGGGCAGCGACAGAGGTAAAATTTAAAATTCGAACTCCTTGGTGCTATGCGTAATTCTCGATGGATGTTGAGAGCGATTTATTTCTTGAAAATATCATTGTGTAGTGCCCAGTTGAAAATGGCGAACAAGGATAAGGCAGCACTGTTAGGTTTGCCTGTTCATCGTGATATCCCTCGTTAAGCCATGAATACACTGCATTTTGGCAGTAAAAATACCTTACCAAGATGAGTGCTTAGTGTGAAGTCAACGAAGGCTTACGAAAAGATTGATAAAAACACTTTGAAGGCAGTTTTCAATAAGTTTTGCCAGCTTTTATGGTATTTGACTGAAGTACTTCTCACGGTTTGGCGATGACGTGAATCAAGAAAGAAAAGTAACAAATGCTACAGAATGGCACAGACTTTCTCGTAGCAATTTTTTCTCATTTCCTTGGTGTGGACTAGCTTGAAGTTCTGTTCTACTCTTTTGTCCACTCTCAGGTCTTGCCACACACATTTTCTTGACATTTTCCCAAATTTCGGCTTCTTAATAGTAGAACCGAAATATGACTTCACAAATATTAAAGAAGAGTAATATTCTCGTCCAAAATAGAAATTTTCATTGAAAATTGTGAAGCCGTTTCTAAGAAAATGGCGATTAAGCATTACTCTAAAATTTGAAGATCTTTTTCTCATGAATCTATTGAGTTTTCGAAAAACTTCATTTGAATTCATTTAAAGCACTTTCACTCACAAATGTAATAATGTATATAAATTGATAGAAATGAGCATAGCGCCAATCGACAATTTATTAAATTCTGGACCATTGAAAATAGATTGACTCGTGCGGAATGTTTCCCCAACAGCGTGTAAGTTCACGAATTTGCCAATCATTTTTAAATAAAAAATCATTCATTATGATCTATCCGTGGATTTAACGCGGTAACTGGTACCAGCCGGCATCAAATTGACTGAAAAGTCTTAATAATGGAATAAATGATGACCATTTAACAACAGAAGTAAGAGTAGATGGCAGAAGAACGAATGTACTACAATACTATACTACAGTGTGTATCTAAGAAAGAGCAAATGGCGAAGAAGATCGTAAAAAAGGTCACTTGACGCAGATAAATGCTGATGGGGATAAAGGCAACCGAGGCACTATGAGTGATAACCAAATACATTATTGGAATGTAAGGAAACTGATTAGCATGTCTTAAATTTAAGTTAGTATTCAGAGGTAAGTACTGTTCGAACAAGATATCTGTGCATTCGATGACCATGAAAATCCGAAGGTCAATATGCACATTAATTGTCACTGAGAAACTTTACATCTTGTATGAACTCTAAGAAGAAGTGGTAGACTTCACAGATGATAGAATCTATTGTGTACAAGACATTTTTTTCACTTGGAGATGAACCTTCCGGCGGGCGCCCGGCAGCATCCATGCTGCCTTTGCGCGTTTATTGTACTCCAAGGAAATACGGTGATTCGACATGTCAGCGGGATGCAGTATTCTCATTTGGCAACATTCTCAACGAAACACAGGAATCGCCGTTCATTTGTTTTCCTCATCAGTCGTAAATAAGATTTGAAGATAACAAGTTCTTACTGCAGCATTCCGTGCTGCTCTACCGCGTCCACTGATGTATGTACTTTTAGTATTCCAAATTAACATTTTATTTTAAAATTATTTTGAATATTATCTGTCTTTTTAATTGTAAAATCAGATTTATTTATTACACCGCTTCCCTTTTGACAGACTAAACTTTTAAAATAAATTAATTAAGTTTAAAGTAATACATGATCTTCAATTATGTTTTTACCAGGTTTAATAAACATAATTTAAGAGGCTTCTCGAGGCAGCAGTGCTTGTAGTTGCAGGAAGACGCCAAAAAATTCTAAATTTTGCAACTTTCGAATATTTAGAGTGAACCGTGAAAATCGGACTTGAGCCTCCTTATATAAGTATATTTTATTCTATTCTTACAAGAAATTTAAAGAAAATTTTGGTGGCGCTTTTGAGAAATTTTTGAAAATGTCCGGGTGGCATCATGTAAAGTGCCTGGACATTTTAACGAAAGTTTTTCAAAATTGCAGCGCCTTGAGTCGAGACAGATCGGGGAATATACAATTTTGAAAAACAATTCTACGTATGCTTTAGGCACTACTTTTAACAGACGGACACACAGACGGACACATGGACGGACGGACGTTTTGAAAAAAACCCTTCTTCGATGTCAGAGGACGCCAAAACATGTATTTCCGTTGAAATCTCGGAAGCTATATTCCGCAGCATTGCATAACTTACTCTAGATTAGGTACATAAGTCCGTATATACGTACGTATACGAGAATGTAACTACTGGTCCTAAAACAACAGTACTTTCTCGCCCGTATTTCTATTCAAATTACGCCAATGGAATTCAAATGCTCGAAATATTGTAGATGATCCTATTTCCTAATCTATCTTTAAGGATCAGATTTCATTAAAGGGAAAAATCTTTATCTTCATAATCGTAGTAGTAGGAAGACGTCGAAAAAATTTTGAAGTTTTACAATTTTCGAAAAATTAGTTTTTAACGAAAATGAGACCTGCACCATTCTCCTTCACGCTTTCCAACAAAAAAAAATTAAAAACGATGGAGCCATTTTTTTAATTTTAAAAACTGTTCCAGGGGTTTCATGTAAAGTACCCCCCAAAATTAAAATACGAGTTTCAAATTCAAGGGTTCGCGTCATTAGACAAGTCGATTTCTAGCGGCTAGCATTGGTGTGTAAGCGGTAGCGAGAAAGTAATAATTTAAACAAAAAGAATAGCGAAAAGAATGGAGAAAAGGGAACCAGGGATATGCAGGGTAAGTGGTTTACAAACTGTATGGATAGTGGTAGGCGGAGCAAGGAAGAGAAATTGTGGTTGTGTTGAGCGAGGAAGAGGGATTGTGACAGGTGGGAACAGGGAAGGGGGATGTTTTGAAGCAAAGCAGGAAGGGGCAACGTTGGTGGCCGGAGGAGGAGGAGGAATGGACGGGGTTATGTGGGTGGGTAGAACGTGTTGAGAAGGAGAGGGGAGAACGAGGTGGAGCAGTGTGGGGGGACGGGATTATGGCGGGCGAAACGGAAGAGGGAACGTTTTGGAGAAAAGCGTGAACGGGAGAGGAACGGAAAGGGAGGAGAGGCCCGTGGCGAGGCGGAAAGGGAGAAGGACGTGGTGGGACGAAGCGGCAAGTGGGAATTGTGAAGGGGGGATCGGCGCCGGCCGAGTGAAGTGGAGCGGGCTGGGGATGAGTTGCCGACTTCGTTCGGCGAATGTTTCGTTTAAAACTTGGCTGTTGCATTCGTGAATATTCAGCGCCGCGATTAGAGCGCGTTTGTCTCTTTAAGCCTTTGTGGACGCCGGCCTGCAGCCCAAATTGGATTTCGCCAACAGATTTCCCTAAAAGAGTTAAACACGAAATTTTATTAAAATCCATTTAGGTCGCCCTGCCGGCTTTCTTCGACGGTCTCCTGCCCCCTCCTCGGTGGCCTGCGCGGGCCGCCGTCCGCTACGCCACGCTACGTCTTTCTCGCTTCTCAGACTGACGGGACGCGCAAAGTAGATGGTTGTTAGGTGTCGCTGGAGGTTGCGATGTTTCTTTTCCGCTGGAAATTTAGATCCGTGAGCGACCTATACGTCCTCTTGAGTCTTCCACAGATATCTATGCTGCCGAGGTGACACTCCTGTAGGTACAACCACTAAATTACCATCTGTGTTTCCGAAATGTCTGTGATGCTCTCTCTCTCTCTCTCTCTCTCTCTCTCTCTATATATATATATATATATATATATATATATATATATATATATATATATATATAGTGTGTGTGTGTGTGTGTATGTGTGTGTGTAAGGGGAGACGAGGGGAGAAGAAATAGGAAGGTGAGATTGCGTGCGGTCCGTGGCCCGTTTATTAACGAACTGCTCCCTGTTATTGATCGTAGCAACCGAGAAAAACTATCAAACAACAGCAACTAGACCCACTCAGACCATGGCTGAAGTCGGTGTAGAAATAGTTAATGTCTAAAATCTGCCTCTATGGCATCTCGGATCCTAGAAACCCCTGGTGAAATTCGCTGCAGTGAAAATAATCCTGAGTCAACCCAACCCGTCGGAAACTAGAGGATGGGTATTGAATAGGATTTGAACTTGAAAATGAATGGGGAGCGGAAAGGTATAACAGGTACCGAACACTTTGTCAAAATGTCGTGTTTTAGGACTTAACATTAAGAATTACTGTGATTCTAGAATTCTTTAATGCTATTTCATTTTTGTATTTTCTCCTACTTTATATTCCAGAACCTGGTTAAAGTATTTTGTCTTATTTTGACGTTTTCTTTCCAAATTCACCCCACTTCCCTTCCAAAGTCTCTCCTTCGAAATGAAAAAAGTTGCAAATTATTAGACAAGACTATAAAATCAAAATATAATTAGTTCCGAACATTAAATATGAATAATTATTTGAAAAAAATTTCTATTTATTCGAAAAATAAATATTTTTTAGCAATATTACGTGCTTCATTACTGAACCGCGTCTACAGATAATAGTATTTTCAGATTTGCGTGGCATTGAAGCCCTAGAAAAATTAACGCCGGCTACGACGTTTTTGCATATTATGATGGTCGCACACGACAACCTAAATGAAGGATGAAGGAGCTAGACAGGATATAAACAGAAAGTAGGAAATACATTTTCTACCTGTTTCAATTTCATTACTACGAATTCTACTTAAAAGTAGTGTTGAAAATCTCTTCTTGTGTAATTGACCAATATATTTGCTATATAACAATGTATGTATATTTTTCTTACAGTTTTGATAAAAGAAGTCGTTGATTCGCGGTGAAGAGAAAGGAATGCTGTCAAGTATTAATTCGTTAATACTGATTTTTGTAAACGACATATACGTTCGTATACGACAAAGAACATACGAGTAATAATTGTAAGTGAATAATCAAGGCACCGTATAATCAAGGCTCCTTCAAATGTCAAATCGTCTGTGAATCATATTCATTTAATAGAGATGATAAGTATTGATTATTTACTTGATTATTTATTTTATACTCGTAAGTTATTTTTCGTATGTACTTCCGTATACTAATTTACAAATCCAGCATTAACAAACTAATATTTGGCAGCACTGTATAAAATCTCTTAATCATCAAAAACCCAGATATTTTTGACCGCTTCATGCACACATTTTTATTTCCGTATTTAAATTGAAAATAAATTACCTTAAAACATTTAGAAAATTTAAACCCATAAAAATGAAGAAATACGTGAATTACTATCTTAATAAAAATAACCTCTATAGTACTATTTGAGTAATTTCATGTGTGCGTGTGTGTGGATCTGTCACTCATATTTACACCACTTCCCGAGCACTAATCAAAACGTATGAGATGTCATTCCACGTGTCTCGGTCTCCTGGAGGGGAAGTGATAATTTGTTTTTGGATACGGCCAGGAAGTTCTAAGAAATTTCCAAAAATTGTGTTTTGCGTGGTTTAGCGGTGCGATCTTAGTGGGTAGAACAAGAATTAAACCAATGATACCTAAATAGATCTATGTAGGTGGCATTGATTCCGAAGCAATTTTAGGTCCACGACACCGTAATTTTCTTCCACGAGGGATGGCACCACTAATTGTTTTGGACAAGTGAATGCCGTCGCAGAACTGTCAATAGTAATGCTGCTTCAAACATAAGTGAAATGTTTCGTCCGTATTACCGTATTTTTAACAATAAATTTGCAAAACACTACATGCAGTTTTAGGAACTTATTAAGTTTGAAGAACGCTTAGTGAATACTGAGAATGTCATAATTGTGAGTAATGTTAGAGAATGGAAGCACATCCATATTCGTCATTGCACATTTACGTTCTTAAGCGTGCAAATACCTTACCTTACGTACACTTAAATTTCATCTTATTCACATAAACATACAAAAGAGATACCTTTTAATGTTTATATAGATTCCACAAAAATATTAATAAAGCAATTGCAGAAGTAGAAGTGAATACAAATCAAACAGTTTTTTGATATTTAAACTCTTCACAAATTAGGATACGACATGGATGTGTTAAGCGAATTGGGAAAAGAATCAAATGTAGTTGTAGAAGATTTTGTGACACAATTTTCGAAACTAGCTGAAAATTATCTTATATTAGAATTAAAGCATAGCTTATAAATGATACTTTATGAGCATTTTGGGGAATATTCGCAAAATGGCGAAAACAATTTAGCTGAACACAACACGTGTACAACAACACATCCGCCTTCACTGATGCGCGGCTTCTTTACTCCACCATTTGGCACTGCTCCTAAGTAACCTAAGCAGCATTGCTATCCTAATATAGACCCTCACCACGCCAAATTCCGGATCCTCTCCGTGGCTACTGCTCTCAGAACAGAATTCTAAATTCCGCTTTTCCGGGCGCCAAGCCGCCCTTCTGCGTCCACACGTTCACGCTGCCGGTCTAGACTCGCTCTGACAGATTGCGGTTCGGTGGAACGAACATTTCTATGCTGAACTGCGTGCTTCAATATAGTGTGAGCGCCATCTTGCGCCGGCGCGCCAATTTGAAAGTTATCTGCGCACGCAGCAAGATCATTTTCCGTATAGAGGTAAAACATAAGACCATCAGAAGTTGGGACTTTAAAACGAAAATTTAACTTTATTAGCTACTACGATTTATTGATAAGTCCATTGACAACTCGGTAAGAATTAAGTCAACACAGGTGTGCATCAAATTTAAAAAAAGAACTCTAAAATTGAATATACTTTTAAAGCGATTAAAATGAACGATGCAAATATTTTAAATCATTTAATGCGTCGATGACGCCACATTCAGGTGGTATATTCAGTAAATTGATAGAATTCAATTTTAAGAGCATTAATACAAAAGTGAAACATAATGAGATTTCAAGTGTGAGATTTTTGAAGAGAGTCAATTAAAAAGAAACTTCAGATCTTCGAACAACACTATACTCAACATGCTCCTTGTACGTTGTTGCGAATACATAGACTAGACAGAAAGAGGACTGGTTGAAGATTTTCTTAAATAAGTTCAGTGAACGGGCTCGTCAAACCCTGCGCCAGCAGACATGGGAGCTCCTTATTATTTCTTTTGCAGTACTCGTACCCAGGAGAACAGCTGGACCTCATGGTCCAATTGGTGCGCGTCTCAACGCCGACACCAGTGCCTCACTCGCGCCATTCACATCCGCCCCCTCTCCATGCGAACCCCACGGCTCGACAGCACTTCATCGCATTTTCCCTGCCCCCTATCCTTCATTCCTCCACGCCTTCCACGACTCTCACACATCAGCCCACTCTCTACACGAATCCCTAAATCACCCACACGCCTTCATCCAACCCCCTTCTCCCGTACATTTCATTTTTCCTACCTTCTATCCCAGATTCCTTCACGCCTCCAACGACTCCCACTCTTCAGCTCACACACAACACAATCCCCCCAAATCGCACCCTTCACAAACTGCACATCACCCACACCACTTCCACAGCTACTTTCTCCTGTCCATTGAATTTTCCCTGTCCCCTATCCCTTATCCTTCCACGCCTCCCACAGCTCTCACTCCTCAGCCCACACTCTCTACAAACCCCCAAATCGCTTCCTTCACACACTGCACACCAACCACACGCCTTCCTCGAGTCCCCTTTTCCTGTCGATTGAATATTCCCTGCCCCTATCCCCGATCCCTCCTCTCCTCCAACGACTCTCTTTCTCTCTCTCTCTCTCTCTACAGACAACACTCTCCACGAACCCCCAAATCGCTTCCTTCACAGACTGCCCATCACCCACACTCCTTCCCCCAGTCTTCTTCTCCTGTTCATTGCATATTTCACGCGTCTAATTCCTGATCACCCCACGCATCCCATGACTTTCAGTCCTGAGCCCACACTCTCCACGAACCCTCCAAAAGCTTCCTCCACACTCCCCATCACCCACACGCCTTCCTCCAGCCCCCTTCTCCTGTCCAATTTTCTCTGCCCCCTATTCCTAATCCCTCCACGCCTCCCACGACACTCATTCCTTAGACCACACACACGAAACACCGAATCGCTCCCTTCACACATTGCAATCACCCAAACGCATTCTTGCAGCCCCCTTCTCCTGTATATTGCATTTTCCCTACCTCTTATCCATTATCATTCCACGTCTCCCACGACTTCCACCTCTCAGACCACACTGTCCACGAACCCGCAAAGCGCTTTCTTCACCCACTGCACATCACCCATACGTGTTCCTCCAGCTTCCTTCTCCTGTCCATTGCATTATTCTTGCGCCCTGTTCCTGAAAATCCACGCTTCACACGACTCCCACCCCTCAGCCCACACTTTCCATCCTTTTCAAGAACCCGCGAATCGGTCCCTTCTCACACTGTCCATTACCCACACACTTTCCCCCATGCCTCTTCTCCTATCTATTGCAGTTTACCTACCCCCTATCTCTGATCCCTCCACACCTCCCACGACCCTCACCCCTCAGCTCACACACTCCACGAACCCACGAATCGCTCCTTTCACACACTGTCCAACACCCTCATCCCTTCCTCCAGCCCTTTTCTCCTCTGCATTGCATTTTCCCTGAGTCTAATCCCTGATCACTCCACGCCTCCCACGACTCTCACCCCTCAGTTCACACTCTCCACGAATCTCCGAATCGCTCCCTTCCCACTCTGCTCATCACCCACACCCCGTCATTCAGCACGCTTCTCCTGTCCATTGCATTTTCGCTGCCCTCTGTCCGTCATCCCTCCACGCTTCCCACGACTCTCACATCTCAGCCTACACCCTCTACGAACCAGGGGCGTGCGGTGACCAATTCTACTGGGTAAGCTCTGTAAATAGCAAGAGTGCGATTTGAAACCTGTTTTGAAAGACAAAACGAAAATTTATTCAGTTCTCTACGTTTTAAATTAAATCATTATATCAAAAAGTAATTATTATCACTATTATTATCACTAATATTATTATTATTATTATAATTATTATTATTGCGTTTTCTGGAATAACGCTAGTCCTCCCCATATGCGACCACAATTTTCAGTGAACCAAAAGTCAATTATCAACCTCTGCCTTCTGAACGCTTCACACGTTGTAAATACTCGTTCGGAACGTAATGAACGCTGCATCCCGTATAAGAGACACTACTATTCGTGCTTATTTGGCAACACTCACGACTCTCAAGAAGCTTCCTTCAAACTGCCCTCTCTCTCACGACATAGCATCTGATCAATGACTATTTTATCTTTATTTATTTATATTATCTATATTTATATTTCATCCAAAGCAATTGAAACATGCTGAACCAGAGAAATGTTTTCTTTAATAGATTTACTCAAGAAATTACTAATTGCAAAAATCAAATCATTTTGAATTCTGTTAGAAGTGCCTTTTAAATGTTTTGGCAAATTTTAAGTATTGTTTTAAGGTCGTAACATACTTACTCAAGAAATTTAGAAGTTCGATCAACGCAGCCTTTACTAACCAACGCAGTTATTCCGAAAGGAAATTCTTGCATTGAAAAAACCAAAACATTGTCGCTTCAATCAATTTTAATATGACTATTTGTTCTGTGTAAAAATGTTGTGTTACATCTGATCAATTTAAGTTTCAATGCTGATACTGCAAAACTGGCCAGCTGAATAAGGGATACAAATGACTCTCTTATCGTTTTTTGAGAGACTGTGCAAATTGTTATAGCGTTCTTTGTTCCTCACATTACGAATATGGGAAAACACTGATCATGGCCCAGCAAAATAAATTATTAGTTTCCTGTTTCCTATTAACCAACTGGTGTTTTCATATTTTGAGGTAAATAAAGTAGCGGAAATGCTCTCTTCCCTTTTCTTTGCGCAAAGAACTGACTGAAGACATGTTCTGGGACAGGCCTCCCTATACGAATAATTCACTTTTCTCAACAAAAGTACAACTGAATATATATTTTTTAATATCCTCAATTATAAATGTAATTTCTGCCATAGCACAGTATTATACCGTTATGTAGCACAAAAAAACAGTGCACACAAAAATAACAGTCACTCAAAAGTAATATGCACAGTGTGAATAACACGCACAGATCAAATAAATCCACAAGAAAAAGACCATGGCATTACATGGCAGACGGCACTTATACCAGTGTGTCAGCCTGTACGCATGCGAACACATCTGCAAGCTCAATTCAGAGCCAGCCTGGGCGGCGTGCCGCTGCAGTGGGCCCGGGTGGCGGCACTTACCAGCGTGCTGCATACAACCGAATGGAGCTTCCAGAAAGTCAAGAGCGCATGCGCGAACTGCCTAATGTATTTAGATGGAGAACAACGGCATGCTCAGTTCGGGCCGGGTTGCTGCGCCTACTACCTCCGTCTCTTTCAACCGCTTTCTGTCATTGTCAGCAACAGCAATGAAGGGCCGCGCGCCTACGCGAGCCAGTGTACTCGGCAGAATTTTAAAAACCAATTGAAATGATTGAAGGCGTTGTCATTGTCAACAATAGTATTTATTTTAAAAATAGCCGCTTTCGATGGCTTAGCCATCATCATTAGTTTTCTGGTACAAGAAAAATATAAAATTAGAATTAACATAGTTACCTAATTTTAAAAACATCTTAAGAAATGAAAGGAGAAGAATTAAAGTAAGGAAAAAGAAAGAATGAAAGAAAGAAAGGGGGGACGGAGAGTTAGATCTTTATAATATAAAATAATTTATATAATTTAAAACGTCTTAAGAAATGAAAGAAAGGAAAGAAAGAAGGGGATGGAGAGTTATATCTTTATGTAATATAGTAGTTTTTTTTTAATTTAAGCAAGAAAATGAATGAAAATGTAGTACATGTACAATTTTGAGAGAGAAAATACGAAAAGTAAGTTGAGCCGTTTCTTACCTGCTGTCATCCACAACTCTTCACAACACCCTATTCAACACAAACACGCCGCCTTCCACTATATGTTACACAGATTACTAAGCCTGCCTCTCCCTAAATCTCATTTTCTGCAAGAACTGAACACTATTCAACACATTGCCATAGCAAACGGTTACAACACAGCTCTTGTCAACAACATATTACGCCGCAAAATTCACAAACGAAAACTGAAAATGTACACTACACTCTCTAACGTAACACTAACATCAGACAAGTACACTTGCTTACCATATTTTGAAAAACTTTCAGAAAAAGTCGCACACAATATACACAAAGCCGGTATCAAAGTTTCATTAAAACACAAAATTCTCTCAGAAAAATCTTAGCTCCTAAAACACACACAAATCTTCTAGAAAAAAGCGGTGTCTACGCACTACATTGCCACGATTGCGAAGCAAAATACATTGGTCAAACAGGCAGAACTTTCAATACAAGAATAAAGAACATATACACGCTTGGAAACACAACACCTGCAAATCTCACTTTGCCAATCATTTACTTCAGACTGGTCACACATTCAATCCACACACAGATATTCACATACTGGAAATAGAAAATCAATATCATACCAGATTAACATTGGAAAACCTTCACATTCATCTCAATAGTAACCTACTGAATGTAAACATAAACTACAACCCCTCCCCTCTGCTAAAATTACTTTTTTGACACCACCCTCACACCACACACTTCGGGGGTGACACAACACAGCACACCGCACCCAGGCCATTAACCCTCCTCCTCCACCCCACGGTCGGTTCTTAAGCTGCGGGACCCGCCCGAGCCAACGTAGTCGTTTGTTTTTGGCTCCCAGACAGCAGGTAAGAAACGGCTCAACTTACTTTTTGTATTTTCTCTCTCAAAATTGTACATGTACTATATTTTCATTCATTTTCTTGTTTAAATTAAAAAAACTACTATATTACATAAAGATATAACTCTCCGTCCCCTTCTTTCTTTCCTTTCTTTAATTCTTCTTCTTTCATTTCTTAAGATGTTTTAAATTATATAAATTATTTTATATTATAAAGATCTAACTCTCCGTCCCCTCTTTCTTTCTTTCATTCTTTCTTTTTCTTTTCTTTAATTGTTCTCCTTTCATTTCTTAAGATGTTTTTAAAATTAGGTAACTATGTTAATTCTAATTTTATATTTTTCTTGTACCAGAAAACTGATGATGATGGCTAAGCCATCGAAAGCTGCTATTTTTAAAATAAATACTATTGTTGACAATGACAACGCCTTCAATCATTTCAATTATGTAAATGTCAACTACAACTCACCACTGAATCCATATTTAAAAACCAAGCTTAGTTCTCTATGGCGTAAGTGGTGATTTCAAAATATAATAATTACATTTGACTCTCTTTTCTCCAGGGTAGGCGTAGCATACCTAGCCTACCGGGAATGCACGCCACTGCTACGAACCCACAGATCGCTCACTTGCCTACACTGTCCAACACCCAGAGCGCATCTTCCACCGGAGACGGTGAGAGGAATCTTTCATTAAGACTTTGCTCTCATAATTTTAGTTTTTAAAGCTCTAAAACGCGAGGTTTAGGATAATTTAGACAATATAGGTTAAATGTCTGGCCGTGTGTTTTGGGTTGCCTTTGATATGAAGATGTAGATGCATTTTTTAAATTAATCGTTCGTATTTTTAAAGCCAAACTGCAATTCGGCACGTCACCATGAATTTCTCTCTTTAGAGATTTCATTTGTAAAGACTGGTTGCGTGTTTGAACCGCAAATGGTATGCCTACTACTGAAACAATATAGGAGCCAATTATACAGCAACTTACAATTTTCCTTTTTGGATAATAAATTAAAACTCAATGTGTTTTGGTTGCATTTAATTGTGCCCGTTGGTACCCCTATATAATCATACTAGAATATCTGGCATGTATGCAAACTATGATTCTGTTTTATTAATAATTATTTCATAAGTGGCAACAGTAATAGAGTTTAATTTGGAGTAATAAATTAGTAATAAATAAAATAAATGAGTACTTAATAATCGTATTAGTTTGATTGTGCCAATTTTTACCTTCTCGTATACGTACGTATATACGGAGTATAAAGAAATTACGTAGTACAGAAAAAGTTATGTAATGCTGTGGAAAGTGGATTTCGAGATTGCAACGGGAATACACAATTTGAGGGTTCCTGATACCAAAAAAGTTTTTTTTTTCAAAACATCCGTCCGTCTGTCCGTCCGTTTGTGAACACTACTGGCGCTTAAACCACACGTACGATCTTTTCTAAATTGTAGAAACTCCTGTCCATCTGCTTCTAGTTGAACTTTTAAAATTTTGAAAAACATTCTTAAAAAATTGGGGGTACTTTACATAAAGACCCCCGGACATTTTCAAAATTGTCTCAAAAACGGCTTCATTTTTTTCTTTAAATTTCATGCAAGAATAGAGTTACTTAGAGCAAACTCATAAAGGTAGCGTAGGTCATATTTTCACGGTTAACTCTGAATTTTCAAAAATTTCAAAAAATTGAATTATTTCCGGCGTCTTCACACAACTACAAAATTAAAGATAGAGATTTTTCCTTTCAATAAAATTTGTGGCCCATAGTCAGTTGTTTCATAAAGGTCATGTAGAGATTTTTGGAAATTTTAGTAGTTTTCGTGCAATAGTGCGTGCAATATTTCCAATCTTAAAAAGTAAAAAAAAGATTTTATCAAAAACTGCTCCAATTTTTTTCTTTACATTTTTGCTAAACTTAGTACAAAACCAATCCTATACATTGATATAAACGCAAGCTGCAAACGCCATTTTCTAAAAAATGGCTCCCAATTCTTTCTTCAAATTTTCCAATGAATAGTGCTAATTGCACTATTTCACATTACATAAAGTTCATTTGAATGTATTATTTTTTCTTCAAAAATTACACAAAAGTATTTTTTGAAATATGTCTCACCCCGTTAATATACACATTTCCAGCAATTTGTACACACTATTGCATATGTGAGTAGAAGTGCTTCAAAAGACTTCAAATGACCTTTTTCGAAAACTCAATAGATTCCTTTGAAAAATAGCTTTAAATTTCACATTTATAGTAATTCTCGATCGTCATTTTCTTTAAAACGGCTCCAAATGTTTGAACGAAAATTTCTATTTAGGACGAGACTTTACTCTATTTGAATATTCCTGAAGTTATATTTTGGTTGTATTATTAGGAAAGCAAAAAGTTGAGAAAACGTCCAAAAAATGTAGTTAGGGCGACGGTAGAAAACAGCTGGCCAGAGAATGAAGAAAGACCTTAAAGCGAGATCACACCAAGTAAATTAGAAAAATTTGCTACGAGAAAGTATGTGCCATTCTGTAGCACCTCTAGTTAATATCATATTTTTATTAATATTAACAAATTTTGAAAAGCTTCCCCATCTGTGGTATATATTGTAACACACCCACCTACCTACTTTGCCTACTTTACCACACGTGGTGGGTCGTGATAGCATGAATGCTCGTGAAGCGAGCTTACAATTCTCAGGAAGCAGGATCTTCCGGGTATGAGAAAGGTCTGAACCCTTAACACAATGAATCAAATAAAATAATAATAATATGAACATATATTCAATGAGAAATTTACAGTGACGCAATTTCACAATAGGTTATTGCACTTTAAGTAGCTGGTCACTGAAAAATGAAACAAGACAAAAAAACAAAACATACAGGCCTCGACTGCCTGAACACACTTTCATCAACTACAATTTAGGATTTAATTACTCCTTTCTGAGTTTTTCCCCTACTAAATTATTTACTCTTTTGGCCTCTAGTTTTCCGTGCACGGCTTCTTTTCAAATGAATTTGATACTTGTTTCAAAGAAACCCTTTCACAGGTGCTAGCCTTGGGCTTCGCACTCACTATAATACTGAACACAAAAAAATATACGTGGCATTCACGTTACTTAATTCAAACCCTTTTACATGTCACAAAAGCAATTACTTGAAACATAATACAACAAAGTGATCTTTCTGGATAATATTAACTGTACAACATATAAAATTTCAGAATCATTTACGTAAAATTGTACAATGTAGACTTCTTTAAATGAATCTACTGACACGTGCGGTAAATGGCCTGGAAACTGCCCCTCACACAGTTCGAAATACTTCTCCCTCCTATTTTAGACGTTTTACTTACTTTTAACATTGCCTTTATCTCACCAGCTCTGCGTCGCTCGCCTGTAGGTAACCTTGGGGATTTTCTTCCGCTCGCCCCGCGTTGCCGCCTCGTCTCGCGTGCTGTGTTGCGACGAAAGCAGTCCCTTCCGCTCGAACGCCGCCAAACCACCAATTTCCACACCTTTCTCTCGTTCCGAAACCGTACTATCCTCGCTCTAGACCAAGTCCTTCTCGCCTACGCTTCTTTATTCCTGGGGTCGTCCGTCTTCCACCGCTTCGCACACGTTCGTTCGCGCTTCCAGCCTCGAAATTATTAATGTAGCAAGAGTTATGCTCACATGCTCGGCCAACCTACCACACTTTAGGCATGTGTGATCTCAGCGTGCAATGTGACATGCTGGATTAAATTACTGTCCTGCGCAAATTTTACAACTTTTGAAGTTATTCCGATGTCAAAACAGTTACTTGGCTTGCTCTCCGAATTATTGTGACCGCGACGAATGATTTTGCACTCCATCTCCTAATTACTTCACTTTTGTAAGATACGCTTTTCCGAGCTAGCTTTTAACTATCAAGTTAAAGTAAACTCCTATACTATCTATTTGTACTCGCCGTTACAGTTGTAGCAAAAGAGCTTCTTCTGGTCGCCGCCGCAGTTGCCGGAAAAGAGAGTTTCTTCTGGTCGCCGCCGCAGTCGTCATAAAAGAGCGTTTCTTCTGGTCGCCGTCGTAGTTGACGTAAAAGAGAGTTCCTCCGAGGCGCGCCGCGATACTTATGATACTCGCGCCTGGGGAAATTGTTGGAGGGGTGCATATTCTCCTCCTTTCGTGACCTCTCGGAAGAACATTACTCACTAGTTCGGGCGTTGTAGTTTGAAAAGCTGTGGGCAGATGGCGCGTTTACTGGCCATCGCTCCGCCGCGTACCCTAGTCCTCTCTGTTAGTGAGCTTCTTCACATGGCTGTTGGTGGCGTTATGGGGTTGTCTAACCCCGTGACGTCACAATATATATAAATATATATTTAATTTTAATACTTTCATTTAGAACAATATCAAAATTTGTTTTCATTAACAGGCAAATATATTAAGTTTCTGCCCAAACGTGATGAAGCGTTAAAAGATTACGTGAAAAGTAATACAATATGAAAAAAAAATTATATTTTTTTAAAACATGTGCATTGATTGACCCAAAAGGAGAAGGATACCCGAGTGTTAAAATATTCATTGTCATAGAATTTCCGCAGTAATATTCTTTTCCAAATATTTATACATATTTAAAAGTAACAATAATTACAACAATTTATTAATATTTCCTATACTTTAAAAATATTTTACAAATAAACAAGTTTATTCCTCGCCTTAGATACATGGCATCGGTAGGGTACATATACATATATCGGTATTTCAGACATTAAACTTGACTAAAAACATAAAGAGTGGCACATGTACCTATTATACATTACACTTGTAAAAATTTTAGAAATGACATAGCTGAATAAGGCGGTGAAAACTGCCCCCAAACCAAATTGATAACCGCGATAGTCATATGAAAGAGAATACAAAACGACGTAGATTCACAAAAAATCAGCCTCTGAGGGCAATCTGTTGCAGAGATACAACGAGAAACCTGTTTTGTATGTTTTTTCTCAGCATCTATTGCGTGTATCAGGCTAAAAAAATTGCAGAGACAGGGACACATAATTCAATTTAAAGATATTTTTGTCAACGAATTTTGACGCCAAATTCAAAATATTTTTTATTTATTTTCTACCATTATGTCAAAAATTAGCTTTGAGCTCGTAATACGAGAGAGAGAGTTAAAAAATGACACTTTGCATTCAATATGGAGTATTGTTTGAGACGCCTCATCGGTACGGCATACAATTTCTTAACTTTGGCTATTTAACGAACAATGTACAACAAATATTAGCTGTGCATTCGTTGCCCAATGGCTGATTTTTTTTCGACACATTCAAACAATTGTGCAGCGCAACGCCCACACCTACAGGCCGCCATACTTGCGTTTCCTTGTTCCTCATATCACTCGCTGTCTTCTCAAAACGTTTTAGTTTTGAGCTTATCGTCGTTATTCTCGGTGGCTCCCGGCCGAACTGTATATGTTTGGCATTTTAATCTCCTCCGCATACTGCCAAGGCTTTGGAAAAATATTTTGAATCGTGCCTAATCTATATTGCAATTACTCTGAGTGGTCCTTACCGTCTTCTATTGTTATTGAAGTTGCTAGAATGTCCTTAGATTAAAATGCATATTCTTCGAAGTGTTTGTTATTGATTTTAATAAACATTATCTTACCTCCTTGCGCTTTGCCATACGGATGTTTTGTGCCATACAGTGCATAGTTTTTGCAATTTAATATAGTTCTCTGTGAAGTGAGTTGCCGAGATCTAGAGTATATCAATTTTATTTTTTGAGAGAAATATTCTAACTTCTTGGTAACGTTGCGCCAGACCGTTAGCAATCTAGGCTGCTATTCGAAAAATGTTTTACATAGAATAATTTACTAATATTGATATACTATTGACTTAACTTAGTTAAGAAATGCCTTTATCTGTTGACTGTTGTATTAGAACTTTTTAGAACCTTTGAAACGAGTGTTGGATGACGTTAAAAATGAAATGGCTGTCATCATAATGTTGATGTTTTGCGTCTTTGGTTGTACAATATCTGCATACTTCTATTTACCTGAGAGCTTCAGGATTAATGTTGAATTGTGATTGTTTTGTTGTTGTATCACTATTTCATTTTTTTAAAGATTCCTCTCTCTTCATTTGAATTATTGCGGTCTTTTTGGAATTTCCTGGTACACTAGACAACCTTTACAATTTGCCGGATGACTGTCTTAACACAGAGGTGCACGTTGGCAGATTTTCTCTTGTTTTTTTTTTCTTACATTTATCAGGTGCATGTTCTTCACCTCATTTGACACATCGAAATTGTTAGCCTCAGTAGATTCTGGTATGTTCATACCTTTGACAATTTTTACATTGCACTATGTCTCACATCATTCTAGGTGTTTCAAATTCGAAAACTCAATTCAGAAGTTGGTAAGTGTTAAAGATTACTTGGTTATTCGCTTTTGGTTCAAGGTCTACAAAAATAAAGGCAATGGTAACATTGTTAACCTATGGCGGATATTCATTATGTTTCCCACTTTATGTCCCCTTTCCAACAACGCCTCTTTAATATCTTTCACATCAACAGAAGTAGTCGCGCGACTTTCCTTGATGTCTCGCAGCGCGAGACGCGGGGAGAGTCACTCAAGGGGCTTGTGGCCAATTGTAACATTATTTATACTATTCACCCCTCTTTCGCTCTTAATGTAGCAGGACATTGCAGACGATAAATTAGAAAGAAAAATCAAGTAATTAATAGCAACGAAGAGTGGAAATAAGTGTGTATTAGTGAAATCAGTGTTTATTAATGAGATTTGTTATTAGTGTATGTTCTTACATAATTGTCTTCTTCTGAATAATTGGAATCATCCCTGGAATTTTCAATTGCATTTATTATGATGTGGTCAATATTATGAACGGTGAGAAGTGAAAGCCCACCCAGGAGCGGTGAAGGGGGGGACTGGAAGAGAAGAAGATACTAGTCATAAAAAGATATAAAATGGACTGCTTTTACAATATAAAAAACTATGTACGTTCCATAATGAAAAAAATATGTACATTCCATAATAAAAGACTTCCTCTCCACCGCTTCTGAGTGCGTTTGTACTTCTCACCTTTCTACAAGATGGTGGCCACCTTAGCGGTTCCCAGTTCATTTCTTTATTTATATGTATCCGATTATGTTGTAAATATTTAGATGTGTTCCAAGTTGCTCGGTCAGAAACTTATTTTTAATTCTATTATTGTATTATTTATTCCATTTCATTTGTCAATTTTATTTCATATTTTTGCTTTATGTCTTTTTGAGCTATTCCACGTGAAATCGCACAAGAGTTGACACAACTTTTTTTTAAATGTACGATAATTTTTTCTTAAATCTGAACATCAAAAAAAGAGACACGTGTTTTTGTATTTGCCTGAAAATTGATTATTTGTGTAGTTATGCCTATATTAAATTTTGGAATTTACATGCACTTCATAAAATATGATCAACTGTTGCTCAGAAAGTACTTTATATAAAAATTTCTGATATGTTTCATTTAATACTTTGAAATATGTATTTTATTCTTCTGTAGATATATTTTCTTAAAATAACTATATCATTAAAAAATGTAATATTTTCAAAAAAATTAAAATTTCTATGTAAACTCTATAAGATAAAAATTTTAAAAAATATAGGCTTGTTTCTCGTTCAATTTTCTATAAAATACACAAAGAAAAAAGTAGGAACTCCACATATACAGTTCTAAAAAATCAATTTTAAGTATGAGGGCGCGCTCTACCTCCCCATGCACTAGCGAATTGAGTTTGGTCAGTCTTTGATCCAAGCGCTGAAGAACTATAAAAAGAATGACCGTCTGCCTGATTAGGGTTTCAAGAGTTATTAGTATTTCAGATATTCACTCTCCCCCCCAGAAGGATGGGTGACAGCGAAACGAATTCAAATACTAGCCATTCCACATCAAATCAAACAAGAATTGACATGTCTTTTTTAAATGTATGATTTTTTTAATTAAATCTGGTCATCAAAAAAAGAGACACACGTTTCTTTATTTACCTGAAAGTTGATTATTTGTATAGTTATGCCTATATTAAATTTTGGAATATACGCGTACTCCGCAAAATATGATTAATTGATGCTCTGAATATACTTAACATAAAAATGTCTGGTTTGTTTCATTTAATACTTTGATATACGTATTTCATTCGTGTGTAAATTACTTTCTCAAAAATAAATATTACATTAAAAATTTAATTATTTTTCAAAAATAGAAATTTCTGTATGAACTCACTCAGATACAAATTTGAAAAAAATGAAGCGTTTTTCTTATTCAACTTTACACGAAACATAACAAGAAAAAAATGGGAACTAAACACGTACAGATCAAAAAAATCTATTGTAAGTATGCAGGAACACGATTCTCGCCCCTGCACTAACGAATTGTGTTTAACCAGTCGTTGATACAAGTGCCGAAAATAATGACTTCTGCCTGATTAAGGTTTCAAGAAATATTAGTAACTAGAAATATTAGTTCACTGTGTCCCCAGAAGGGATGGGTGACAGCGAAACGAATTCTACTACTGCTTCTCGTCGTGTTAGTGAAACGAATTTTACAGCTAAGTCCCTTTGTGTCCTAAGGATGGGATGCCCTCCTGACATTGCTCGTGAAATACAACAGAGCACTTGTCAAGGGACTTGAGTAAAATTTTCTGCGCATCAGTCGCAATACGCGTCTTATAAAGAGAAGAGAACTAGAGTTGTTTCTGTGAATCGTGCGTTCACGGTGCAACATGAGTGGCGATCACCGTATGAGATACGACAGATGTTTCAATCAATTTAAGCTTTCTGATACCGATTTTAAGAAAAGAAAATCTGGAAGCTGCCTAAACCACAATTTATTCGTGAAACTTAATTTAGAGGAGTCATTAGCTTGGCAAATTTGTGAGTCGTCGAAAAAAAAGAGCGTTGGCTTCCAAAACTGCTTTTTGTCAGTGAAGAGAGCGTCGAGATCAGTGTCTACCGTGGCATTAACGAAAGTAGCGGAATTTCCAAATATCACTTATAATGTGAGTCAAGAATCAATCATTTAATAACCAAACACAATCGTTAAATTGTACTACCTCAAGAAGTACTTAAATTACTGCTTCATTCAAAGAAACCCATTGCCAGTAACCCAAGAAACGCGTCTGTTGCAGCAATCTACTGCACACTGGTTCGTAAAAAAATAATATTTCTTAAAGTTACTGAGATCCCACTTTGATTTTTTTCTGGAGTTGTCAACAATACTCTAGTGCGTTTGATACTTTTTTTTTGATATCAGCTCATCGAGGTAACAAAAATATTCAATTTCAATTTTTTTAAATTGAAAATTTAGGAAATTAAATATTTTGCAAAATCTCACAATTTAAACATGTTTTTAAGTTTCGAATGGAATTTGGACGGAGTTTCAACAATTAGTGCACTCAAATATGTGATATTTTTAAGTTAGTGATGCGCGTCATTTTTAGCAAATATCATCATGCAATATTTCCGAAAATAATAAAGTTAGGAAAAATAAAAATACATGTGTTAACTTATTTGATCTATATAATGAATAGAAACTATTAGAAAATAATTAAAAATATGATGGTCAAATTTTAGTCTTTTTTGTGTGATTTGACGTCGAATGGCTCATTTGTTCTCTTTTTTATGTCCATCTCTCATTTCCCCCTTCTTTGTGTTAGAGACTCTCTGAAGATCGGAAATTGTTTTCCCGAAAGTTAACTTTGAGCATGTTATAATAAATTACAACTGTTATTGTTGTGGATGATTATCCCTATCTCTCATTGATGTGAATAAATTTATTTTATGCTTAGTCTTGAGTTGGCAGTTTTGTAATATGATATTTCCATGTTCGTTTTCTATCCGGTAGTACGCCTAAATATCACATTGTTTGATCTTTTTTGTTTCATTTTAAATTTTTAGTGTGTTAGTCTATTTATGTCTTCATATGGTAAATATTATTGAATGTGATTTGGTAAGGTATATTTTAATTCCCATTTTGAGCACCAATCTATAAATGCATCTCAGGATTTTTATAGAATTTCTTTTCCTTGACCTAGTTTTGTTTGTGGTGAACAGAACCGTATCATCCGCGAAACATGCTATATCTGTTCTTCCCATCGGGCTTTACGGGAGGAAATCTGCCCGAGGTCTCTCCCGAAGGGCGGGGGGCGAGGCAGGAATGACGGACGCCCCGAGAATCCGGTCGTCAGCCGCGGCGCATCGGACGACTGCCGGACAGGAATTCCCGGCGCGGGCGGCGCGGCTGGCGGAGGGCAGTGGGAGGGCCCTTTCCGAAGCTCTTCTTGCAACTACTCTCAAGTCCCTTGACAAGCTCTGCTTACTTCTTACTTGTGCACTACCACACAACCTCGGCTATAAGATTTCAATTTCCAACAAGTCTTCTACGTTACTTCATAAGAAATTATTTATTATTGTTTATAGGAATCCGAAATATTTGCGTATGTACGTTCTTTCAAAATATGAGTTTTCATGTATTTTTCTTCATATCAATTCAATTAAAAAAATATTGTTTCAAAAACGTTTCCTGTATTTTCTTTGATTCTTTTCTCGAATGGAGCAAACCACGCTTATAAAAATGACGCATGTTCCATTTTCGTTGAACTCACTGAATTTTCAGAAATTTCAAAAATTACAAACAATGTGAGAAAGTACATGTTGTATATGCTGTTATATATGATGTTGTACATCTTGTATATACTGTTAACACCACTACGTATGAACATATTTCATTTAGGGTTCGCAGTAAACAATTATTGGAGTCGACAAACAGTCTTCTGGCGAGAGGATAGAGGCGAAATACAAAAAAAGAGAACCAGTCATGAGATTATTATTTGGTATGAGGAGTGGTGGTTAGGTTTTTTCCGAAGAATTTCAATGACAGATAAGAATATATTTTTTGATATAAGATATTTTTTGTGTAAAGTAATATTTTAACGATTCTTAGAATTTCTGAAAGTGTGTGTGTGTTAAGAATTGGGTTGTAAAGAAGAGTAAGAAATTGTGTATCGAGTTATTAGTGTGTGTGTGGGTTTTTCTTACAGACAGTCAAGAGCATTCTGTATTTGATTTTTCTGTGTGCCATTTTATGTATCTGTCATAACAGTAAATATTTCTAGAATATATTGTCACGTCGTGGGAATACACAATAATCACAGACACGAGCTTCAATGATAAATATGTACAGTTTATTCACAATATGTACAGTAATAATTTAAGTTACTCAGGTCTGGTAGATCTTTATTTCCCTGATCGCAGGAGCGATACTTAAAAATGAATAACTAACTCGTGGCCCGCGCCACTCCTCAGCGAGCCTCCCGCACACAGCAGACAGCTCCGGCGACCTCCGTCACCCGTGGATATAGTCCACAACGGCGTCCCAACACATGGGTTGCCGCACGAGCCTAGCTCGGCTCCGCACCGCCCTGGGCGCAAGTTTTGTGCGTTCGCACGAGGGTTCCCACTCAGCTCAACAAACCCCGCCCCCGCGCTCTGCGTTCGCTCTTATATAGCTACCACCCACGTGACCTGAAACGTCACTGGGTTTTGCACACGGCCCGCGCTCGTCACTTTGCCAGGCATGTTTGGACATCCATTTCCATGGATTCCAAGAATTTGTCATGCGGCACGCGGCAAAAATGCGCTGTCCCGCACTTTGGGCATCCCTTTCCCTAGCTCTTAGGATTTCTCAGAATACCTCGGCGTGTCACATCCTGCCTGGCCCCTGGCGTCTAATCCTCTGCCGCCGCACCATTGTGGCGGTTGCTAGCTGTAGCCCTACAATACGTAACAATATTCTGAATTTAGTGAAAAGTGATTCTCACTCGAGTTGTGTGTAATTTTGCATCCAATCCAAAACGATCTTCACGACCCTGCCCCCCCTATTCTTTTTTTTATTGTGTCCACACTGGGACGTCTTACTGAGCTAGCTGACCATCTGGCGAATTGTGTTCGCCACCCCCCCTCCCAAGACGTATCAGGTCGGGTGCTGGCCTTACGGGTTGTACAGGACGGAACTGTGGCTCGGACGACATCATCTGACCAGCTGTCATATATTGTCTTCCAAAGTACATTTTTTTCACAATTTCTCAACATTTTGTTTTCGTAGTTGAACAACCGAATTACTACTTCAAGAATATTAAAGAAGAGTAGAATATCGTCCAAAATTTTAAGCTCTTTTTCACGGAAATCTATTGAGTTTTCGAAAATGTTAATTTAAAGTCATTTGAAGCACTTCTACTCACAAATGTAAAAATCCATACAAATTGATGGAAAAGCGAATAATAACGGCGTAAGAGGTATGTGAAAAAAAATATTTGTGTAATTTTTGAAAAAACAAAAGAATACTCCAAAATGAACTTTACGTCATATAAAACAGTGCAATTACCATTATTCATTAGAAACATTTGAAAAAATATTTGGAGCCATTTTTGAGAAAATAAAGATTATGCAATTCTGGAAACGCGGAAATTTGAGCTCATTTTATAGAAAACTGTTGTTTTCAAGAAACTTTATTTGAGATTATTTAAAGCGAATGTACTCATAAATACAATAACGTGAACAAATTGCATCTAATGTAAATATTACCGACGTGAGACAAGTCAAAAAAATTACATTTTTGTAATTTAAAAAACAACAACAAATGAATAGAGCTGTATGACGTTTATGTCATAGGATAGGTTGCATTTGGTACTAACTCTTCCAAAAATTTCAAAGAAAAAATTTGGAGTCTTTTTTTAAGAAATCTTGTTTTTGTATTTTTTAACATTGCAAATATTTCACGCTTCATTGCACAAAAACTACTGTAATGATTTGTGAGACTAGCCCGCAAGAATGCACGGAACACGGAACATATATAAGCAAAGAGGAGCCAATAATGAAATAAACAATAGACAACAGCGCCGCGTAATAATAATTATTAGGAAAGTAATAGAAAACAAAAGGGGCGGAAATAGGCATTATAAACAGTGAATAGAACCCAAATTTAGGAACATTTTGAACCAAGAATCACGTTATTCGATCCGCGGGTTCCGTAAATATCATAAGTTGTGTAAATCGCATGTATAACACGGCGAAGATTGAAGACATGGTGACCATTGTTGTACTTCTGGAAGTATACAACAAGACGAGTTTTATTGAATATCCAGTGAATGCCTGGGTAGATTTTGGCCAAACTTTCAGAAATTATAGAGAAAAATATTTAGATCAGGGCAAAATTAGTCACGGCGCAGGGGGGGATTTATGTAGGGCTCGGAATAAATTATCCAGTTTCATAGCATAGCGGATTAAGAAAGAATTGAAGGAGCGACTGAAAATGTAAGTGAGGTCATCACGAGTTGAGAAGACGAAAAATAAAGGTTTTTGGAAAAAGGAAAACAGGAAAGGGGAATTCGGTGATGTGACTATTACAAAATGAAAGCTAGTAAAATTATGAAACAGATAGTAAGACGCAAGATGCCCAAAAACAGTGAAAATGTAAACGTTTTCGAACATTTCTTATGGTGATGGGCATGTGTTTAATAAAAAGACAGTCACTTGGATTGTGTGGACCAACAATGTAAAATGTGTTAGAGACAGAAAAGAGTTCGGGTTTGATGAGGATCGCACGCGTTTGGATGCTGTGTTAAATTTTTGGAGAAATTTCGCGGAAGTGTCTGCAAAAGTTTTTGAGTTATTTTCGGTTGTATAACATCAATTATTTAAATTAGGTCGAGCTAAAATTCAATTTAATTTATTTAGAAATTCACGAAAAAAAATCCGCATGGACAGTATTCACGCAAGTTAGGCTCAGGAAACAGGAGCGTCGCAAAATCTAAATACGTGAAAGAAAATAGAAGTAACGTTTAGGGAAGACGCGATTAATGCAAGGAACAATGAACGGAAATACATTTGGTAATTTTTAAATGAGCGAGTGCACATGGGATATGATGGCAGCTGAACGGGAACTGCGTGCAGGAAAAATGCACGTTACAATTAGCAACGATGGGCGCTGACAGGAAATGACATCGCTGCAAAAAAAGGGAAGTGGCACGAATTGTGCAATTACTGTTTTTTGTTTGTTGTTTGTTCACGCGCAAGTCTAAAGAAAAAAATTCTGTCGAAGACCAAGTCATGATATTAGGTTAAGGATAAGATAAAAACAAAAAAAATAGGGGTCACGACAGAATGCGCATTATGATGTATACGTGAGATTTTCGTATTATGTTTTCAATGTGCATGGTTGTATTTATTTTTTCGGTATGTTTATGTATTTGTGTTGTCACGTTTTCGCAAGCCGGAGAGGCAGATTGTGTTTATGGATAGGATATAAGCAAACAAAAATCCGAAATTAAATGTATGAGCATCCCACATGGCTCATGATTGCTTTGAATTCATGTGTTTTTATTAAATAGCTGGATAGAATTTGACCCAGGCACGAACGAAACGGACCCTTACCTCAACTCCGTATGGAGTGAGCGCGCGGACTACGACCAGGTAGGTTGTGTATGATTATTCGAGCTAGCAGAGGTACGGGCAACCGATAAGCGAAGGTATTGTGGCACCCAATTGTAAGTTAGAGCTAGGCAGGGCAAAGATAGTGCACGTGACGAGTAGAGAGAGGGAGAACATTAGAACCCGTTGCATAGGCGCACCAACGTGGGCGGGGGGGCGTCGTGATTGAGGGCACATTAGACCCATTACACTACTAAGATTTTCGAAAAAAGGTACATGACCTTTATGATACAACTTTTTATAAACAACAAATTTCGTTTGAAAGAAAAATCTCTATCTTCAATTTTATAGTTGTCAAACTTAAGAGTTAACCGTGAAAATTCAACCTGTGCCACCTTTTTAAGCATATTTTACTCTATTCTTGCAATAAATTTAAAGAAAAAATGTGGTGCCGTTTTCGAGAAATTTTTGAAAATGTTCGGAGGTCTTCATGTAAAGTACCTCCAAATTTTAAAGAATGTTTTTCAAAGTTTCAAAGCTTCAACTAAAGCCAGATCGACAGGGATTTCTCCAATTTGGAAAAGATTGTACTAATGGTTTAGGTGCTAGCAGTGTTCACAGACGGACGGACAGACGAACGGACGGACGGACAGACGGACAGACGGACAGAGACAGATGGCCAGACGGACAAACTGACGGTGGACGGACGTTTTGGAAAAAAAAACTTTTTCGGTATCAGGGGACCCCAAAACGTGTATTTCCTTTAAAATCTTGAAATCGATTTTCGGCAGCATTACATAACTTTCTCTATACTACGTGTATTACTCCGTATATACGTATGTATACGAGAAAGTAAAATTCAAATGGAAAAGGAAGAACAAAATCAGACGACTGACACCAATAAATTGAATACTGTGGTCCATCAAGACCTCATCCATCCACAAGGAAAAGAATGCAAATATCATCCGAAGACATCAGTAGAGTTGAGAGTGGATAACTGACATCAGAGAGTGAATAACTGAATATATAGTAGGATTTTTTTGACAGGAAAAATCCGAAAAATGGGAGAAGGGGGTGATGAAACGCGTTGGGTTTATAAATATGTTTCCATTTTAAATTGCGCGGTCGCCATGGCCGCAGCTCACTGACTCGTTCAGAACGATTCAGTGGGGGCAGTTAGCGAGAGAGAGAACGGCGGTGGAACGAGAGATATGGCAGTTGGAGAGACAAAGAAGAACGGAACGATAGCGTTAGGGCGGAGGCGTGGAAGACGCCGAAAACGTATTAGTAACAGTGAGAGTGCAGGTAACGAGAGAGTGATAAAGGTATAAGTGGGAAGGATATTGCGATGAAGAAAACCTGATAGTGACAGGTAACAACAGTGCAAATGATTGGACATGAATGAGAATTAATTCCGGTGATGAGTGGCCGCCACGTGAGTGAATAAATGGTGGAGAAAATAGATGGAGAAAAATGGTGGAGAAAATAGATGCAACGTACGAGCATCGTAATCCAAAGCAGACATTAACTGATGACTATTTGGGAACAATTTATGGGAGGCAAGGACATGCGGTGTGATAGTTAAAACACCCAGGCATCGAATTGCATTACATTGGTGGAAGCTGGTCAACAACCGAGACAGTGGCTTATTGAACATTGTACGGCGTAATGGCGATGGTCGCACAATGATGTGGTATCACCGCAGACCGGCAAGAAATGTTATCACAGTAGCTGATACTGCGGTAGCGTTGAAGTAGGAGACAGTGTTACCCGCGGATACCGTGGGAAAACATTCATTTTCTCTGGTTGTTGCGGCCGGCGGGCCGAACGACTCCGGGGAGCCGCGAGGCAAGGGCAGGGGCAAAAACACGGCCAAGGCTTGACAACCAGGCAGCAAGATTGTAGGAGAGAGTGGTGAAATCTGCGAATTCACTGCAAAATTTGCGAGCACTCCCTTCCATTACTACCTCTTATCATTTCCATGACTAATCGCTTCCAATTGCTTCATGGCCAAGGACAGACAGCAGGACCAGGACCATCCGGTACAACAAAAAACAATGATGACAACACATGACATGAAAAAATCCATCAGACTGACTTCCGGATTAAAACCTAGAATCGGAGCTTATCACCTGGATCTCAACAAGATGACAGACTGTAAGACCCTTGTGAAAGACCTAAATGAATGGACCAAAAACAGTGTTGACGCTCGTTGCAACAAGACCTAACTGATTATACAACTGAGGCTCGAGTTTATTAAACAGGACAGCAACATACGGAAACTTTACTTCTTTGATCAGCCTACTTACTTCTATCACCGAGGAATAGCTAAGAGATATTGAAGGATTACCCCCGAACTTAAATATAAACCTACTAACTGACTTACGCGGCACATACAGCTTCCCCATATACCATCTATCAGAAATGCAGAAAATGTAGCAAGTCAAAACCATAAGACACCTAGAACTATACGTATGTGAAACAGACAAGGACTTGATACCGACAATAAAGTAAACTATAAAAAAAGGTGTCGTACTGTAGTATTAGGATTGACTCCTACCAAAAGAGTAGGAGGTTCCCCCGCTGAAACAGGTGCCAACAATTCGGGCACACCAATAATCATTGTTCCAGGAAATGGGTCTGCAGCAAATGCGCAGAATCACACGGTTCCGTTGCCAGTACCAGCACCCTTATCAAGTGTGCCAAATATAAAACCACGAAGCATCCTCGCCGGGCTGCGAAGCTTTCCAACTCGCCAACAACTCCCGACTACAAGAAATTGCTAGACTAATAGACAAACAAACCGCACCAACCAGCCTCCACCAGACTTCTCCCATGAATCCTTCCCCGTACTTGACGGCTGAACCTTCGGGGATACTACCGCGAACAGAACTAACAACTAGGACTCTTCGACTACAACTGGCAACAGCATAAGAAACACCCTAAAAGACATCATCGACTTCATCAAGAACAATAATACTAGAATCATCCAGACAATAAAAGACATCAATATTTTTAAAGGAACCGAGGACATACTCACGAAACTATTGACTGCTACGAATACAATATGCGAACTGTGTTAGAAAAGCGGAACAACATACAACAAACTCTGAGACTAGCATCATGGAATGCACAAAGCAGACTACTCGACAAAAAAGCTTCAGTTTCTTGACTACCCCATCGGGGCATTTATAATGCAGGAAAACTAGTTGAAACTTTTTTTTTAAATTTATTTTCTTCCTGTTCAACATACATGTTTTTCAGTGTTGTGAATGAAACATACATAACATTTGGTTTATTTCCTAACTGTGGGTGCCCTGAATGGGTGCGTTCAATGTTTTTGAAAAATTTTTAATTACTTTTGAAAGATAATTAAAATTACAGAGAAATATTGTTGATATTATTACTCAATAGAGGATATATTATCAGGCCAATTTCCTGCTGATTTATGGTGGTCGGAATCTGTCTTTAGGGAAGCGTGAATTTATACGTAAGTTCGGTTCTGCTGTGCGTCCAAGGTTGAATATCAGTTCGTCACAGGCAGCGGTCAAGTCAACATCGTGCTGTACGCAGTGACAGTATTCGTTGTACGTGGAGAGCGTGTGATTCTCTTTAGTTTGAGTGTTACTAGTGGACATTTGAGTGAACAGCAAATACTGCAAGAGTAGTGTAAAACTGTTTTATTTTCCTCCCCTACGGGGGGATAAGACGTGAAATGACCTCGCATCGGCACGAAGCATCGGCTGAAGGGAAGGCCTCTGACTACAGGAGCCAACCCGCCCCAGGTCGCACTAACTGGAGTAAAATCGGACAGAATTCTATGTATCCGGACAAAGAACAAGGTTTGTTAATTGATGGGAAGGACTATAGCATATCACTTGAAAGGTATGTAGAAGCTTTAGCTACTATTGTTTCACCACGAAATATAATATACGCATCGAAGATCTCGAACAGCAGAGTGTGCATCTTTCTCAGCAGTAAAGAACTAGTTAATGATATAACAGATAAATATAAAACTATTAATATTGATGGCAGAGATCAAAATATGCGACCATTTGTCAGTAAGCAGCGGCGAGTAGTTCTTTCAAATGTATATCCAATGATCCCTAATGCTATAATTGAAGAAGAACTTGATAAATTGAACGTAGTGCGAAGTTCACAAGTGTCTTTACTTCGAGCGGGTTTTGAAAAAGAAGAATTCACACATATTTTAAGTTTTCGTAGGCAAATGTATGTACCAGAAGACTCACTAAGCAAATTACCTGATTCTATAACAGTTGAGAGACATTCCAAGACAAAATCCACGTTCATAATTTTCTCTAGGAATCGATCTTTTAGAAGAAACATTGAGTTGAAAATAGGACAGCATAAGTTGGAACAGTGTAAGGAAATTAAAATCTTAGGAATGATTTTGGATGAAAAGATGACATGGGTTCCACATATCAAGAATTTAAACAATGAGTGCACCAAAAGAATGAGTCTTGTCAAAATCATCAGCCATACATCCTGGGGAGCAGATTATACGATTATAAGAAGAACTTCCCAGGCAATAGTTAGATCCAAATTGGACTATGGCTGTATATTATATGATGCGGCCAAGAAGAATATCAAGAGATTGCTGGATCCTATCAATAATATGGGAGCGAGACTGATGTGTGGGGCCTTTAAGACCAGCCCAACTAAGAGTATTTCGTGTGAAGCCAATTTATTATCTTTAGAAAAACGTAGAAGAACCCTAATTATGGGATATACGATCAAAGTAGCAGCCAACAAATTGAATCCAATAAACAGAGTATTCGAATATGCATACAAACATTATAGAACATTAAATTATAAAAATAAGCTCCCGAGGCCCCTAGCAATAAGGGCAATTCAGATATTAGAGAAGATACAAGAGAAACTTCCACTCCTAAGGATTACGACCTTATCTGACTATGCTCCTTGGATAATACGAGACATCAACGTTATTGAATTTGCGAACATCCCTAACAAGCAGAATGCAAATCTTCGTGAACTCTGTGTCCAAATAAGAAATGAACTAGAAAAATATGATGATTACAACAAAATTTATACTGATGGCTCAAAGAATCTAAACAACGTAGGTTGCGCAGTAATAGCTTCATGTGAGGTGATCACCAATAAATTACCTGATGACTTTTCAGTGATGTCCAATGAACTATATGCCATAGTAGAGGCCCTTACATACATTACAAGGGCCAATCAAAAAAGATTTTTGATAATAACAGACTCTAAAAGTGCTGTATCTGCTATAATGAATCTATCTATTGATAATGTATTGGTTCAAGAGATAGAAGAGATAGATTGGTTCAAGAAAAATCAACCAACTAAGCAGTGAGGGCAAAGAAATAGCGTTGAGCTGGATACCTTCGCACGTTGGCATTGCAGAAAACGAATTGGCAGACAGAAAAGCTAAAGCAGCAGCACGAAACGTAGTTAGAAGTGATATACCAGTAAGCTATCAAGAATATCTCAAGAGAGTCAAGAACAAATTAGCTGATTTTGACACTAATGAATGTAACAATTTACAGGGGTGCAAATTAAGATCAGTTAGAAAGTTTGAAGATGATAATCCAACGGTCAGCTTCTGCAGAAACGATCAGGTTGTCTTGACAAGATGCAGAATAGGACACACAAAATTTTCTCACAGCCACTTATTGAACAGAACTGATCCTGATAACTTCAATTCATGCAAGATTTCTCTTTCAGTAGAACATTTGTTTGCATGCCCTAAATATGAAAGTTCAAGGAACAAGTACAATTTAAGTTCTCCTAAAGACCTCAATAACAAAGAACAGTGCATTAAATTCATTAGCTTTATAAGAGAAATTGAAGTTTATAACAGTATTTAACCATATATGTATAATTCTGAGTTACTGTGTTATTTTGTACTGACTGTGTAATTATAAATGTAGTCACTAATAACCATATGTAGTTGATGCGACTTTAAATAAATCAAATCAATCAATCAATCAAGGTTGAATATGGAGGCGCTGGGAGATGTGGAGAGTGATGAAAAGAAATCTTCGGACAGTTTGGAAATGTGTTATTTTATTGTGGGAATTTGCAGTTCGTGGTGGATTTGATTGTTTGAAATAAACCATGGGGCTTTAATGAAATTTTTTAGAACTTTATTTTGTATAGTTTGCAGTATGTTTATGTCAGATTTTGCTGCATTTCCCCATATGGGGCAAGCGTACGTCATTGTTGGTCTAATTATTGATTTGTAAATTATTATTCCGGTATCTATTTTAAGGGAAGATTTTTTGTTAATTAGTGTGTAAAGTTGGGATATTTTTGCTTGTGTTTTTGTTCCTGTTGTGTGGATGTGTGTTTTCCAGTTTAGTTTTGTGTCAAGTGGCATTCCTAGATACTTGACTGCAGTTTTACTTGGTACCCAGGGAATATTTTCGTTGTGCCAACCTTTTTCCATTCTCAAACTTCTCACCTACAGATCAGACCGGCCGATAACCATGGGCGGAGACAGCCATCTCAATTCGAAATACGATCTCGCATACATTTCTCCCGTACCCCAATACCTCTTTCAAAACCACTTCCATCTAAATAGGACCAATCAAAATCATTTCAATGTAAAAAAGACCTCACAGAAGACTGAAAGCAGTAGACCTGGACAAACTAACCGGTAGACGCACATTCTCTATTATAGCGGGAGACTCGGATGCTAAACTGACGTATTGGGAATGCAAGTATGACAATCAACCGGGAAGAGATCTACACAGCTACCTCCTAACCTGACCACCCTGATCGATTATGGAAAATAATTTAAACAATGAGGACATCCTTACAACCCATCTCCCTCATAATGTTACCAGATAATACCCTTACATACGTTCCCAAAGTCATAGCTGAAGCCATCGCCCAATTCCACTCCTCCAAATTCCCGGTAACCACACCCCACTTCTATCATTCACTATTCTCAACTTCCTCAAAACCCTGCCACTTTGGTGCATTCACCAGTTAATTATTTGAACGACTTTTACTCAGACGAATTGCACCATTTCTGACTAACGTATTACGAAAAACACAGTTTAGTTTCAAAGCGGTACAACAGACACTCCGACTTGCCCTAGACGTTTCAACATCCCTACAATACCCATGCAACGTCCCTGCTCTAATTACAGTTTCAGCAGTGCCTTTGACTGTGTGAACCATGAGATCCTCTTTTTCAAAATAAAATCTTACATCCCAGGATTCCATGAGTCCTTTTTGAGAAACTACCTCTCCCTGCGCTCCTTCCGCGTAAGACACCTTTCATGCTATTCCTCTTCCTATCCCATCCAATGCGGCGTCCCTCAGGGCGCTGTGCTGTCTCCTACCCTATTCAACATCATCAATGATATACCAGTCCTTCCCGATGTAAATGACTATCTTTACGCAGACGACCTGGCATGTAATCTGACCAACCACACGACTGAACGATTATTTTTCATTGGAAAAGAGCAGTTAAAGCATTAACCCCCATTCACATCAACGACGTGGCCGATGAATCGTATATTTTTTTATTAGGGTTTCTGACATCATCTTGTATTTTTCTTTCTTAGTGATGGGTACCAGGTGATATTATTTGCTTTCTGAATTGGGGGTTGTTAACAATCCCGATTTCTTCTGAGACAGTGTGTGTATATTGTGTGTATTGTGTGCGACTTTTTCTGAAAGGTTTCCAAAATAGAAGAAACAGAAGAAACAGAAAAAGTCGCACACAATATACACAAAGCCGGTATCAAAGTTTCATTCAAAACACAGAAGTCTCTCAGAAAAATCTTAGCTCCTAAAACACACACAGATCTTCTAGAAAAAAGCGGTGTCTACGCACTACATTGCCACGATTGCGAAGCAAAATACATTGGTCAAACAGGCAGAACTTTCAATACAAGAATTAAAGAACATATACACGCTTGGAAACACAACACCTGCAAATCTCACTTTGCCAATCATTTACTTCAGACAGGTCACACATTCAATCCACACACAGACATTCACATACTGGAAATAGAAAATCAATATCATACCAGATTAACATTGGAAAACCTTCACATTCATCTCAATAGTAACCTACTGAATGTAAACATAAACTACAACCCCTCCCCCTGCTAAAATTACTTTTTTGACACCACCCTCACACCACACACTTCGGGGCTGACACAACACAGCACACCGCACCCAGGCCATTAACCCTCCTCCTCCACCCCACGGTCGGTTCTTAAGCTGCGGGACACGCCCGAGCCAACGTAGTCGTTTTTGTGGCTCCCAGACAGCAGGTAAGAAACGGCTCAACTTACTTTTCGTATTTTCTCTCTCAAAATTGTACATGTACTATATTTTCATTCATTTTCTTGCTTAAATTTAAAAAACTACTATATTACATTAAGATATAACTCTCCGTCCCCTTCTTTCTTTCTTTTCTTTAATTCTTCTTTCATTTCTTAAGATGTTTTAAATTATATAAATTATTTTATATTATAAAGATCTAATTCTCCGTCCCCCCTTTCTTTCTTTCATTCTTTCTTTTTCTTTTCTTTAATTGTTCTCCTTTCATTTCTTAAGATGTTTTTAAAATTAGGTAACTATGTTAATTCTAATTTTATATTTTTCTTGTACCAGAAAACTGATGATGATGGCTAAGCCATCAAAAGCTGCTATTTCTAAAATAAATAATATTGTTGACAATGACAACGCCTTCAATAATTTCAATTATGTGAATGTCAACTACAACTCACCACTGAATCAATATAGGCGTCGTTATTGATGAAGTCGTGGATGAAGATATTTTAGATGTCAGGCCGGTGGACGTGCCTGGTTAGGTGGAAATTCATTCTAGCGCTATAACACCGAATAATTCAGAGGTTCAAGGGGCAACTATGGTAATGAGGAAAACCTCCGAAGGTTTTCCTCCGAAAAAGCCTAAAACTGTGGCAGATTGGCAGAAATTGAGATGAAATAATAAACACAGAACGCGGCATAACTGCTAATGGGACTGTAAGGTACAATCGGATGAACTACTGTACATCGCAACCGAAAAGCATTCTTAAGAAAGCAGATCGTGGATCATACGCTATGACACAAGTAATGACATATCTGCTAAAATATGAAAAGATAACAGTTGTGTCAAAGTGTTGTCAAACCATCAAGGAATAGAACCTACGTAAACAGTAAGCAGATGGTCAAGGACAGAAAGAAAGCCAATAAAGATCGTACAACCGCTGTGTATTGAACAGTACAACAAATTTATGGGAGGAGAAGAAAAAGAGACTGGAATTTCAACAAATGTAGGGTTAAAATTGGTGAAATGGAAAAATTGGCACTTTCCAATTTTCACAAATCTTTCTGATATGGCTGACGTCAATGCTCATGCACTCTCCTGTATAGTAAAAGGCTCCATCCTCCTTCTTGAATTTCGTAAGAGTGTTGCTAGGCACTATATGTTGCTAACATCTTTTTCAGATCCAGAAAATACAGGTAGACCATTGTTGCAAAAGCTTACAAGCACGCGATGCCACGAGAAAAGGTTTGAAAGGACATTACATAGAAAGAACTCCAAATGAGAAGCAAAGAAAATGCACAGTTTGTAAAAAAATGTACGGAAACAGTTTTGCAAGTGCAATGCAGAACTCCATGTAGAATGTATGGCTGAATGACACGAATAAAGTCTTTATTATAATGTTCTGGTTCAATAATTAAAATAATGATATTTTAAAGTGTGTTCTATTTTGTTTCACGGCGCCCGCCACGAGCCACAATTAGGGATCGACTAAACAAATCAAACTTTTAGGCAAGAGTCAAGCTAATAAAATAAATAAGACCAGGATACAAGTTATTTTTAGTGTAAATGACAATATTTAAGTCGAAATAAAAATAAAAATCAGGTAGGTCATGGGTTAATAAAACAACCAATCTCAACTTAGTACATTCCAATAAAATAACTTATCTAAAACTCCTTTAACGAAATAACCCATCGGACATGTCCCCAGCCCCAAAATACACCCAAATGAAAATAACTTGGGTTCCCACCCTACACCTTAATAAAGAAACCTATATCCCTCAAAATGCCCCCCCTTTAACAAAATGGTCTGACTGTATCCTAGGCCTAACAAATTAGGGGTGCTATCTCCCGCTTTTTAGGGGACCTGGGTCTTAATTAATTATCATTTTGATGCATTAATCATTGTACTAATATTATTAGTTTTCATTAAAAACCATTCTCACTTCCTGATTCACGACGAACCATACAATGAAACGACACTTATTCGAGCAGTAAAAATATCTATTGAATAGCTTTGCAGTTTATAAATCAATATCGTACGGTAAATTTATGAGAAACTTGTACTTTACATTCTAATGACCTGCAGTTCTAAAGGAAGTTTTTTAAATGACGGATGATAATAATTTACTCAACAAAATATTTTTCTTAAAAGAATAAAACAAAAAAACATATCTTGGCCTTCCCATATTAGCTCCAATGTAGAATCAATTATAATGTTTAATAAGTACTTCCCTTTCGATGCACTCAGCGATCTTGCTCTGCACAATTCCATTTTCTCCTTTCACCAAAGTTTTTGTTCATCTACCATTAATTAATTAAATTCGCGTAGTCAACATATTCCAAAAAAAAACAAAGTTATACTACACTGCATTTTACATTAACATTACAAAACAAAGAACAATTCGACTCTCATGAGAATCTACGTCGCGACCCGCTACCCACGACATTCGCTAGCATTCTGACCAATTTTCATCTCCCGTTTCACTAAAACAAAAGACGGCTTTCCCTTTATTATTTTTGCTAATTAACATTCACTAATTCCTTGTAATTGTCTTTCTACAATGCATAGTGGTTTTTGTTGTCATCTACCCGTTTCACAATTAATTTCACTGTTCTTACTTTGTCCCTTTAACATTGTTTTTTTTTTAATTCAACACGTTTTTCACTGATTCTCTATACGCAATTTTAAACAGATGACCGTCTGTCCTTCTTCATCAAAATTTCTACAAGTTTTTAAATTTATCAAGATTTCGAATTTCTATTTTGTGACACGCCAGCCGTCACGAAAATACGCCTTAAATTGTCCACCAACATTTCAAAGTCCGTTTTGGATCTTCCGCTTCCGAATTTATTAAAAATTTGCCGAAATATGCTATGGTGGAACTTCATTCATCTGTTTATTTTCACTTTTTTTATGAAAATCCCATGTTATTTTCTAATAAATTATAAACCATGTGACGCGTCAGGTCGGACCGTCACACAAGCTGTATTGTGGAGTAGAATGTTGTGAATTAGTAGTTCACTACGCAAGTATATTTACCATGTCGTATCGCTCATATATAAATGATCCAGAGCACTTTTGGTATATATGTAGGAAATATACAGTCTAAACAGAGGCGTAATATTGCAGATTTTATAAAAAACATATCTTGCCTATTTTGGAATCAAACTTGGGGATTAAATTAAACATTGTGCAACCCACGAAGTACGTGGAGTATGCATTGAAAATCCAAGCGAAGCTTAACCCTTCGACTCTGTTTCTCAAATACTTACGTGGACTCTCTTTGGTGTCTTATCTGACCCCAAACGTTTTGCACAATAATTTGCTAATATCGGATGAAGGAATGTTGTTTGGAATAATTAATTGAGAAAACGATGTTATTTTTTTTGCTTTATTATACTTTATTATTACTTTATTTTGTACTAAATAACAAAGAATGGTATTTCAAGGAAAAACATTCTAGCATATCCTCATTACTGTACATATCTATTGAGATATACAAAATTTCTCTACATTAATTTCTGGCAAAGATCTTAGCGTCCGGCTTGCTGGGTCAATGGGTCACGATATATTATAATCCTTATTACCTTTATAATGGATTATAGGATCCGCAGACTATACAACGCTGCTGGGAATCTGAAATAGAATGATTCTATTCCTAGTTCATTACTGTTTGGATTGACTAAATGAAAGATCACTTTCTTTTCGGAAGAACAAAATTTAACAAAGTTTATTGTTACCTATTTAGCAAACAATTTAGTGAATTTAACAAAATGATTTTATGTTGTGCCTTGGATCAAGATATCTTTGAATTTACAGTTTTATACCGCGGTTAACTTATCTGTTCTTCGTTGATGTCCCTCGTAGACTTCTCAGTCGAGATATCTTGCGAGCTTGCCGTAGTCCAAAGTCCCAAGAAATCCTCTTCTGCCCCTATCCAAACTGGTCTCAAACTATCAAAATTATCAGTACCGATTACGTCCTATGACATAGTCCCGAAATCTATAACTCGATTACCACTCCCGACAAAGTCCCAATTTATGCATCAATATTACTTCCACATGCAATATCTGCAATATCATTTACTGTCTTTAAAATTTCACGATCTGATAACCCGACTCTGACTATCTGCACTACTCTCGCTCCCTCTCACAAACCTACGATCAGTTCAGACACGCGATGCCGGTCAGAATGAATTCTTCCTGCATGATGATTCCCCTCGAAGACTTCGTATTAAACTACCTTCCTCTTTTTTTCATAACATTTGACCGTCCTTCTCTCACCCAGCCAATCCATACGTTCGTTATATTTTGGTGTAGCTGACCTTGCGATCGTCTAAACTTCTTCGCCCAATCCCAAATTTTCTACTTTCGGTATCCAGCCACCTCTTAATGCCTTTACAAAAAACAAAAACTACATTGTTTATTCACGGTCGTTGCTAAGCCCTTGCTATCGTGATATTTCCTAATGAATGTTCCACCATATAGTCTACAAATAAATGTTAGTTTATTTTCATGTGACATATCGGTATGTCACACTATCTTACCAGTATGAAGATGTTTGAAACAGGGCTACCGACCAAATCCTAATAGACAAATACACCAAAATAACACTAAGAAACAACATATCACAAAATCGAAATGACACTTTTTAGAATTTTTCTTGTAATTTAGATGTCAAATGTGGCATTTTTAACTCCAACTGCACAAAAATTAAATTATTTCCAACAAAGAAACAAACTTAGAAAACTGAAGATATACAATATGTAAAACTGAATGTAAATAGCATATCTAAGAGGAGTATTTCATGTAAATAATTTCCAGAATGTTGCAAAACATTATTTGTCACAGGGGTAAAAAAAGACCCCAAACAGAGTCTAAGGATTAAAGGATGTTCTCCTTCATAATGGAAACGTTTTTGGTTCAGTGCTTGTTGACTATTCAGTGATCCTCAAAGAATCACACGCGAATTTGCAATTAATGTTATTCCGAGTAAACGTCAGAGTACACAACTGTAAACTGTGTCGATTTTAAATGTTGCTGGGTCAACAATGTGGTTTTATCAAATGTCCGTGCTTTCTTCGCTTGTAGAATGGCACGGCACGAGTTGATCACTGGAATAAGAAAGCCTTGTGAGACCTTCTAAAATTTTGCTGCCACCTCTAACATTAAGATTGGCTTAATGAAATAGTTCGTAAAGGAAACGGGAAACGTAAAGGGAAATTCGTTATTTAAAATAAGGAATGAGATTGTTTTAAGTACATATGTGAGAAATTCTCAATACTATCTGAAGCAAAATTAATAGAAGGTATATTCAATGGTCCTGATATAAGAAAATTTATGTCAGATGCAGCATTTAAAAACATTATGGATGCAAACGAGAAAGCAGCATGGATATCATTCTGTTAAGTTGTTTCAAAATTTGTTGGTACAAGGATCCCAGTTACTGAAACATTGTGACTAACATGCTTGAAGCATACAAGAAACTTGGTTGTAACATAAGTATGAAAATTTACTTCCTGTTTTCTCACCTAGATTATTTGCCTGAAAATTTAGGATTTTTGAGAGAAGAACAAGACGAACGATTTCACAAGGATGCGCTGGAGTTCGAAAGGATGTGCCAGGGACGCCAAATCATCAGTATAACTATTGTTGGATGTTAAAGCGTGAAATAACTCAAGACAAACCTAAAACAAAAAGGAAAATAAGTACTTTCTGAAGTAAGAAGCAACGGGCGTGTAATTTGTGTTTCTAATAGTGAAGAAAACAAGACAAAATAAAGCAAAAAACTGTAGTGACATGTATAAACAAGCACACACATTAATTTCAGCAAATTGTGTATATTAAATATTGTTTTTCTTTGAAATAAACAAGTAATATGAAAACGTTGTTGATGAAAAAACGCTATTATACAATACCTGTAAAGTGATTTCGCAAGAAAATCAAACGTCATAGACGTAAACTGAATGAAACTTTGGATTCAGCGCATCGACATTATATAAAATCACGTTTTTTACTTTAGGCCACAAACAAAAAGTTGAATTTCGCAGGCTTGTGATTTGTAGTCTATCTACTTTTTATGCAAAAACATTTTCATGTATTATGAATCTTCTTTTTCGCTACAGATTTCTAAATGATTTTCGAAGATTTTATCATATTACACTAGTGGTGCTTTAACAGTTCATATCTTCGTACATTATTCGTGTCTGTTACATGTATTACTAGCTAAGAGTGACACCTCTGGCGAGTATTTTCGTATTAAAATTGTATTTATGCTCCACAAGTTGATATTGAATATAAGTTTTAAACACGACACAGATGCCTGACTAGTCAACTTTGGGCATAGAAAGACATAAAAAAGTAATGATTAAAATGCTTGGTTAATTTTTTCGTTTCGTTACAAAATTAGGTTTAATGAAGTCGCAACGATACATGTAAATGTCGGAAAGAGAGTCGGGTAATTTACAGTCTTATTGCGATGTACTCGTAGATGCACTGAAAAGAAGAAAATAACAGGTAGAAAGCGAGTTTTTTTTTAAATTTCAGCATAATACCTTTGAAAGGGCCAGCTTAGTAATGTGCCAATTAATTTGTCTCATCAATAGAAATCAAATAAGGCACCTGTGGAAGTAATCAGCAGCTTAAATCACACAAAACGGAATGAAGTTTCTTAGAAAACCCAAAAAGGTTTTTAGAGAAATTTCATAGAATCTTCTAAAAGAATCTGCAAAAATTATCAGTTCATCAGGAAACAAAGACGCATTGAATAATACCTCATTTATCTCTATTGGTGAGGAGGTCCTAGGTTCGAGTCCTATCGGCGCCAGGATTTTCGACACTAGCTTTTCAGCTAGGTCGAATTCAGTCGCTGTGTGGAGAATTCTAGCGGCCTGCTCTGATCTGTAGTTTTCCGTGGTTTCTCCGATCAACACCAGGCGAATGCCGGAGCAGTACCCTACCAAACGGGCCACTGACCGCGCGCGATGTGTCTTTCCTCTTCCTTGTCCTATCCTCTCCCCTTACACACACACTTACACTGACATGCACTGCACTACCAAATATTCCGGGAGACCGGTCGGGAGCTTAGAGCTTATCCCGCCTGGGGCGTTGCCCCGCTGGTGGGAGAGTCCTGGTTAGGGGGAAACCCCACTAGCCGTCGGTAGGTCGGTGCCAGATCTCGCCATCCAGCGGATGAAGATCACCGCCATCTCCCGAGAGAAAAAACATGCACTACACTAACGGGACTAATGACCGAAGCAGTTGACGCGCCCGAAAACACGAAAAAATCAATCAATCGATTGGTGGACCGGAAAGGGTCTAACGGTTAGTGAGGACTCAGGTTATTCCGTTATAAAATAAGGATAACACTAACTGAAGAGGAGAATTTCGCAAATTTACACTCGGGCGGAATAGTCGGCCCTGCGTCCCTGGCCCACAACACGTCGCCCCGTCTGACGACAGAATCCGAGTGGTGTGCGGGGCGCGGGGCGCGGGGCGGGGCACGTGCGTGGCTGTGAGCGGGGAGGGACGCGCGGAGGGGTGCGGGGCTTGACAGGCCGACGCCGCCTCCGCGCACGCCTCGTGCCGCCCCGCCCGGCACTAATGGAGGGGCCGTCCCGCGCCGCCTCCTCGTCCTCAGCGCCTTCCTCCGCGAAATCGCCTCGTGGCGTTCCGTCCCGTGATACAGCCGCTGGAGCACTCGCCTTCTAACGGCCACCCCTGGCTTCTCGACCTGCTCTATCCACGTGCAATTAGAAATTGACAATGAGGGTTTGCGGCAGATTTTTGCGGACTTTTCCCGATTTCCGTGCCTCCTGGTATATCTCAGTCTCTGAAAGTTACTTATTATAGGTCCAGTTGACTGTCACTGCCCCAAATATTCTTAAAAATAATGTTTTATCAACAAATAACTTATGTATTGTCTGACGCTTCTCAGTCGGCGTGGTGGACGGCCGTGTTTTCGCATCGCTCCTCCCGCTGTCTCTTGGAGAAAACGGCGAGCAGCCATTTTCACCGAGCGGCGGCGGTCAGACGCTGTGCGGCGAGGCGCGCGTGCCCCTGCACTACGCTCGACCCGTCCGAGGACTTTCACCCGCTGGGGGTGCTGGCGATTTTACTCATTATAGGCGGCGTTGTAGCTAACCTGTGGCCCACCAGAAGCGCGGAGACAGCGAAGATGCCCCCAACAATCAAATGTGGAAAGTTTGAATGTGTCGTAGTGAGTGGAGTGCAATGTTCGCTATGTAGTTCCTGGTACTATTTTAAATGTCAACAAGCTAAGAATGAAACTACTGAAGGCTGGGTTTGTAAAATGTGTGGCGATACCGGCTTGAAAGCGAAATTGTAGACCCAGGAAGATGTCATAAGAAAACTTAGTTAACATCTCAGAAGATAAATTTTCAAAAATTGCAAGACTTTGAATTTTTTTCGGCGTCTTCCTAAAACTATAAAATTGAAAACCGAGATTCTTCCTCCAAATGAAATTTGTTCTGCATAAATAGTTTCTTCATTAAGGTCATGTATTTTTTTGGACATGTTAGTAGGTTTCGTGAAACAGTGCGTGCAATATTTGCCATTTTAAAAAATTACAAAAACAAGATTTTCTCATAAACGGCTCGAAAATTTTTCTCTAAATATTTTGTAGGTTTAGTGCCAAAAGAACGCTATACCATGACATAAACTCCATATTGCTCTATGTTTTGCTTTTTCAAAAATTACAAAATAATAATTATCATCTGGTGAAAGCCAAGTCCATCTGTCTTGTTCATTCATTATGTAAAAGGTATATACTATGTTTATTTTCTCGTATACATACGTATACAAGTATTGTATACGTATACATACGTAAGTATTGCTTTAAAATGTTCAAAAACATTCTTTAAAATTTAGGAAAACAATTTTCAAAATTTTCTCAAAACGGCTCTAAATTGTTTTTTAAAATTTCATGGAGAATAAAAAATATAGTTCTTTCACTAAAGTCAAGTTTTTTATTTGATTTAGTAGTTTTCGTGCAATAGTGCATGTAATATTTTATAAGATATTAAACAAGATTTTCTCAAAAACCGCTCCAATTTTTTCCTTTAAATTTTTGGTGGGGTTAGTGCCAAACAAACCTAATACGATGCTCTAAACGACATATAGCCCCATTCTTTTGTTGTTTTTTTAATTTAAAAAATTGTAATTTTTTGACTTGTCTCCCTTGGCGGTAATATTTACTTTGTTTTGTCCCCGATATTGTACGAGGCGATTTGTTCACATTGTTGTACATACGTGCTTTAAATAATGACAAATAAAGTTTCTTGAAAACTCAACAGTTCTCTGTAAAATGCGCTCTAAATTCCGCATTTTCAGAAATGCTTAAACGTCAGTTTCTCAAAAATGGCTTCAAATTTTTTCTTCAAATTTTTCCAATGGATAGTGCTAATAGCACTGTTTAATATGACGCAAAGTTTATGATGATTCATTGATTCTTTTGTTTTTTTCAAAAACTACACAAGTGTAATTTTTTTGAAATATCTGAGAGATATTTAATATACACATTTCCATCGATTTGTATACATTATTGCATATGTTATCGGAAGTACTTTTAGTAACTTTAATCGAAGTTTTTCGAAAATTCAAATGATTCCTGTGAAAAAGAGCTTCAAATTTCGCATTTACAGTAATGCTTAATCGCTATTTTCTTAAAAACGGCTTACTCAATGAAAATTGGTATTTACGACGACTGATTGATTGATTATTTCGTGTTTCCGGGCGCGTCAACTGCTTTGGTCATTGCGCGTCAACTGCATTGGTCCCGTTAGTATAGTGCATGTTTTTTTCTCGGGAGATGGCGGTGATCTTCCTCCGCTGGATGGCGAGATCCGGCGCCGACCTACCGCCGGCTAGAGGGGTTTCCCCCTTACCAGGACTCTCCCACCAGCGGGGCACCGCCCCAGCCGGGACAAGCTCTAAGCACCTGAACGATCTCCCAGAATATGTGGTAGTGTAGTGTAAGTTAGTGCAAGTGTGTGTGTAAGGGGAGAGGATAGGACAAGGAAGAGGAAGGAAAGATCGCGCGCGGTCCGTGGCCCGTTTCGTAGGGTACTGCTCCGGCATTCGCCTGGTGTTGATCGGAGATACCATGGAAAACTTTCGATCAGAGCAGCCGGCCACTAGAATTCTCCAGAGAGCAACTGAATTCGACCTAGCTGAAAAGCTAGTGTCGAAAATCCTGCCGCCGTCAGGACTCGAACCTAGAACCTCCCGGTCAGAGGCGCTGCAATGACATCAGTTGATGCGTTGAGCTACCGCTTCCGGTGTATTTGCGACGACGTTATAGCCTTTTTTAATAAATTAAAAATATAATTTAGGTTCTACTGTTTCAAAAAAATTATCTTTGGGCCGCAATAGATGGAAGCAGGCAAGAAGGAGGGACAAGATTGTACAGTACTAGTCCACGCCAAGGAAATTAGAAAACTTTTCTACGAGAAAGTCTGTGCCATTCTGTAGCATCTCAAGTTCTGAAATTTTCTCAACTTTTCGGTTTCCAAATGGTAGAACGGAAATATTATTTTAAGAATACTAAAGAAGGCCTAATTGTCGTCCTAAATAGAAATTTTCATTTAAACATTAATTTCATGTTTTTGTCGGGAGATGGCGGTGATTTTCTCCTGCTGGGTGGCGAGATCCGGCGCCGACCTAACGTCGGCTAGCGGGGTTTCCCCCTAACCAGGACTCTCCCACCAGCGGGGCTGCCCTAGCCGGGACGTGCTCCCGACCGGTCTTCCAGAATATGTGGTAGTGTAGTGCATTTTAGTGTCAGTGTGTGTGTAAGGGGAGAGGATAGGACAAGGAAGAGGAAGGACAGATCGCGCGCGGTCCGTGGCCCGTTTGATAGGGTACTGCTCCGGCATTCGCCTGGTGTTGATCGGAGAAACCACGGAAAACTACCGATCAGAGCAGCCGGCCGCTAGAATTCTCCTCCAGACAGCGACTGAATTCGTCCTCGCTGAAAAGTGAGTGTCGAAAATACTGCCACCGTCCAGACTCGAACCTCGGACCTCCCGGTGAAAGGAAATGTAGTGACATCAATTGATGCCCTGAGTTATCTCTCCCCGGCGGTACTAGTTAATTTTCTAATGTCTTTCGTCTGGGATTGATTTTCCATCTTGCTCAATCCTCTGGCCAGCTGCCATCTCTGGCCGCCCAAAGCACATTGTTTTGAAATTTTCTCAATTTTTCGGTTTCCTAACGGTAGAACTGAAACATTACAATAAGAATATTAAAGAAGAGTAAAACCTATATGGAAAGTTTAGTTGAAAAATTTCGCAACGTTTTGAAGAAAATGTCTTTTGGCCGTTACTGTAACCGGAAAATTTTAAGCTCTTTTACACTGGAAATATATGAGTTTTCGAGAAACTTTGTTGTTGGGCATTTCGAGCACTTTCTCTCACAAATTCAATAATGTATACAATTTTTTGGAAATGTGCTTACTAACGTTGGGTTACCGACGTGAGAGATATTTAAAAAAATACATTTCCGTAATTTTAGAAAAAAAAGAATACAGTAAAATGACTTTCATGTCATCTTAAACTATTCATTTAGCACTATTTGTGCAAAAACTTTAATGAAAAAATATGGAGCCGTTTCTGAGAAAAAAGCGTTAGAGCGTTTCTAAAAATATGGAAATTTGAGCTCATTTTCATAGAAAACGTTTGATATTGTTGAGAAAATTTATACATTATTCAACGCACATATTCTCGTAAATGCAATAATGTGAAAAAAGCGCTGCTATTGTAAATATTAACGACGTGAGATCTAAGTCAAAAAATTACATTTCTGTGTTTTTTGAAAATACAAAATTATAGAGCAGAATTGCGTTTAATAGTGTTTTCCATTCTCGCACTGGTGCGCACTCAGTATGCACTCAGGGCAAGCTTTTGTGTTCCATTCGACCGCTAGGGTGCACCAGTGCAAAGAAGCTAATGTTCCATTCGCACAACGACACGGAACCAGGGCACACTCGGGGCGCCCTAAACTGCACTGACCATCGCGTCAGTGCAGTCCAGTGCACCGGGCCATTGTGACGGCCATTGTGAGGTACGAAAGTTATCCATGCTGATTTGGATTCGTGGTGAAATTGTGAAAGCAAATAAGGATCTACATCACTTCGAATGATGAAGTATATTGTTTTGCAAGAAATGTCTTAAAATCATTCTTGTGACTCGCGAAGTTCGGAAAATCAGTTTGTTTTCCTAAACTTTAACCTCACGTTAACAAATCTAGTGCTATTTAGAAACCAAAGTGTAGGTACGTCTCAATTTCGAAACGCTAACAAAGTGAAAATAAAAATAGTGCCCCTCACAAAATCATTCAAATACATGTGCCAAGAAATGCTTCTCGCACGCCGTACATATACCAGCGGAAATACTCATGTTAATATTTTTATGATTTTCAATAACAAAACAACTCTGCAGAAGCCTTTCGGTTCAAAATCTTGTGTACTATATCGATCCCTGACAAATCTCGAAAAATGAAATTTCGACACATACGCATTTGAAGTTTTCGTATTTTTTAAACAAAGAAATCACACGTTAATAATTTATGAATTAAGAAGTAAGAATTATCAAAAGACTTTATAAAAATTATAACAATTATCAGAATTCAAAATTATTATTTTTCGAGTTCCATCAGCTTGAGAGACCAAGAACAGCCATCTATAATCTCGCTGCGTAGCGCACACGCACTGACTCAGTTCCGGAATCCGTTTCATTCGTAGCTGCTCTTCACGCGTGTGGGGCAGCACTGTTGCGGAGCTATGACGTTTCTGCCCTGCACTAGGATGGGTTTCAGTGCAACGAATGGAAAACTCTATAAGTCTTTTTATGCAGTACATTTAACACTATCCCATCCAAAAGTTTAAAGAAGCTAGTGATACGACCAAAGCACCTACTTTCTCGCATTATTTCTATCTGCTCCGTCATTTTACAATACTACATACACCTGCAAAAGAGTTTTCAACCAGGGAATTTTTTTCCTGCTCTGAGAGCCGGCGCCGCGCCGCCTGCCGCCCCAGAGGGCTAGTCGGCGAACCGCTCGTTACGTCTCGCCGAACGGAGCCACAGCACGCGCCCGCCCCACACCCGCGTCGGTTTATAAGCGGGGCGCGGCGCACTACACGCAGTCGAGAATTTGGAGTCGAGTCAAGCTGTCAGGAGCACGCCCGCCTTTTCAAGAAGATACATCATGCTGCGCAATTGGATTTGGATTACGACTACAGGATTGAACCCCGCTTAATAACCTGGACTGCAACATCTACTGGAGGACGAGATCTGGAATTGTATTTTGGATTTTGCCTTAATAAATTGTTGTTTATTTGAAGTTGCAATTTGTTATTTAGTACACAACAAGTCGAACTCGGGGAGAGGCATAAAAACCTAAATGCCCGCTTCATGTAAAGTAACCCTCAAAAATCAAAATATCCGTTTGAAGCTGCAACCTTTGAAACTCGCAAAGCCTACTTCGTTCAGATCTATCAGGGAAAGCCAATTTTGGATAACAGTGAACACTTGGCTGAACAATTTAGGCGCTAGCTTTGAATACAGACAGCCGTTTTGATGTCAATCGATTTTTTGGATTCAAGGTCCCACACAACATGCATTCTGGGCAGACCACGTGTCAGATAATATATTTTCTACATTTTACAACTAGATTTATGCACTTTTTTGTAACCAGCGCCCGAAAATAAGAGTTTTTCTGTCGAAAATTCGCCGTTTTCTCCCACACGATTACTTAACTTTTACTTATGAAGTACTATCGTAAGAGCGAGAAGTAATAATATTCGGAACCGTTAGGGATACCATGATAAAAGAAAAACTAAGTTGGTCACATGGAAAGTGTTTGTAATGTATTTAAATTTCATGTTGATAGTTTTATTAGTTTAATTAAATCGGTTCATACAGATGCACAGACAGAAACAATTGATTTAACGTCAGATAGTTTTAGTAGTCGAATAAGTAAGTTGAAAAAGTTTTTAATAGTTGAAAATTCGCAAATTACATAGAGACATTTCTGGATTATTTATCTGTCTTGATTGCATCAGTGAGGTTCAAATGATTTTCAATGAATATACAGTTTTCTGTGGAAATGAGCTACCAATTTCACATTTTCAGAAGACTGAAACGACTTTTTCTCAAAACCGCCTTCAAATTTTTCAACTAAGGTTTCCGTATAGACCAAGTTTTACTTTTTTTATACTTAAGACTTTATCCATTGGACAGTCCGTTACTCTTTACGTCCCGATGAGACGCATATTCGACCATACATTACCCACCAACACACATGTGGGCTCCTCTGATCTGGGGCCAGCAAAACACGAGGTCCTCCGCGACAACGCATACATGCCACTGATGGGAAAACAATGATGCCCAAAATGGAACTCGAAACCGCGATCCTTTGCACCAAAGCGCTGAGTCCGAACACCATAAGCCACCCCGACTACACGCGTGGAACAAGGGTTTTACTCTTTTATAATATTCTTACAGATCTGATTGTTTCAGTTCTACCATTAGGGAGCCGAAAAATTGAGAAAATGTGAAAAAAAATCCTTTGGGCTGTAGCTCAAAAGAAGGCAGCTGTGAAGCGAATAAGGCATAACCGAAAAACTAGTCCATAGTAAAGAGATAAGAAAACTTACTAGTGCGAGAAAGTCTTCAATTCTATAATACCACTAGTGGTTAAGTCAATGATTAGTCTCATTCTTGGGTAGCTCACCACCATTTCTGCAAGAATGAACCACATATCTGGGGCAAGCGGTGGTATTTCTCCTCCAAGGGCACTTTAAATGCAATGAACGATATGCCTGCAATTCAATTGCCTATATTCTTGCATGTCAACAACCTACATGGAATTCCCTTATTTCTAGTAATTTTTAGAAATTTATATTTTTATTTCTCTATACAATGTGCTTTATGAATCAGCCATTTTATAAAAAATAGTCCTAAAATAAAATTTAGTGTTCCGTACAAACAACACCCTAAGGCAGATGGCCATTTCATTAAAAGATTAGAACACTTGTTTTCCAATAACCTTCAGTACGAAACTGATCTCAATTTTGTAGTTTGACTTTGTAGAACCAACGTGGATATACTTTATTATAGTATTTTTAAAAGAATATATTTAGTTGCCATAAAATTTTGCATAGGTATAATTCTTTTAGAATGGAAATATAAGACATTTCCGTCATTTTTCATTTCAGTCAGAATGTAATCGCTAGAGAGTTTATGTAACATATGTGATTTAACGAGTCTCACTGGTAATAACTACTAGGGATACTTTAAAATGTTTCGGTGAATGTAATGACGTGGATATCTAATGATCGTTTTTAGCAATATACAAGATTCAGTTGAGGTTACTCACGTAGGTGTTGTCGAGAAACTTTTTTATATTTTAACTCGAGAATTATCAAATCCAGTCAATTACACGATTATATCAAGAAATGGAGATGTGATATAATTCACGTTTTTCAATCTTCTGCGATTTTTATGGATTCAATTTTAAATTTAACGATCAATTAAAAGATGATATCACATCGACATTATTTGTGCAAGTGAGAGGGGAGGAGACGGATGTTCACCAAGGAATATATACTAATAAAAGTGAATTCGACAACATATATGTGACGTCGATACCACGAAATTAGTACATGAATTGATGTCAATTTTTTACAGGCTCTTCTCCAGGATTGTCGCAGTGTCCTTGCAAAGTTTGGTAAAGATCAATACAACACAAATGCGGAAAATAAATAATTTAAATAATATGCTCATAGATGCACGACAATCATTATTTTTCGCCTGTCGCTAAGAGGATTGGTTGCTAATATATTTCTCCTGAAGTCACAAGCGGTGTGGCAAAACTCGTTCCTAATAGATTCGCTAGAGAATAGCAATGAATAGCATTCGCTAGAGAGAAGCAGTTCGTCTGTCTGTACTTTGCGCGACAGCCTGCGTAAGGGCCTACGTACGTGACTACGTACGTGACGGGGCCGTGGCCTACCAGCAGCGTTCTGGCTTCGCGGCCATGAGTTCAGTGGGTATATGTAGTTAGCACGAAGAGATCCCCACGCCGTATTCTGGTCTTCTCAACCTGAGAAGTGAGTTTTCTCATCGTCATATAGCAACATATATTGCGACATTGCACAGAAAACGCACATTATAATCTTGCCCGACCGGGAATCGAACACGGGGTGGGGTCATGGAAAGCAAGCACGCTGAATAATGAGCTAAACAGCAGTTGCGAAGCAGCGCGTAAGATAAAAAATAATGTAACAGCAATTTACTGTAACATAAAATTAAAGAAAATTATACTACCTCATTAAAATTTGAATCAATTACGTTAAAAATAATAATCTTAAACAACATGGTTTATATAAAATTAGTATTTTCTCTCTTGCACAAGAATTAATATCCAATGGCATTAGCGGATACAATATCCAGTTAATTTATTCCAGTACTTCCTTGAAATCGTGTTCAGTCTCTTTCAAAATCCCTGAGTAATATTTAACCATTTTATCCGTTTTTATAAGTTGTAAATTAGTTAGTGTTTTATTATCAAGTCTTAAACTTTTCCTAAGTTTCCATGATTCTTTACTCTGTGCCCTATCTATGCTTATTTTAAACAATTTTGTTACAAACAGTTTAAAATTTGGCCTTTAATTTTTTCGTTGTATGTGGCAAAGAACTGTAAAGATAGTGGATACTGATGAGGGTCCTCTTTTCGGCGTTTTCTGCATTTTCGAAAATAAAAAAAAATTGAGGTGCTACAGAATATCACGGACTCTTGTAGCAATTTTTTAAAATTTTCTTGCAGTACTGGCTTGAAGGTCTTGCTCTATTCTTTAGCCAGCTGTAATCTGTCGTCGACCTAAGTACATTTTGTTTACATTTTCTAGACGTTTTTGATTCCCAATAGTAGAACCGAAATATTACTTCAAGAATATTAAAAAAAGAGTAAAACCTCGTCCCAAAATCGAAATTTTCATTGAAAAATTTGAAGGCTTTTTAAGAAAATGGCAATTCAGCATTATTGTAAATGCGAAATTTTTTGTCTTTTTTCACAGAAATCTTTTTAGTTTTGGAAAAACTTCATTTAAAGTCATTGAAAGCTTTTTTACTCACAAATGCAATAATGTATGCAAATGGATGAAAATGTGCAAATCAAATGCGTGAGAATTATAAAAACAAATTACTTTTGTGTAATTTTTGAAAAAACTAATGAATACTTCAAAATGAACTTTACGTCACATTAAACAGTGCATTTAGCACTATCCATTCGACAAGTTTGAAGAAAAAATTTGGAGCCATTTTTTTATAAAATGGCGTTTCAGCGTTTCTGAAAATGCAGAATTTTGAGATTATTTTAACAGAAAACTATTGAGTTTTCAAGACTTCATATTACATTGTTTAAAGCACATATACTCAACAAGTACAAGTACAATAATGTGAAGAAATTGCTTCTAATGTGAAAACTATTGACCTGAGAACATGTAAAAAAATTAAATTTTTGTAATTTTTGAAAAAAAAAAGGAATATAACAATCTGGCTTTGAGCCATCGAATAGGGCCTGCCTGGCACTAACCCTACCAAACATTTAAAGAAAAAATATGGAGAAGTTGTTTGAGACTATCTTGTTTTTTGTAATTTTTGAAAACTGCAAATATTTCACGTTCTTTTGCACGTAAACTAATAAAATTTTCATGAAAAAGTACATGATCTTAATGAAAGAACTATTTATGAGCAGCAAATTTCATTTTTAGGAAATATCTCTATCTTCAATTTTATAGATCATTTAAATAATTTTTATTATCAAGGTAAGCTTGTGTGAACTTAGTGTTGCTCTTCTGTATTATGTTCTGTAAATAAAGTAACCGTTAAAGATATTCATGATCGTTTCATTTCTAGAAGTAAGAAATGACTAGTGTTCCTGACAATCGATATAAATGCAATAATGCACGAGAGGTGTTTCATTTCAATTAGACTTTTCAAATTATAACTAAGTTTTTAGTATGCCATACATTTCAATTTGTTAATATTACTTAACTATTTTCAATCATGCGAGAAAGTATGTGGTGTTGTAGACCCTCTAGTTTTTCAAAACATTTTTTCCGTATGTCCGTCTACCGTCTGTGTCTAACTGTAGCATCTTAACTATATGTAGGATATTTTTTAAAACTGAATATACCCGATCGGTGTGGCCTCACTCAAAACTTTGGTTTTGAATAAGATTTTTTAATTTTGGGGGTACTTTAGATGAATTCCATGGGACATTTTCAGTTTTTTTTGTACGGATAGTGCTAATGCACTATTTAAGACGTAAAAGCCATTTTGCTGAATTGTTATTTTTAAAAAGAAGAAAACCAAACGTAATTCTTTAAAAATATCTCTAATGTCGTTAAAATGTACATTTCGAGAGATTTGTGTATATGATTGCATTTGTGAATGGAAGTGCTTCAAATTATTTCCTAATAAGTTTTTCGAAAACTCAACGTGTTTTGTTAAAAAAGAGCTTCAAATGTCGCATATACACTAACACTTAAACGACATTTTCTTAAAAAGAGCTCCAAATTTTTGAATTTTTCAAAACTAAAGGCTGAACTACGAACAATATTTGTCCTTTACTATGTGGTTGAAGCGTCGGATTGAGACGTTATATTTTTATTTCTCCGAATGAATTCAGTGTGGCGTAGAGCGAAGCCCTTCAAATTTATTCCAATGGGTGATGTCAAGGGGCTTTGGTGGTGCACCACTTTGACATGCGTGAATAGCAAATTGCCTACATCTCAGGCATACTCGGCATTAGTCGATTTGCATTAATCGCAATGTGACGGGAAAACATCCTTCTCAGAAAAAAATGTGTATCGACCCGATTGCCATGACGAAGCTAAATGTCCAACTGGGAACCACCCAAGTTGTTACCCGTCTGAACGCCTCCAACCCACATATTCACTTTGATAACCTTAGCACTAACAGCGGTAGTACCGCCGAAATCTATGAACTCGGGTGGAAGATTTCATTTAGCCCCTGGCACTTTTTTTCAAGATGAATATTACAAACGTCTCTATCATGCAGTAGGTGTCCGAAGATCCTTTGGCGATGAACATGTAGCAGGAAGTTTCATGTGACAATTTCATAGAGGTAAGATTTCTTTTCGAATTATTAAACAACCATCATGGACTAGTAATTGGGAGGTAACGATCTGACGTAGTCGAAGATTGATTTGTTAACGTATCCTGGCATACCAACTGGTATGTGTGAGTGAGGGAAAGAATAGAACGAAAAAGAGGAAGGAAAGATTGCGCGTGGTCAGTGGCAAGTTTGGTTTTTGTACTGCTTCGGCATTTACCTGGTATTGATTGGAGAATCTGTGGAAAACTATGGATCAGAGCAGTCGGAATTCTCCTGCAGTCAGTCTGAATTCGCCATAGTGTCGAAATAGTCAGTGTGGAAAATTTCACCACTTTGGGGACTCAAATCCTAGGACCTCTCTGTCAAAGCCCTGCAGAGACAATGGCTGTAACAGCCGGTCGCAGTCGAAAAGGACCTCAGCACACGATGATTTAATAATTAACCAGTGTTACAGGTGTTACTTCGTTATCCGAAATTTCGTACTACATGAATACTCTCGATCCCTACGTAAGCCCTCGCTTGCGCGGGGGAGCGGCCTGAGGTCGGGAGCGAGTGCGCGCGACCAGCGGCTTCGCCGCCGCCGCCGCCGCGCATGCGCCGTGGCGCCTGGCGCGCGCCGCCGCGGGCGCCAACGCGACAGTCGCGCCGCGCGCCTCCCACGCAACGCCACGCGGCGCCCCCGACGGCGGCGGCCCTCGCACGCGCTCCCGCGCACGCACGCACGAACGCGCGCGCTCACCACGCCGCCTGCTTCCGAGGTAAATACTTAAAACTGCTCCACGCTCCCGGATTGCTCTTCAAATCCTACCGTTTTTCCGGTGAACCCTTGTGATTGTTAATTTTTGGATGTTGTAATTTCGTGCATTTTCTTCTTGCATTTCCATTCTCCGTTTGTTCTTGTATTTTGATTATGCCGCTAAAAAGCTTTTTCAGTTTTCTGACAAGATAAAGAAATCCAGTGTTCAGCAAAATGTGTTGATGGATCTCAGATGGAAAAGCATACCAGTTTGCATTTATAGCTTATTATTCTATTATATATTACGGCGAAACTGATATAGAATACCTTATAGAAATCAATATATACATAATTTATTAATGTTTTCATTTCATCAAAATTTAGAATCATGCACAAAATTGCACTCTTTGGCGTGTTGTAATTTTTCCTAGTTTTAAGATGTAAATGCGGGCATTCCCTCTTATTTTTATGATTCAATAGGGTGTATCTCCCTTATTTTATGACTCAAATGCGGTCAGTCTTCTTTATTTTTGTGAGTAAACTTTGGTCACCCTACGCACGCGCAAGCGCCCCTCTCCGCCCTGCGCGCTGGGCTGGCAGTAGAGTGCACGGAGGCAACGGCCTTAGCAAGTATCGGATCAAATCATGTCACTCATGACTAATTGAACATTTGGGTATATCACGGTAGTCGTAGAGAAAATTTTCCTCATTGATAACTCTCTTAAATTCTGTGACGGATAAGAAATACTGTATTAGTTAAGTATCTTGCCGACCTGGATGGCCGAGGTGGCCAAGAGCGAGTACCGACTCAGCGCTTCGGTCCGAAGGGTCGCGAGTTCTATTTCCACCTTGGGCATGGTTGTTTGTCCCTTGACTTTGTATGTGTAGTCGTCGAGGGCTTCGCGTTCTGCTGACCCTAGATCAGAGGAGCCCCCAAATGTGTTGGTGTGTCGTGTATGGTCGAATATGTGTGCCATCGGGACGTAAAGGGTAACCGGCTGTAGACTGGATAAAAGCCCTAGAAAAAAAAGCTATCTTAATCATAGAGCTTGAGCGTTTGTACATGCTACTTGTTTCTTGTGGATGTTGTTGCTTATATTTTCTGATCACTAATGTAGAACATTTCTTTACTAAAATATAACTCACAAGTTTTTATCAAGATATATTTTTTTCAATAATTCTACCATTTGTGACATAGATTATATTTTATTTGGGCTTTTATATATATATATATATATATATATATATATATATATATATATATATATATATATATATATATATTGACTGGTGCCATTTTTGAAACATGCCCGACGTTGACTGGTGCCAATTTGAAACAAGGTCTGTCTTTCTATTTAAAAACAAGCCCCACTTGGAGGGACATTTTGAAACATAATTACTACTGACAAATGTAATTTGGGGGCCAGGAAAAGGTTACACTTGAAACCTAATGATTCTTACGTAATTTAAATATCTCTCCTTACAAAATTATGTTGGGCTAGCTCAGTTAATTGGGGTTCGAAATTCATAATTGTTACTACTTGCTCTGCAACTAATTATTCAACCTGCCATCTATACGGAGTGGCGAGGAATCTGAAAATCTTATTAAAATGCTGGATTGCACATAAAGAACAATGATAATCAGCTTTCTTTCAACTTAAATTATAATTTATTATAATAATAAAAAATGAATCATGCTTTGGTTATGACCAGTTTTCTCGGTATTACAACAATTATAAACTTTGTTATTCATTCGTGGGTCTTTGCGCGCTCTCCACTTCTTCGTTCGATGGCGCCCCATAGAATCTTCTCCGTCGACGCAGCAAAATCTTGCTTCTCGATAAAGTCCTCGCCTAATGTGATCTGGTTCCAAATTCTCCCGGCGATACTATTATAATCCGTGACTTCCCTCACTTGCGTCTCGGGTGGACGCCTAGACACGAATTTTACTTCCTACAAGAACGCTCTATCCTAATATAAAAAACGATAGTTAATTTAAACAACTGTCAATTACAGTCTTTCCTCGATATAGTAAAATATATCACGAGCCAACCAATGATGTATAAGATATCATATACATCATTGGAGCCAACCCGCTCATCACCGCATTGCTCTAGCGAATCAATGTTCTTCTAAAAACTCGGAAGCATCCGAATCCTATATCTTTTTTTGTCTCTCAAAACAATGCTTATCCCGCTTCTTCTCTCTCTCTCTCTCTCTCTCTCTCTCTCTCTCTCTCTATATAATATATATATATATATATATATATATATATATATATATATTATAATACATGAAATTTCAAAATGAGTTAAATTTATTTACTCACTAATTTTCATATTGGAATTTCTATGTTCAGATTATAAAGAATATCAGTGCTTGGGTAACCAATTTGGAAGAAAAGATTATTGAAAATTGTTACTAACATCCTTTTGAATAGTTCCCCATTTATATTACAAATTTTGACACATATTCATGATAAGTATATATTATAGAACTTTCAAATATTAAGCAATCCGTGAATGTCAGTTTAGCCGGTAACTTTCGCCATCAGCACTTGCTTATTATGTACAATGTCCCTAAAACGTATGGCCCAATATAGAGCACGTAGGTAGATGGAAACTGGGACATCAATGATTTGCCGGTAGCTTTAAATGTAATATTAACAACATGCGCTTAAATATCACAAACTTTTCTAATGATATATAATTTATGATATAATCGTATACCCAATGACTCATAGTAAATGTTACAAACTTCTACGGGAAGTAGAGATGATGAAAATGACCATTTTTGCCAATGAAAATGCAAGTGCTTTTGCTTTTTGCAAGTGCAAATGCTTTTAATGCAGTTATATGAATTTCTACACTTTGCGTTTGCACCTGATTTTTAATCATCCACATATGTACTAATGATTGGCAGGTACGAAATGTTCCCTTGACTGCGTAAGGACATGACCTGCTAAATAGTTGTGGATTCTGGATTGGCGAAAAATCAGTGACAAATTTCACACGTATAAATACATACAACCCCGTTGTATGAAATTTCCGATTACATTTTCATAGGAAAAAAGTAACCATTATCGACTCCTCTACATGCCCTTGAAGTGTGTTTACTTATTCTGAAACATCGTGTATAATCTAAAGCGCGTTTTAATTTAAAATGCAACAGGGGAGCTGAACGAGTGTACACATTCACCCTAACTCTGATCTTTGCAAACATCTCGATAACGTAACAATCAACAATGCCACTGCCACATTACCAAGAATATCATGATTGAAGTTTCCAGAACTTTTATCTCGCCCCATTATTATTAAAATAACCGAGATACGTTCTCCTCTTTCTTCGTAAATTCTGCGTGTTGTTACTCTACCTTATTATAGAGCTTCTATTCTATTATCTTGTAATTTCCTCTTACAAGTTGCTTTATGATGCAAGACGTATCAATTGCTTATACATGAATTGTCTCTTATATGAATTCAACATTATCCAAGGTAGCAACGTTTATTTCCCCTCGAATTTGGTTACTCTTCTTTCGGTAAAGTGCTGTTTTGGATTAATTAATTAGTGATTCCGGGCTCATGGACTGCCAAGGTCATTAGTCTCGGTTAGTATAGTGAATGGTTTTATCGCGGGAGATGTCGGTGATCTTCGTCTGCTGGATGGGGAGATCCAACGCCGACTAAAAGTTGGCTAGCAATTTTTCCCCCAACCAGGTACCTCCCACCAGCAGGTCACCACCCAGCCGGGACAAGCTTTAAGCTTTTGATTGTCTTCTGGAATGTGTGGTAGTGTAGCGCCTATAAGTGTAAATGTGTGTGTGTAAATTAGGGGCGAGGATAGAACAAGGAAGAAGAAGGAAAGATCGCGCGCCGTCTGTGACCCGTTTGTTAGGGTAGTGCTCCGGCATTTGCCTGGTGTTTATAGGAGAAACAGCGGAAAACGACGATTATAGGAGCCGACCGCTAGAGTTCGTCTCCAGACAGCAGCTGAATTCGACTGAGCAAAATAGCCTGCATCATAACCCCTCCCACCGTCGAGACTTAAACCCTGGGGCCTCCCTGTCAGGGGTCCCGCTGTGATAATGCTCAATTGATGATTGAGCCATCTAAGCTGGTGATAGGGTCTAGTGTTGCATTGTAGTTCCAATATAGAGAAGAGTAGTCTCTCTTATTGAACGTGTCTTCGCACTCCATGATCAGCTAAAACTAACAGTTTTATGAAATGTAAATTTTTTTTAAAAATTGGAATTTCATTTGCTTTCATGAATAAACTTGGTGAGATTATTTTTCACTTTTCAAAGCAATTGTATGTTGCCTTTAAAGAGATGGTTTCATGCACTATTTGAATTCTTTCATTGGATTATTCGATATTTCTTCCTCTCTTTCATTCTTTATCTCATTAGTTGATTATTTATTTATTGTTTATGTATTATCATTATTATTATTATTATTATTATTATTATTATTATTATTATTATTTATGCGTTTTTGCGTTTTTGAAACAGCAACACCTGAATGCGACGTTTATTGAAGAGTAAGGAATTCTCTAAATGATTAATTAACTTTGTTTTCGGGAAGGATGTTTTCAAACTGAGCATCTCAGTAATAATTAAATCAAAGGACTTTAAAAACAGTGTTTTCTCACGTTTGCAGGAGAAAAATAAAGTTAATGGCTCTGTGCAAGCAAATACTTTACAATCAGAGTTGCGTAAATCTTCTAATTGCCTTCCCAAAATACAAATTCAATAATGTCAGCGAAGGATGCCTCTGCGCTTTCTTAAATTCTCAGATATCTCTTAGCTTATTTTTTGTGTTGGCCCTAACAAATGTAATTTTGTTTATACTTCCAATGGTTTTAACTAAATGTCCTCAAATTGATATTTTCATTAAAATCCCACATAACGGTAATTGATCTCCAATGTCATGAATTTTCTGAATTGACTAAGTCGTGAAAGGTAGGAATAATATATTCCTATTGGTTTTTTATGGCCTGACAATTGGCGAAAGTACGATCTACGCAAAACCTTCTTGTTATGAGAAAGGAATAATTCTTACAACATGCGTTCATTAAACTTATTTTTTTCTTACAAAGAAGTCCCTCCGAAACCATTACCAAGCAAATTGCCTTTTAGTCTGAGTTCCGGAGTTTATTCCATTTCGATTGGAGACCTCGTTTTGTATCTATTTACAAAAAAATCCTTAAAATTTTATTCTTCTAATCATCATATTAATTTATGAACCTTTATGAATTTAAGTATTTTACTTATAAATTCTGAAAAGTATATTTTAAAAACGCTTTTATATTTTTCATGTTATTTTCGGTTTTCAAAAGACATTCTAAACGCTTTTTTGGCCTACTCTTTATGTGACTTGTTTCTCCATAGATTTCCGAGGTAACCAATTTACTTCTCTTTTTCGTAAAGTTGTTTCAACACTAGTAAGCATTTAAATATTGTCTACTCGGGTAATATTTAACTTCTCTATGTAACTTCTCGCGGTTTTGACAACTGATACTTATTTTTAGTCAGTGTTACCTTCCTCTAATATTTTCAGAACTCCTAGGATAAACGGGAAGCTCTCAAACGAAGGTATTCTTCTTTCGTTTTCTTAGTAAGGGCTGCTTATCCTTCATAAATTTAACCTGACGGGTGACGTGAAGCAAACTCAGTGCTTAATAGAAAGTTTTCCTATTAATCTGTGCTTTGCAATTAGTGCACTCAAATTCTAGGCATTCGCAGTGGCGCTATTGTGTAGCTGACTACTTCATACGTTGTTGCGTCTTTCCAGTTGTAAAAGGGCGTTTGTTTCGTTAAGATCGTTGCTGGGCAGCTCTGCAATCTGTGCGCCCCGTTAGTAACCTTTCAGTTTACTCCCGCGCGGAAGTAAACCTTTAGTTTACTCCCTCCCTGGAGTAATACACTAGTTCACTCCCTCCTGGAAATAAATAACAAATAATATTATTTATTTTTCGTAAACCTTTCTTAATAGTCGTATATTATTGGAGGGGGTCAACTATTGACCCCGGCGTAGTTTCTTTTCTGTAATTTTTTTAAATAAGAGGGAAAGTTTCTTGGTTTCAGACTCTTCTAATTTGATGATCCGAAGGTACTCTCACAACCATTGTCCATTTTCTTCACCAATTGCGCCATATATAACAAACATGGATATTAATATTCACACGCTCTCTTAACAGACTAGACATTTTTTTCTGTACATTGGACTTTCTTCAGAGGCGTCACAGAACAAACTGTAGCAACTTGCAAAGTGCGGCGCTCACGGAGTGAACGTTACACTGCTACTGATGTGGAGTCCCTAGGTCTTCTGCGCGCCAGCAGAGGCTGATAATTTCTGTGAAAAGCCACAACAGTAAGCTCCCGAACTATTACTAAAAAGTGTGGAAGGGAAAGGTACAAGAAGAATCGACATTAAAAAAGACAAAAACGTATCTGCAGGTATTCGAAAGTTTCGCGAAGTCGGAGGAGTCCCAGGGACTCCATGTCGGCAACAGAGGGTTAAACATACAATTTTATTTCAATTATATTTTAATTTTTTCTGGCGATCGGCATCGATTCTGCCAACACCTATTGATGTTCTTCATGTGCCGGATTGGCATCGGTATGCAACTGTTAACGTTCTTGAAAAGTGGTTACTAATTCTTTACCAGTACGTATTATATTCACCAACATCATGTAGTATTATATTTCAAACACACACACACACACACACACACACACACACATATATATATATATATATATATATATATATATATATATATATATATATATATATATATATACACACACACCAAGGGCGACCGGTCGGGCATCGCCGGGAACTGCTGTTGCTCACCGCTCTTACGACCTCCCTGTCAGTGGCCCCCGAGCAATCGCGGCAGCAATCGCGACTTGCTCGGACCGGGGCCGGGGACTCGGGACTCGGGCCGGGCCGGCGCGCGGCGCTCGGGCGCTCGTGGGCGTTGGCGCCGTGCGGTCCGCGGGGCGCGCTCGGCTCCGCCTCCGTCGCCGTCTCATCCGGGACGACGCTTAAGACTGTCGTTCCTGGCATGTCACTTTGGGCACTGACCAGCTCGTCCCGCATTATTACGCGGTGTCATGAACTCCCTAAATTGTATATCTCTTGGAGCTTTTTTGACTCGCGTACATGGCTCCGAGTCTCCAAAATGTCCTCTCATACGACCGGCTCCTCTAAGCCTCTATTACCTCCCCCACACGTCCGGCTCCTCCAAAACCTTTAAGACCTTCTGCCTCACATCTAGCTCCTCCGAGCGTCTCAAAGTTTCTTCCACAAAAAGTTAAGTCGTAAAAGAAGTGTATGGAAGTGGAAAAGTAGTGGGTCAAAAGAAGCTAGTTTTGCATCAGTGGATTGTGTTTTATAACATTTATTATCTCACAAATTGTTTAATAACCGATAAGCATCTTTTTACAGTGTTTATTAAAGCACGGACATTTTAGTAGAGGAATATTGTATTTATTCGTTTTCTCTGGGGTAGTCGTACCGTTACATCAGCTTCAACTTCATTTAGTAACTGCAGTTCGTTTGGAAATTCGGTTTCCTGCGTGAATACTCTTGCAGTTGGTCCTCAACTGCGCATCGCTAGCGGTGATTAGAACTGCGCTCCGGAATGCAATTTTAATTCGTTTAGGCTGTTGTCCGTTAGATGCACATTTGTCGCCAAGTTTAATTTGTTCATAAAGTAAAAGTACGTAATACATATTAAACAAAAGCAATTTGGGTGGTGAAAATAGTAAAACATGATACTTCCGAGCAGATTCAAGACCACCGATTGTTAGGTGACCTAGATGCAGCACCTACAACAATGTTTACTTTCCCACATTACTGCGTATGAAGATAAATTATTGTAATCGTGCACCCTAAATAGGCGATTCTCTCGTCAGAAAGAAAACTCATAGCAGGAACATGGGAAATATGAATACTTTTTTCCGTAATTTTGAGAGAAATAGAAGAAATATATTTTCTTAAATAGGGGTTCAAATGTTTTTTCTTAAGTTTTCTCCTCATATATTTATCAAAGGACGGTAAAAATGGTACTGGTTCCATTTTTGGCAAACTGGATTTTCGAAAATAATACCAAAAGTGCAATATTGAAGAGAGACAATTTTTTAAAATCCTGTTATAAAACTTAGATCTTTAAATAACCCAAATACAATTTCTTGAAAAAAGAGTTGTTTTGTGTATTATTTCTACTTGAAGTAAATACAATTTATAATATTTTTATGAAAAATATGAATTCACATTTTTTTCACGACTAGGGCAAACAACGCTTAAAACCATACATGTCTAATTTTCGTTGAACTGTCTGAAATTTTAAAAACTGCAAAAGTTAGAAATATGCGAGAAAGTATGTGCTGTTTTAGAACTACAAGTTTGTTGTGAATAGACGTGTACGTGAACGTCATATACGTGATATACGTCATATACGTGAATAGAGAAAATGATATATTTCAACGGAAAATCAATATAGAGATTTTGACAAAAATAAAATTTCGGGGAGCGTCTGCCGGTCAGTCAATCTGTCGTTCTGTCCGTCGGATCATCCATCTGGTCCCCTGGCCGTACTGTTGTGAAAAAATACAAAACTCTAATAAGAAGCAACTTTGGAAGATTTTGCTTACACCACAGCTGTACATCCACCAAAAAATAGAGTTTGAGTCGCGGGGCTTGTCGAGACATGTTCAACGAATGCTAGTCAAGTCTGAATTTGCTGACGCAGTATTTGCTGACCGCACCACCAAATTAATTCAAATATTATTTAACAGACAACCGTACATAGTATTAACATAGTATCGAGGATTTTAGGTAAATTTTTCAAAGCCAAAAGAATTTTTAAAATAATGCAGGAAGAGATATTCATATGGCACTTGTAGACCTGAGAAAAGCATTTCACTCGGTACCTACCTGAATTACGGGATGCCATGGAATATGAGAATATATGTAAGGCGTATTTAAAAATGCTTTAAAACGTTTGTATAAGAATTATCAAGGCTGCGTAAAAGTTGATTCAAGTAGTTCGACTTTTAAAACAAAGAAGGGCCTATAGCGAGGTTGTTGTGTATCCCCTACTCTATTTAAAATATATGTTAAAAGAGTTCTTCACGCTTGGAAAAGAAAGTGTATGAGCATCGAATTACCTATTGGTGCTGATTCCTATACACCTTGATGAATGCACACGACCAAGTGGTTTTAGCTAGCTTTGAGGAGGATTAAATCCTCTACATGACTAGAAAATTAACTGAAGACTTTGAAAATTAGGGAATTATTGAAATATTTGAAAAGTGGGAAGGCACTGGACAGAACCTGTTAATCCATAGGGACATAATTAAATGTGTAACGGAATTCAAGTATCTGGGTGTATCGTTAACAAGTGATGGTCATGACAATAAAAATTTTCTAAACAAAAAATAGATGTTCGCGGTTTATTGGATCTTTATCCAATGACATGGAATTCAAGCATAAAAAGAAATAAAAATTACACTTTAGAAAACAATTGTTAAAAGTCTATTCACATATGGCGCTGAATTATGGACTACGAATGTCCGGGATAGCAATAGGATGCAGGGAACAGAAATGGAATATTGGAGGCGATGTTGTCAGGTTACAAGAAAAGAAAGAATTAAAAATCAAAGAATAAAAGAAATAATGAATCTTGGAAAATCAACCTTAGAACAAAGGCTCTATTATGGTATGGACATTTAAGAAGGTTGAAAAGTGAGCGACTGCCAAAAGAAGCTGTGGGAATGCCATTCTGAAGAAGCAAGAAGTAGAGGAAGTGGGGAAAGACGTAAAATGATGGTGGCGAGAGATTTAGATGATGCGTGAGAAGATCGAAAGAAGTGGAGATTAGGGAGCTAGAAACAGCGTCAGCTTTAGAATACTCGCTTTACTACTTACTTCTACTACTTCCGAACAAACTGATGTCAAAATTCTGACGAAAGTACACATTTCTGGAGTTGCTGAAACCTACATTTATATTTCGAAAATTAAAAAACCGCTATTTTCACATTTTTCACCTCGGACAACTGTACTATTAATGCTATATATTTTTCCTAATGAAATCAATTTTATCAAAATCAGCTCTTTAAATGATCTCAAGTTCAATTGTTCGAATTTTGAACCTCTTTTCCGTAATTTTGTTAGAAATTGTGACAATTTTTAAAAAATATCTAGGAAAACATTTTCTTAAAAACAGTAGCAACGATTTTGTGTAAATGTTTTCGTAGAAAAAGGAGAAAAGCGTGCCTATGGATAAGGTACAGGTTCCACTTTATTTAAAATCAATAGAAATTTAAAACTTGCCATCTTCGCGTTTTTTCGAAACTGTCCTACATATTCCATGCTGAAGTTAGACATTTCATTAACACCTTTCTATCAAATTCTTGCAAATACTGCGTCAGCAAGTATTCTTGCAAATACTGCGTCAGCAAATACTGCGTCAGCAAGTAACTTGTCTAGCATTATAGCCAGATACTACGCATTGCATTACGAATGTTACGTTTTATTCCATGCTACTGGACCTGACAATGCTTCGCTATTGCAATGTATTACCCTTCACACGCTACTGGTCACATGATTGTTGATAACGTTTACGCTATGCTCTACAAATATTTTAATAGAAGAAAGACTTTCTCGCGAGTATGGGTGTGTGTTCTGTGTCCTGATTTGGACATGGATAGTGATAAAACGTTCTCCCCCATGTTTGGGCATGCAGTCGCTATGACACTGTATTGGATAAATTTCATTTATTCGACCCAGATAACGTTCAAGTAAGTAATTCCGGTCGATATTTCACAATCGTAGCGGCAGAATATGCAGTGAAGACACTCATAATATTTGAGGGCTTGGCGGGTTGCGTGGAGGTTCTGTTCAGGAGCGCTTGAGTCAGCGTTAACGCATAATCTTCAACGAGAGTCTATGTGCGACAGACATACACACATTCCCATTGTACCATGTCTATATTTTTTACCCATGTGCAATCAACAAGTTGATAAATTTTTATCGCAGTGGGGTGAACGATATGGCAGTGCATAAAATACGAAAAAACAAACAAAAATTGATTTTTATATATTAAATATCAGTCGATGCGTGGGTAACAGAAGGTTCCGAAGTTGGTTTCTGGTGGAATAAAATAAGACATTCCATTTTCAGTTATTAAATGAGGTGCATATGTACGTTTAAAGCATATTCACATTTTTTTCTTATCCCAAAGCCCGTCTTATCCAATATTGTGAACCAAAAAATTGTAGGTTATATCATTTGATTCATCTTTACCATTCATTATTTTTTTAACCAAAACCTACGCAACTCTCATGTCAGGTCTTTAAATTGTTTACAAGCGCACCAATTCATTCACACTAATCGATTCTATGGGAGTTGAATTGCGAACCATATCTTCGCTTCGTCAGCCATCGATGAATATGTAAATCCAAATCTTTAGAAAGCAGCAAATTGCGCGAGAGGGTAAACAGAAACAATAAAATTTTTAAAAAATTGAAAAGAGAAACGTCAGAAGTCACCAGCTGGTATGCAAAAATACATAAAAATATAGGATTATTTTTATAAAATTTTTGCAAAATATATTTGAACGGTTGAATAGATCTTAATTAAGGTTCAGAGCTGCTTTTCTGATAAAATTACATTTTCCTTCTCATCCGGCAACGTCACTTCAAGAGAATGTAGTAAGACTACTTATGAATCAGACCAGGGATCAGACTCGGAATTATGAGAAAGGTGGCAACAAAGGTGTAGTGATTCGTTTATTAAGTAATTAAGTTATTTGAATATCGATTTAATATCGTGTGAAACATTATTTAAATACTTTTTGATATCAATGTATGTATAATAATAGTAATAAGTTACAGTCAAGCATTACATAATGTTAGAAATCTGATCGTATTAATTTAGAGTGGCAACTCAAAATATAATTTACACAAAAAGTTAAATACACGCATGAAAATACACTCTGATTAAAATTCTTGAGTTGTCATAATATTAGACGGTACTATCCATTTCAACCGAAAATACTGTCGTAAATAAATCGACAAGAAACTAGTAGATTATTCGTTCATTAATTATCGGAGAAAAATGGTTTTACACTCCATTGCCGCACAGCGTTTGACATCAGATTCGATATATCACGACTAAATGTGCCGCTTTGAGAGTAAAAATAATGGGCGGGCGCATCGCGTGGGGCTAGCGCCGGGCGCGGTAAGTCATTTCCCGCTTCGTTTGTTTCTCCCCATTTAATGTGCGGCGTCGATTGCCAAATAGTTGTGAAATGCCATTACCAGAAAACGCGGCAAACTTGTTTAGCATTGCGAGCGCCAGCGGCGCCGGGGGCGGAGAGGCCGTCGCAGTGTGGAATGGCACGACGCGCATTTTGATGCAGACAATTTCGTGTTTGAATGCAACGTGGCATCTTTATGATCCTGAAACGCATCCACGCACGGACTTAGGCGTTATTATGAAGTTATTTAACCCTTAATAGAGCAACATTCTCGGCCAAGAAATAAATATAATTTAATGTGGTGTTAGTGATGAATAAAATTCGGATATTCAATTTCACGATACAATTATTTTACTTTCTCGTATACGTACGTATATACGAAGCAATATACACAGTATAGAGAAAGTTATGTAATACTGCGCGAAAAAACGACAGATTTTCGACACAAAAAAATTAATTGGCGGGCCCTGACAACGAAAAAGTGTATAAATCCAGTTGCTAAATCAGAGAAAAAATTGTCTGACACGTGGTGTGGCCAGAATCCCCGTTTTATGGGTCCTTGGTACCGAAAAGTCAATTGACATCAAAATTTCCGTCCGTCCGTCTGTCTGGAGTATTTAAACAAACCTATCGCTTAAACCATGAGTACAATCGTTTCCAAATTGAAAAAAAATGCCTGGCGATTTTGCGTGAATCGAATTTCTGTGATTTTGAAAAACATTCATAAATTTTGGGGGGCACCACATATTAGCCCTAGGGGCATTTTCAGAATTTTCTCAAAAATGCTTCCAAATTTATTCTTTAAATTTCTAGTTAGAATAGAGTTAAATACACCCATAGATGTGACATAAATCCGATTTTCAGGGTTAACTGCATTTTCGGAAATTGTAAAAGTATAAATTTATTTCGGCAAAGATTTTCAGCTAGGTCGAATTCAGTCTCTGTCTGGAGGAGAATTCTAGCAGCCGGCTGCTCTGATCGGTAGTTTTCCGTGGTTTCTCCGGTCAACACCAGGCGAATGCCGGAGCAGTACCCTACCAAACGGGCCACGGACCGCGCGCGATCTGTCCTTCATCTTCCTTGTCCTATCCTCCCCCCTTACACACACACTTACACTAACATGCACTACACTACCGCATATTCCGGGAGACCGGTCGGGAGCTTAGAGCTTGTCCCGTCTGGGGCGGTGCCCCGCGGGTGGGAGAGTCCTGGTTAGGGGAAAATCCCTCTAGCCGACGGCAGGTCGGCGCCGGATCTCGCTATCCAGCGGGGGAAGATCACCGCCATCCCCCGAGAAAAGAACATGCACTACACTAACGGGACTAATGACCAAAGTAGTTGACGCGCCCGGAAACACGAAAAAATCAATTAAAACTTCGGCAACTTCTTAAAACTTCAATATTGAAGATAGAGATTTTTCATTCACATGAAATTTGTTGGCCATAATTAGTTCTTTCATGAAGGTGATGTACAATATTTTGCAAGTTTTAGTAGATTCTGCGAAATATTGCGTGAAATATGTGCAATTTAAAAAAATAACAAACAAGATTTTCTCAAAAACTGCTCCAAATGTTTTCTTTAAACTTTTGGTAAGGAAACTAAATGTAATGTATCAGGTATTATAAACGCCAAATTGCTCTATTCTGTTTTTTCACATTAAAAAATATATATTGACCTGTCTCTCACGTTGTTACTATTTACATTAGTGGCAATTTGTTCACATTATTGTATTTATGAGTATAAGTGCTTTAAATTATGTCAAATAATGTTTCTCGAAAACATAAAAATTGTTTGAGAAAATGAGCTCAAAGTTCGCATTATCAGAAACGCTCAACCAGTATTTTCACAAAAATTGCTCCAATTTTTTTTCAAACTCTCCCAACGGATAGTGCTAATTGCAGTGTTCAATATGATGTAAAGATTATTTTGGTGTATTCTTTTGTTTTTTTCAAAAATTAGACAAATGTACTCTTTTTAAATATATCTCACGCCGTTGATGTACCACGTATTATAAGGGTCTAGCAGAATCCGGCAGATGTCCTGCTCTCTCTTCCTTCACTATCTTTTTCCCTCATTTTCTCTCCCTCTTTTTCCATCTCTCTTTCCTCCTCGCTTTTCCCTCCCTCTTTTATCCCGACCTCTCTTTTTCCATCTCTCTCTTTCCCTTTCTATTTCCCTCTTTCTCGTTTCCCCTTCACTCTTCCCCCTTCTTTCTCTTCCCCTTCTTTCTCTCCTCTCTCCTCTCTCGTTCCACTTTCATCCTTTCCTTCTCTCTTTCCTCTTCATTCTCTTTTCCCATTATCTCTTTTCCCTCTCTTTTTTCACTTTCTCCCTTATTACCTTTTTTCTTTGCCATCTATCTTTTTCTTCTCTTTCCTCTCTTTTTCCCTCTCTTTTTGCTTTCTATCTCTTTCCACTCCCTTTACCCCTCTCTCTTTTACCCAACTCACTCTTTTCCCGTACTTTCTATTCGCCTTTTTTCCCTTTTCTCTTTTTAACTTTCTTTTTCCTCTCTCTTTTCACTCTTTTCCCTCTCTCGTTTTACTCTGTCTCGTTTCCCCTACTCTCTCTCTCTCTCTCTCTCTCTCTCTTTGCCTCTCTTTTCCTATCTCCTCCCTCTCTATATTTTACCCTTTTCCTCTATCTTCATTTTTCTTTTTCCTTCTTTTTTCTTCTCTCTTTCCCCCTCTCTTTTTTCCCTATCTTTTCCGTGTTTTAAATGTATCTTTTCCCCCTCTTTTCCCTCACTTTTTCCATCCCTCTCTTTCTCTCTCTCTCTTTATCTCCCCTTCTCCCCCTCTCTCTTTCCCTCCTTTCTCACTCCATCTTGCATTGCTGGTTCCTCCAGGCCTCCTTGGCCTCGTCCCCCGTCACACGACAACGCCCAGCAATAATGAAGCTGGGGTCCCGTGATTGGGAATTGCATTTATCTGAAGCGCCATCTTGTGCTGTAGCGCCTTCTAGTGGAGTTACAAAAAAATAACAGCATAAAAATCTCCATGAAAACACATAGTTGTGCCAACTTTAATGGAGATCGGTCACACGGCCATCCCCTATGCTTACTCTGTGATTCTATCGTACCGCTGCTGGCCTCTGGCGGAAAATATCAGGAACCCGTCTCTTAGCGACAGGCGAAAAATAACGACCACGGTCATCTACCAGCATATTATTTAAATTATTTATTTTCAGCATTTGTGTTGTATTAATCTTTGTCAAACTTTGCAAGGGCACTGCGTCAAATCCTGAAGAAGAGCCTGTAAATATTTCGTATCTATTCATACACTCATTTTTGTGGAATCGATGTCGATTACATGTCGTTGAATTCACTTTTATTAGTATAGATTTGTAAACATAATTGCATTTGCGAGTTAAAGTATCTCAAATTACTTCAATTGAAGATTTTCGAAAACTCAATAGATTCCTGTTTTTCACAAATCGGAAGTTTCAAACTTTGGATTTACATGAACGCTTAGGCGCCATTTTCTTAAAATGGCTCCAAAAGGTATAGCCGAATAAGGAGGTGAAAAGTGTTCCCAAACCAAATCGATAATCGCGATGCACATGCGAAAGAGAATAAAAAATGTATTTCCATTTGAATTTGGCGTCAAAATTCGTTGACAAAAATATCTTCAAATTGAACTATGTTTTCCCGTTTCTGCAATTTTTTCAGCCTGATACAAACAATAGATGCTGAGTAAAAAATAAAACATGTACAATACGTTTCTCGTTGTATCTCTGCAAGAGACTGCCCTAGAAGGTTGATTTTTGGTGAATTTACGACATTTTGTATTTTCTTTCATATGAGCATCGCGATTACCGATTTGGTTTGGCGGCACTTTAAACCGCCTTATTCAGCTATACCTTTTCTGAAATTGTCAGTAGTTTCCTACAGTAATACATTCATCAAATTTAAAAACCCTGTGAGGGATTCGAAGCCGATTCTTTTGACTCAAACCGCTCAACCCGGTCACGCCTTAACCAGCTTGGCCAGTCTGGATACGGACTGCATATTTCTATATCAATCAGTCAAGAGATAATTGTATAAGCTCTAGCATCAGGAAGCCGATAAGTTGAGAAAACGTGAACAAATATATTTTTTGGCGAGAAAAGGAAGCAGCCGGGAAGAGCATAAAGAACACTGGAAGCTAGACCGGAAAAAAGATATTAGAAAACTAACTACTGCAAGAATGTATGTGCCAGTCTATAGCACCACGAGTTATTTATTTATTTGTTTATTTATTTATTTATTTATTTATTTATTTATTTATTTATTTATTTATTTATTTATTTATTTATTTATTTATTTATTTATTTAATTTATTTAATTTATTTATTTATTTATTTATTTATTTATTTATTTATTTATTTATTTATTTATTTATTTATTTATTTATTTATTTATTTATTTATTTATTTATTACCTTACGCTCTTACATACGAGGAGAAACTTCAGTCCTTAACAGGTACGGTTGGAGTCGGATACGACCCGAGCGATTGTTTCCCTCTCTCCTTCCCTTGCACTGCCCTTCAGGGTGTCGGGTGATCCCTATCAGTCAATCCTCCGAAAGGCGTTGGCATAGTCGCATCGGTATAGAACGATTTTCCTAATGATGAACCAAAGTGATAGTTCGCGAAAACAAGTGAACATCGCATGTATTTCAGAAAAGTATCCCTCCGCCGCGACAGCTGTTCAGTCACGCCCATTCATAAAGTGCTAATGGCTCCTGTGAAAACATCCCTATGCAGAAGTCTAAAAGTTTCGCTGAGGTATATGCACGTACGCGAGTCCGGGAAATATTTAAATTTAATAACGTATGTGGAAAATCTCTTAACATGCTCTCACAATCAGTCAAAGAAAACTGCCACGAATGTAAATAGAAAGAAAAATGATTTTAAGCCGGAAACACGTGCACCGGTACGCATCTCGCATTCAAGTCTCGGTTTTAAAATAAACATAATATTTATCACACAAAAAGTAAATTCAGTGTAATGTTAATAGAAAAAAAGAATTTTTACAGAAGAGCACATTACACTGCACTTCCTAATATCAATTATTTCTCGCAGCGCACTATATTTTTTTCGGACAAGGACACCACAAAAGGAAGAGTCGAGCCATTTACAAGTTAGCCAACTGCAAATGAACGAATGCGGGAAGGGAGTATAATGGGCTCAAGAACACAACGACCACAGAACCTTCAGTAATGTTGCCAGCACTAGCTGTCACTTTGGCTCAACCTTAAGAAAGTCGTTCTATAAGCGTGAGTGACCTTGACTTCCTGCTCTGTTTTCCTGCGAGGTATCGCATTGCGGTTCGCATCCGACACTACCGTACTTTTAATGCAATGGACTTTTACAAAAACGTTCTTTCTTTTTCTCAATTTTAGACCAAAATGGTTACAAACACACTACATTCTAGTTCACGAGAAATTCGAGCGGAGTTACAGAGAGTCAAACAGTAAAGAAAATGTTTCACTATTGGAGGATCTGCTGAAGTCTCCTGCCCTCTTCCTTTGTACATAAACTTCTTTTTCTTCCCTTATGTGTAATTTACGTAAAAAAATAAGATTTTAATTTGGTTTATGTGCAGTTTGATTTGATTTTGGAGGTCACTTAGGTCTATAATGGTGTTTTATTTTTTATATATGAGTTTTGTCAATTTTTACTAGTCATTTTAATCATTCTAAGTAAATGAATAATATTTTCTAATGTTTTCAACATTTTCTTGGTGTTTTTTTGCTCAAATACTTTTTGTGCAATATATTCGGGTATCATCTTTGCGCAATAAAAGTATGTTTTGTGCATTTCTACCATAAAAAGTAAATACGTTTTTCAAAACCGTATATGAAAATGTGTCCGATATTATTTCAAGTTTTTTTGTTTGATTAGGGGACTAAAAATATACATTATATTTAATGCTCTTTATAAATTCCAAGTATTAACCACAAGTTTTTCCTTTATATTTATACTTTTTTATGTAATCGAGTGCATACCATTTTTACTTGTCATTCAAGATTACTTAAAAAATTAAAAATCAGTGTTCATAATATTCCGTGTAACTGTCAATACTGATGTTATTAAATAAATAAGAAATTATTAACCTTCACAATGTGTATACATATTTCAATAGAAAAACATCATCAAAATGAGGTCGGGTCGGATCCGAGCCAACCGTATCATCTAATTCATCACAAACCACTGTACCGATTGAGAGTTAATGAAAATATTTGGTGTGGGTTTTGAGAAAATAATATTTTTATAAATTGAATACATTGTAGACACAAGCCTAATTAGTTTGTTACCATTTTTGAGAAAAATTTGAAAATGTTTTTGAGGCTTAATGTGAATTATCCTCAAAAATCAAAATATCTTTTTGAAATTTAAAATCAAGTAATTCATTCAGATCGGGGGGAGAATATCAATTTTGAAGAAAATTGGTTGAACGGTTTAGGCGCTAGCGTTGACCACAGACGGACGTATTGCCGTTAATCGATTTTTCGGAATTAAGAAGCAACAAAACATGGATTCTGTCTACACCACGTGTTAGAGGATTTTTTCTAAATTTAGGAACAGGATTTATCCACTTTTTCGTTACTAGAGCCCGGAAAAAATGCCGTTTTCCGGCGCACGATTACATAAATTTTTCTTCTTACGAACAGCTTCGTAAGGTAAGAGGTAAAAGAGTTAGTTTTAAATTGTGGCATTTTATTGAAAATATTGGTATAGTATTCCGATTATAGTGAACTTCTTGGGACTAACATTTTGGTTCGCTATATCCAAGGTTCACTATATCCGATGATTTCAAAATTAAGTAGAATTTTTCTATAACGATTGATTGTATGAATTTAGAGATATAACACAATAAATTAACGCAGGAACTGAAAATTTCCATATTTTATTTGTCTTTGTCAGTGAAACTGGCTGGAATAAGTTCGTCAGTAAAGTTACCATTCCGGGTCCTCTATTTTCACCTCTGGGTAGACCTCTTCGGGTATGGCCTTCGGCCGATGATATTTTTTTCAAGCGGCCTAGTGTTGAAATTTGTCTCAGTCAGGTGATTTATATTCTTTTCAAGGAGGGAATTAATATCCAGGACATTGTATATCCTACGTTCACTATAGCTTATGTTTAGTTTCACTATAACCGAATCTGCTTATGCTTATTTGTAAAGGGAAATGGCACCTGTGACTTAAGATCACCATATCCGAGTTCATTATAACCGGTGTCGACTGAATAAATCTCCACAACACGTATATACGTGACTCTACAAGTATTGTAATTTGTAGGTTAGATTTATTTATTGTTTTTAGTTATAAAGGGAAAATTGTTTGGGAGCTGGAACTCCCGATAAGAAAAGTGTAAACATATTCAGTGGGAAAGTTAGCGAGGTAGGTCGGAAATTCTCATATAGGGGGTAAGACGAGACAGAGCTAGCTGTACTGGACAGGGCGGATCGGGGATACAATGTGATAGAAGTAGGCCCCGCCGCAGGGCATGAATAAATGGAAATTCTCTTCTTGGCTTATAATTTACTGTAATAAATGCTCGACAATGCCGGGTACTTCATCTAGGATGTGTATATATATATATTGTGACGTTTGGGGAATCGCCACAAACACCACAACGCCCACGCAGCGTCGGCCGAGACGTGGAGAGCGAAGGTATGACCGAACGTCGGTCACTGATCGAAAAAGGCGATACCTGTTAGTTGCGGCCTGAAGCGCGGCGGCGGTGCACTTTCGGAATATGGGCAGCGCGGTAGGGTTGTACCGTGACGTCACTGCAACATTTAAACGGCGGAGCAGCGAGGAAAAGACCCCTTCTTGTGTGAGACGCCGAGGTGAGCAGTCGAGTCAGGTAGCGGAATAGTTGAGGTAGAGAAGCGGTAGTTTTGGAGGTGGTAGGAAGTGGGAAATGATAGAGTAGCGAGGCTACGTGGTGTAAGGAGAACATTATAGGTGATTGCAGTAAGAACTGTGAAATTTAGAACGGATCAGAATAGTGGCTGTTGTTGTGGAACTGTGAGAGTTTTTGTAAAGCATTAGTGAGGCGACACGCTAACTATCACACGCGGAGAGACTGGGCAATACGCGTACTCGTGTCGCAAGAAAGCGGGCGAAGAAGACTGGACCGTGGATATGGTGGTGGGCGTGAAGATTGGACCGTGGATCTGGTGGTGGGCGTAAGAAGACTGGTACGTGATCTGGTGGTGGGCGTTAAGAAGACTGGTCCCTGGATCTGGTGGCAGGCGCAAGGCCACCGAGTGGCCTTCGGAGCGGCATTGAAGCGGGCTACGTTGCAGGAACGCGAGTGGTGGCACGGCTTAATTTCCAAATTTGCATAAAACTGAGGTGGGAGACAGGAACTAGAAAGGTAGTGTTGGCACCAGAAACAGAAATACTAAAATTTGCATGTTCGCCTTAAAATTGAGTAACGGTGAAGTATTTCATAACCTCATACACCGGTAGTACATTTCATTCCCAAGCAGTATTAAAGATAATTAATTTGTGTTCCTCATTCTGTATGTAATTGACGAGGAAATCTCGTACGCGAATAGCAGGAAGACTTGTAATAATGTGTGCTGGCAAATTAATTCATTTCATTCACTAGTGTTGGCCAAGCAAGAACTCCGTGCACGGATGTTATAAGGAAAATATCGCTAGCTAGGCGAAGAGTGAACCCATAAGCAAATATTTTTTTTGTAAATTTCTCTAAGATGTCTGACCATCAGTGGTTTGCATGCGTTCAAACGCGTAGCCAGCAATTTAGTTTTTTTGTCCTCTTATTTTGGTGACAGTGTAAAAGGGTTGATTTGTAAAAGGGTTTTTAAGAATATATTACTGTTTTACCTAATTCTGTGTCTGGGTGTGTCTTTCTCATACCCTAAAGATCCTGCCTCCTGAGATATTCAAAGCTCGAAATAGCATTCTTTCGGACGACCGCTACACTAGTGGTGGCGTTAGAATATACACACACACACACACACACACACACACACACACACACACACACACACACACATATATATATATATATATATATATATATATATATATATATATTGTGACATCACGGGGTTAGACAACCCCATAACGCCACCATCAGCTATGTAAAGAAGCTCACTAACAGAGAGGACTAGGGTACGCGGCAGAGCGATGGCCGGTAAACGCGCCATCTGCCCACAGCTTTTCAAACTACGACGCCCGAACTAGTGGGTAATGTTTCTTCCGAGAGGTTACGAAAGGAGGAGAATATGCACCCCTACAACATTTCCCCAGGCGCGAGTAACATAAGTATCGCGGCGCGCTTCGGAGGAACTCTCTTTTACGACAACTGCGGCGGTGATCGGAGGAACGCTCTTTTACGGCGACTGTGACGGCGACCAGAAGAAGCTCTCTTGTACGGTAACAGCGACGGCGACCAGAAGAAATAGATAGAATTAGAGTTTATTTTAACTTGATAGTTGAAAGCTAGCTCGGAAAGCGTATCTAGAAAAGTGAAGTAATTAGGGAATAGAGTGCAAAATCATTTGTTGCAGTCACAATAATTCGGAGAGCAAGCAAAATAACTGTCGAAATAACTTCAAAAGTTGTAAAATTCACGCAGAAGGACATTAATTAAATCCAGCATCTCACATTGCACGCTGAGAACACACATGCCTAAAGTGTGGTAGGTCGGCCGAGCATTTGAGCATAACTCTTGCAACATTAATAATTTCGAGGCTGGAAGCGCGAACGAACGTGTACGAGGCGGGAACGTCGGACGACCCCAGGAAGAAAGAAGCGTAGGTGAGGACTTGGTCTAGAGCGAGGATAGTAGGGGTTCGGAACGAGAGAAAGGTGAGGAAATTGGAGGCTTGGCGGCGTTCGAGCGGAAGGAACTGTTTTCGTCGCAGCACAGCATGCGAGACGTCGCGACAACGCGGGACGAGCGGCAGAAAATCCCCAAGGTTACCTACAGGCGAACGACGCGGATTTGAGGTAAAGGAACTGGCAACGTTTATGCAGCGTTCAGCTGGGAAAGAGGATAGTGGTAAATACACGACAATCAGTGTTAAACGTGGGTGAAACGTCTGAAATAGGAGGGAGAAGTATTTCGAACTGTGTGAGTGGCAGTTTCCAGGGCATTTATTGCACGTGCCAGTAGATTCATTTAAAGAGGCTTACCTTGTACAATTTTACGTAAATGATTCAGAAGTTTTATATGTTGTACAGTTAATATTATCTAGAAAGATCAATTTCTTGTATTGTGTTTAAAGTAATTGCTTTTGTGACATGTAAAGGGGTATGAATTAAGTAACGTGAATGCCACGTATATTTTTTTGTGTTCAGTATTATTGTGAGTGCGAAGCCCAAGGCTAGCACCTGTGAAAGGGTTTCTTTGAAACAAGTATCAAATTCATTTGAAACAAAAAAGCCGTGCACGGAAAACTAGAGGTCAAAAGAGTAAATAATTTAGTAGTGGAAAAACTCAGAAAGGAGTAATCAAATCGTAAATTGTAGTTGATGAAAGTGTGTTCAGGCAGTCGAGGTGAGGCCTATATATTTTTGTTTTTTGTCTTGTTTAATTTTTATTCAGTGACCAGCTACTTAAAGTGCAATAACCTGTTGTGAAGTTGCGTCACTGTAAACTTTCTCATTGAATATATGTTCATATTATTCATATTTTATTTGATTCATTATGTTAAGTGTTTAGACCTTCCTCATACTCGAAAGATCCTGCTTCCTGAGAATTGTAAGCTCGCTTCACGAGCATTCATGCTGTAACGACCCACCACGTGTGGTAAAGTAGGTAAAGTAGGTAGGTGGGTGTTATATGATATCGTAGGTAGGTGGGTGTTATATATTATATATATATATATATATATATATATATATATATATATATATCGGAATATCGGTTTATATTTTGAATTGCACGACCGCCATGACTATAGCCCGACGACTCGTTCGGAACGAGTCAGCTGACGCAGAAAGAAAGTGGGAACGAGGGCTGGCAGTTGAGATGCGAGAGGGAATGGCGGCGGAGCGCAAGTGTGGCAGTGACAGTGAGACCGGAGTGAAAAAGAATCCAATCGCATCGGTCTTTTAATTGGGGTAAAAACGTTGAAAAGCGAGGCTAATTAATAAGTGTAATTGAGTGAAATGAAAAACAATATTGATTGGACAAACTGCAACTGTGTGAATAGGAGAGAAGCGGGAATACATGGACACGTGATTGCCAGCGCATCCGCGGGTGAAAGAAACATTACGATATATCATCGGTGCATCTAATAAACAAATTCGGAGGTGTTGACAATGATATCGAGTGACACTGTGCGTAAATGCAATGCCTTCAGTACTGATGGTGTGTGAAAAATCCCTCCTGTGATATGTGACTATCGATAAGGATAAACCACGTGCGCAGCCCGGTAATGGAGCATAGTGCCTTAGTCTGAATACAAATATTTCGTGTGCGGAAGATAAACATTATAAAACGGACAGAAACCATTCCATGTAAAATATCCGTTGCTGGATCGACGGTGAGGGGCTTCGCCTTGTAAATTGGGGAACGATGGGAATCTAGCCGGCGACTAGAGAGGGGCCGCAGGTGCTGAAATCAAGGCCACGAGGAGGAGCGAAACGAAACCGAAATGTCCCATCACGCTGGCCAGCGAGGAGCCGACGAACGCGAAAAATCTGATTTGCAACGAAATCGTAAGATGTTCCCAAACGGGAATTATTATTACGCAGTTGAGGGGGAGGAGTAGACGAATGTGTAAGGAATAGAATGTCGTAGTTTGTGTAGCAATCAGTGAGGCAAATTCATGTGGGGAGGCAGAAGGTGTATTTTAAAAGGGTATGTTGTTATCTTGTGAAATGAATTAGTAAATGTTACATTTACAAGAATGGGTACGATTCAATACTTAAAACGGGAGCTTCTGTAATACATAAGAGACCGAAGTAAAGAAATAATGTATTGCTATTCTTGAGAGTTAATAGTTAATTTAACAAGGTTTGTAATATTTCAAAGATTGTCAATCACTAACTATTCCATTATTTCGTTATTATTGTTTTGCTAATATAATTTGTAACAAAGCGTTATTGTTCTTTAATATGTGTTTCCCATGCAATCCCTGCAATCTCACGAGCCCGGTCACGAGAAGAACACCTGACCCCCCCCCATTTTATCCTAATTTTGTTGTAACGAACTAAAATCTGGTTCATCACTACATATATATATATATATATATATATATATATATATATATATATATATATATATATATATATACATACATAATACATACATACACGTAGGCACACGACATGGCCATGGTGGTGTAAGCGGCACATCACTCGAGGCGAGACAAAAACCAGCCACCACCAGCGTCCCAACCGATGATCACCAGTGCCCCAGCACCAAAAGCAAGTGTCAGTCTCCAGCGAGCTATCTAGAGGACACTTTATATACGACCACTTCGCCACTGCGGATATCTACCACTGATACAGACGAAACGTTTGGGAACAGGATTTTCTCTAGATCACGGCCCAGAAGGTAATTCGAATTGTGAAACCAGCCGTGGAAGCCTACAATGCTTTATTCTGGCCATGTTATTACGTTTTGAGATTTAGCTTTTAGCACTCCACTTCATCAATTGGTTGATCAGAAGCATGTAGAATCTCAAACTCTGAGCACAAAGACTCAATTGACTATTTGATATTCTCTGGGAATTAATTTAACGAACTCAAAATGTGTGTTAATTAAAAGTAATATTTTTTCACGCATTTTAGTTGGCCTGTGTGATATACTAATGAACAAGTAGCCTCCTGGATTTTGAAACAGACGCGTTATTCGGAACTATTCGCAAGAGAGCAGCTAGTATTTTAATGTTGACATGATAAAATGGGGCAATTTGCTATCAAAAATCTCAAAAGACATTCTATTGATAGCATCCCGTCTCCCGTTGGCTTTATTCGATTTTTTCACGCGAAAAACATTCACACACGAAGCACTCTTCTGTTCCAGAACACGAGCAATCCATAGCCGAAATAGAAGCGAAGACGCCTTCGTGATTTCGGTCACGCGACTTTTTGAGTGTGCCTTTAACTGCCGCCTGATTGCAGCGTTTCGACCAATTATGTGAGGCAGCGGGGCGGATTAATTGAAAATTTTACGTGAGAAGCAGTTTAATTAAATTAATTAATTGTGATTTACGACGGTTTCTGTGATGAGCCGTCATCCGAAAGAGAGGAATCGCCCACGTGGTGCCCTATTACAGCGTTTCGGCTCCCCCAGCTCGCTTCCCGTCACTCCCTCTGCGCCACAGCCCTCGGTATTCACCCTGCGCTTGTACCGAATGCCGCACAAAATTTTGAGCTATCGTCGCGTTCATTAATATATCCATTTTTTTTACAGAATCATCTCGTGAAAATCAATTGTCACAGTACCGTCTCTAGAAATGCAGTATTTATAGGCAATTTTAATATTCTCATTCAAATGAAATTTATTCCTCTTACTTTTTATATATTTGAATTAAATTTACGATTTTGCTATCATAATATAAGTTCTGACAATTTATATTACTACACAGTTTATAAAGCGAATACAATTTAGATTTACGTTTTTCAAACTATTTTATTAATATTATTTTCAAAATTAAAACTTTCTAAATTAACATGCTCATATAAACTAAAACGTATTTAACAAGACAAGCTTAAATATTTCAGAATAAAAGATGAACTCTGATCGGACTTTGTAGTGCATTTTCGTTCCAAGTATTATAAACGAAGCACAGGACGAAAAGAGCTGATTGAAGAGAACACATACGTATTAGAAATATATTTTTACTTTCTCGTATGCATACGTGTATACGGAGTAATGTACGTAGTGCAGAGAAAGTTGTAAGACGTTTTGAGGACCCCTCATACAGAAAAGGTGTTTTTTCAAAACGTCTGTCCGTAAGTCCATCTGTCCGTCTCTCTGTCCGTCCATCCATCCGTTCGTCTGTTTGTCCGTCCGTCTGTGAACACCACTAGCGCCTGAACCACACGTAGGAGAATTTCCAAATTACAGAAACCCCTGCTCATCTGTCTCTAGTTGAAACTTTGAAATTTTGAAAAACGTTATTTAAAATTTGGGAGTATTTAACATGAAGCCCCTGGGACATATTCAACATTTTCTCAAAGTCGACCTCAAATGTATTGTTCTTCAAACTTTTCCAATGGATAGTGCTAATTGCATTCTTTAATATGACGTAAAGTTCATTTTGGCGTATTCTTTGGTTTTTCAAAAATTAAACAAATGCATTTTTTTCAAATACCTCTCACGCCGTTAAGATGTACATTTAAATAAATTTCTATACATTAGTGCATTTGTGAGTGAAACTGCTTCAAATTAATTTGAATGAAGTTTTTCGAAAACTCAATAGACTCATGTGAAAAATAGCTTCAAATTTCGCATTTACAATAGTATTTAATTACAATTTTCTAAAAACCGGATTCAAATTTTACAATGAAAATTTCTATTTTGAACGAAATTTTACTATTCTTTAATATTCTTGAAGTAATATTTCGATTCTTCTATTACGACACCGAAACGATGAAAAAATTTCAAGAAAATGTACTTGGCAAATGGGCAGCGCGAGTTGGCAGCTGGCAAGAGGATGAGGCAGGATCGTAAAGCGAGTCCAGACCAAGGAAATTAGATAACTTACTACGAGAAAGTCTGTGCTATTCTGTCGCACCACTAGTTTTCCTTTATTGTTTAATTAGTATGATCTTCCATTAGTATGATCTACGTATAACCAGTGGTACTTCCAAAGCACATATTTTCTCGCAATTTTTTCTAAATGCTCAGGAATATTATACACGTACATAAACCAGCAAAAGTGCTTCTAACCAGAAATTTGTTTCCCCTCGGAGATCTAATTTCAGGCCTCCAGACACTTTTACCGACACTCATACCACTACGCAGCATACGAGCCCTATGGATTGAACTCGAGCAGAGGCATCAAAAGGTAAATGCCCGATTCATGTTCAAAAAACACCAACAATAAAAATATCCGTTAGAAACTACCGAAGCCTCAAATTCGTTCAGTTTGATCAGGAAATCAATTTTATAGGGAATATCAATTTAAGAGAAAATAGGCTGAACGGTTTAAGCACTATAATTGTCCACAGACCGACTGAGAGTACTTAGTTTGATTTAGCAGACAGCTTTATGGTGGTTCTCGGCGTACCAACTCTTAAGGTCATTGGTCCGTAAGCGTAGTGAGTTTGTTTGTGTTCATGAGGTAGCGCATATTTTTGCTCGGGAGGTAGTCTTAATCTTCCCCTTCCCCTGGATGGCTAAATCCATCGCTGACCTTCCATCGGCTAGCGGGATTTTCCCAACCAGGTATCTCCCACCAGAGGGGCGTGGCCCCTGCAGGGACAAGCTCTAGGCTCCCGACCGTTCTCTCGGCACGTGTAGTAGTGTGGTGCATGTAAATGTGAATGTAAGTAATGGGTAGCCATAGCACAAGGAATGGGAAGAAAAGATTGCACGCGGTCCATGGCCCATTTGGTAGGGTACAGCTCTGGCATTCGGCTGGTGTTGGTCAGAGAATCTACGGAAAGCTACCGATCAAAGTAGGTTGCCGCTAGAATTCTCCTCCACACAGCGACAAAACTCGACCTAGTTATCTGGCTGGTATGAAAAATATTGCCACCGTTAGGACACAAACATAGGACCTCCTGATCAGTGGCACTACAAAGTCATTAGTAGATGCCCTGAGTCACTTCTCTTGGTCAGCGGTTAAGGATATCTAAGTCGGTCCCATGGGTAGTGTATAAATTGAATTTGAGTTTCATGTCGATAGATTCGTTTACTTGTATCTGTTCATGCAAATGCACAGAAATCGTACGATCGCTTTGAGAGTTCCTAACAGATATTTTGATTGTTGAGGGTTTTGTACATGAATCAGACATTTACCTTTGTATGACTCTGCTCGAGTTTGATTAATACAGCTCTTGTGTGGCATAGTGGTATCAGTTCGGACAAGTTAAATCTGAGGATCGGAAATAGGAGTGGAAAAGAAATTTGTGGTTGAAAACACTTTTGTTGGATTACGTCATAGTATAATATTGCGTAGCATTTAGAAACAATGCGAGAAAGTATGCACTTTAAAGTACCACTAGTTTATTTATACCAAATATAATCCTACATCACTTTAGTTTGTTGTTTTCTTTTTCTTAAAAAAAATTAGTATTTAATACTTGTTTTAAGAACTAGCGGGGGCCCTTGAATATTGGGACAACTGGGCCCTTGGGGCCCTTGGGGCCCGTGCGATAACACGACACTGCCAGATAGTTTGATAAGAGAAATCCTTCGTTTTTTTCACTATTTATTGCATGCAATATGCTCAGGATCTTCTGAGTGGAATAGCTCTCTTTACGTAAGATATGACCAAATTTAAGACATGTTACTTGCATGAATTGGATGGTCTTGAATTTGAGTAATTTTAATGTTACTGCAAAATCTTAGAGATCCTTCTCTTGCATCTACATTACTCTACAAGGATTCCGTCGGTTCACATGTTTTAGCAATTATACTAGTAATCATCATAGTATAAATGTACAGATTTCCCTCCCCTCTTATATGTTACTACTCTGTATCAATGTAGACTCAGTGGTTAGGCGGAAGAGCAGGCCCTATGGCCTGAGCCTCGCCATTAATAAAGACATTATTATTATTATTATTATTATTATTATTATTATTATTATTATTATTATTATTATTATTATTACTAGTTCAAGTGGTGAATAAATCTATCTTAGCCACTGCTTTTTCTATTACTTTATGGGGGTTATCTACTTCATGGACGCATGAATGTCCTGGTACAGATATTGTCAACATTAGGGTTCTCTTAAAAATTCAACGTAGCATATGCCATTGTGAAATTTCTTTCTGAGGAACGCATGAATCTGATCAACTCACTAAAACAATTCTCTTCGAGTTCATCTAGAATTCTTCTCTCATTGTATCATTTCTTCCACGCCTTGCGATCACCTCAGGCGAAATGGCATCATACACTTTCTCAGTAACAGTACAATATGTGGTAGGAAATGGTGCGGCGTTAACGACATTTGCTGTCTTGTTTGGACCGAGGCCCCAGCCGCCTCAGAATAGCACTGAAGATGGCCGCAATGCGACCGAAAAAGCTTTATGCTAAAATAAATACATACGACGAAACAACGCCTCAAATTCATTTACAAAGTACAATATGTATTTTGATTGTGTTCATTCAATTTTCTAGAGTACACAAAAACTAATATTGGCGTTAGGACATAGAATTAATAGATTAAAGAGAAATACAGTTTAAATATATTATTCTCATAAAAAAGAACATTATTAATGATACAAATGATATAATTTCACAGTTACTTCACACTAAAATGATTTAAAATCTTGTAAAAGTTTGCAGTTATAACTTTGTCAAAATTTAGCTGGTAAAATTTGGATTGATACAATTCTAAAATACAATAACAAATACATATAAATTCTGTATTTCATGAGGAAATAGCAAATGTTTCAGTAGAGTGCAATTTCTCTAGTTTAAGTTGTAAAAATATTCGATTATAGGAACGCTGAATACGATTTCTTTGATTCGAGTTTGACTTTGAAAAATTGTAATCCTTGATTTTCACAGGAGATTTTGGATAATGTTTTGAATCAGATAATTTTTGTAATTATTGTGTGATTCCGTAATGTGCAATTTCATCCGCCGCTCATATTTTGCATTTAACGCTCCAAAGGGACCTTGAAAGTCCGTTTCATCTTGAATGTCAGCGCAATTGGGCAGCTTAGCCCCTTCTCACGCATTTCTCATCTTCATGGTTGAAGCTCTAACGGCCGAGGAAAGCTCGCAAAACATGAAGCCACATGAAGTCGAGCTTCGTAAACGAAACATAAATCTCAATGAGAGAGGAAGCCGCGAGCACTGCGTGGAGCACGCCCGTTGGGCGGCGGCGCGGGGCAGTGGCAGCGCAGGCGGCCCACAGAGGCGCGCCCCGCCCGCTCCTGCGGTCCGCGACTGTTCTTCCTTCGGTGCCTAGCATTCAACTATTTCTCGCTCTCTCTTTCTCCCTCTGTGTCTCTAATGGCTCGTTTCTCCCACTCTTTCTCTCCAGAGTGTGAGACACTCTCTCTCTCTCTCTCTCTCTCTCTCTCTCTCTCTCTCTCTCTCTCTCTCTCTCTCACGCACACACTCCCTCTCTTTCCCTTCCTATTAATGACCATAATGACCGTTTTCGGCAATATTTGATAGCAAAAAAATTTAGCTTCCATGTAATAAAAGCTATTTGAAGCGACAAATGAACTTCAAATTTTCGTTTTAAAACGCTTGAAGGAATCAACTCACTACCACAAGAACAGAAAGAAACATTATTTAGTGAAACTGTTGACTAAATTAGTAAATGGCCCATCAACACCTCACAAAGTTCTAGAAAGTAAACGCAGAGAGGTACATTGACAGAGAGGTACATAGACATCCAGAAAAAAAAAACAAGGAACCATACCAGAATATGCAGAACATGAATGAATCAAGAGAAATATAGCGTTAAATGTGATTGAGGTGTGGATCAATAGTCCAAAAGTTGAACATCTCTTGAATAGTGTACATACATTTACACTACTAGCCGATAACATGGGTATGCTTGGGAATTTATAAATCCGGACTCAACACACATTATCTTAGGGCGCAAACAAAAATTAAGTAGCGTCGTAAATTATTCGTACGCGTCACAATTTTGTTTACACTTTAAAAATTACTAGTGGCCATTCAGTATTTCAACTTCCTCGAAATTACCATTTGTGATGTCCTAAGCAATGTGTAAAGAAACAGCATGAAAACGTCCAATAGTGAATCAAATCTGGAGTGTGTTTACATACATATTATAGACTATTATTTCTCTTCTAAACAGTGATTTTCCTCTTTGATGAACAAGAAATTATGACAAAATATGTACCAATGTACGGTGTGTACCGAAAATATGTACGATATGAGGTACCGATGATATAAATGCCAAACTGCTAAAAAATAGCCTAGATGTGACCTATCCAATCATTACCGAAATAGTAAATTTCTCTCTAATGAGCGGACAATATCCTTGATCTTGGAAAAGTGCGCTCGTGCATCCTATTCCCAAGACAGCATCAACCAGAAACCCTATTGAATACCGCCCAATTAGCATTCTCCCGACTATTTCTAAAGTACTCGAAAAAGTCGTCCGTAAGCAAACTGAACTGTATCTCCAAAACCAATCACTTTTAAACGATCAGCAATCAGGTTTCCGTTCCGGCAGGAATACTGGTACTGAATGTTATTGAAGATGCGAGAACAGCTATAGATCACAGTGATATAACTATGTTAATTCTTCTGGATTTCAGCAAAGTATTCCACTCAGTAGATCACGACATCTTACTCGCAAAACTAAAAATCATGGGATTTGCACAGCGTACGCGTGCATGGTTTCTTAACAATTTAATTTCCAGAACCCAAAGAGTGGTGTCCGGTAGTCGCAGCTCAAGGGCCTTAAAACTTAACCGCGGAGTTGCCCATGGCACTGTATTAGGGCAACTAGTATTCTTAATGTATGTAAACGATGTGGGAAATGCACTTAAATATTGCAGTCATCAAATGTACGCGGATGATCTTCAGATATATCTTAGTGGCCACCCGTCTGAACTCTTCTCACTCGCACATAAAATTAACGATTTGATAACCTTAAACAAATGGGCAGCGTTATTTGGCCTACAATTAAACCCAAATAAATCATAGTGCAGGATTATCAGTTCAAAAAGCACTGTGAATAAAATATCCTATTTTACTCTGCCTAAAATTTATATAAATGACACCGTTCTATCTTGGTGTTCCGAAGTCAAGAACCTAAGAGTGTTTATTGACAACACCCTCAGCTGGAACTCGCAAGTAGATTCAACCTGCCGTAAAGTTTTTGCCACAATGCATTCGCTGAAACGTCTGCGAACGCTTTTACCAATTAGTACACGTGAGACACTCATTAAATCACTTGTTATGCCACATTTTGACTATTGCGACTTTCTTTTGACAAACATGACATCTAAATTACAACGTAAACTTCAAGTAGCACAGAACGCATGCGTACGGTTTATTTTTGATATAAGAAAATACGACCATGTATCACACTTTTTTGACTCACTTCATATGCTTACTCTAGACAAAAGACGGTTACTTCACTCTCTACTTCTTCTCTATAAACTTTTACACAGTTCTCATGTAACACATCTAATAAGTAATTTCAATCCTCCGAAATTAAACCGAGCTCGTAATTCAGCTCAGCTCTGTGTACCACGTCACAGCACGACTTCTTTCAGTAAATCTTTCACCATTACAGCTATCCGAGCCTGGAATAAACTACCAGGAAGTCTAAAACATTCGAATTTTTTCCGTAAATTCAAAAACGAATTAAATACTTGGGTAAGGTATAACGACATATAGAATGGCATTAATGTCCTCTTCATCCTCCAGACTTTTCCCACTACCAAGCACCCGGTCACCGCCCCCCTAAACGCCGCACTTTCCTCACTCTTTAAATTCAAAATTCCACCCCATACCTCACTACTCTATCTTCATTTTTCACTCCCTCTCACTCCATCTAAATTATTAACAACCACATATTTCTGTGTGTCCTAATAAAATTGTTCAAATAAAATATTTAAAAGAGATTAGCCACGCTCCAAATAAATGCTAAAATACTTACAGCTATTTTTGTACTGTCATCATTGTCATATCTACAATATATTGGCCTTAATAATAATTACAATTGATGTTTATATCCTATTGTACTTTTACATTGTTTCTTAATACTGTCAATATTATATTTTAAATTACTGGTACTATTAACTTAGAGCCTATTGTGCTTCTCTGCTGTTACAAATGTTTGTATATTTATGTAAAGTGCTAATGTATACCAAACGTAACATTTCTGTACCGCTTCTGGAAAAATTTTACTTTTCCACCTACTTCTTCCTCCTTTTCTTCGCTTTTTCTTCATTCCCTTTCCTTCACAGTCTTCCCCATTTATGTCTTTACGACCCTTTCCCCTAAACGCCTCATCTCTTCACCTTCACTACTATCCATACCATATTCTTTTTTATTAATGTTCGGCCATAAGCCGCCATCCTAATTGAGGTTTTTCTGAGTTTACTCAATTGCTTAAGGCGTCCGCCGGGATGGCCCCTTGCTTTGCACTCCCAGTCATAAATGTACAGTTTGTCCCCCCTTTAGTCTCTCTCCTTTCTTCTTTCTCGTTCGTATTTTCTACTTCATTCTCATTTATGATTCCCTTCTCTCATTTTTCTCTTCTCTTCCATTTCTATACCATAATTCTGTTCGGCCCTAAGCCGCCATCCTGATTGAGGTTTTCTGGGTTTACTCAATCGCTTAAGGCGTATGCCGGGATGGTCCCTAGTTTTGCACTCCCTGACGTAAATGTACAGATTTCCCTCCCCTCTTATATGTAACTACTCTGTATCAATGTAGACTCAGTGGTTAGGCGGAAGAGCAGGCCCTATGGCCTGAGGCTCGCCATTAATAAAGACATTATTATTATTATTATTATTATTATTATTATTATTATTATTATTATTATTATTATTATTATTATTATATGTCTAACTCTATTGGTGAATAGATATTCACATACAATGGTTTGGCTTTTCTGTAAAGAGATTTAGAAAACTCTTACGCGCATTCAATCTGCATAATCCAGAAACGTTTTAACCTCTCTGCTTACAATCTGATTTTCTAGGTCGCAAAGAACCTACGAGATGCTTCGGTTCGAAACTAACGTGGGGTAGTCAGAATCCATGTTTTGTTGGTCCTTGATACCGAAAAATCGATTGATGGCAATACGTCACTCTGTCCGTCTGTTGTAGCGTCACGTTGGCGGCCGTGGGTGGGAGGAGGAGCGGAAGTATCGCATATCTGCGGGCATGAATAGCTGGGCCCCCTGGCGTAGGGATACCTTTAGTCAAAGGGGACGCCAGCTTGACCGGGAAGGTCACGTCGTAGACGCGAGCCTCCCTCCCACACCAAGGTCGGTCACGTGACGGCTGCACTCTTGTATAAAATCGAGCCGACGAGCTCAGACGGGGGTTTTATTCTGAAAACCTCGCGCGATGCGCAAAACTTTACGCCCAGGCTGGAGCGTGTCGTGCCTATTGCACGGGTGACGATGTCACGGTAGTGGCGCGGGAGTAGCGTCAGAGGAGGCGGGGCCTCCCTAGCTATGTGGGGTATCCACAGGGAAATAGTTACAAGGGTGTAGTTTCGGAGCAGAAGTTGGTTATTGTACATACGTGTAAATAAACTTGTACATACTTGTAAATGTCTGTGTGTTTTTCTCCATGACGCCACACTGTGATCAACCCCAGCGCCTAAACCGTTCAGCCGATATTCATCAAAATTGATACTCCCTAAAATCAATGTGAATGAAGTCCAGGCTTAGGGAGTTGCAAACGGATATTTTGATTTTTGAGGGTACTTCACATGAAGCCTCAAAAACATTTCCAAAATTTTCTCAAAAAGGGCACCAAATGTTTTGATCAAACTATGTCTTGATAGAGCAAAGAACGCGTAAAAACATAGTCGTGGTCTCATGTTCGTTAAAATTACAGATTTATCGAAAATTGAAAAAGTGTAATTTCTTTGGTACGTTTTCCTACAACTATAATATTGAAGATGGAGATTTTTTTCCTTAATCAAAGCTATTCCTTAAAGACTGATAGTTAAATAAGTTCGTGTTCAATGTTTTGAAAATATGAGTAGCTTCCGAGTAATTTTGTGCAAAATAGAGGCATTTTTTTCTCAAAATTCAGCTCCAAATTTTTTCTTTAAATTCTTAAACCACCTACGATCGTGTGTCCCGTAAGTGTAGTAAAGGTCGGGAGGCGGACCCTGGATGGCTAAAACCGACGCCGACGTACCGTTGGCTAGCGAGATTTTCTCCAATCAGGTGCCTCCCACCAAAGGGGTATCCCTCCAGCCAGGACAAGTTTCTAAGATCCCGATCGGTCTCCCGGCATGGGTGGTATTGTGGTGTATATAAGTAAAGAGTAAGATATAATAAGAAATGGGAAAGAAAGATCGCATGCGTTCCGTTTGGTAGGGTACTGCCCGGCAATTCGTTTGATGTTGATCGGAGAACCCACGGAAAGCTACCGATCAAAGCAGCCAGCCGATAGAATTATTTTCCACACAGCGACAGGACTCTACCAAGCAATTCGGCTAGTGCCTAAAATACTGTAATCGTCATGACTCGAACCAAGCACCGCTCAGTGAGGGGCACTACTGTGGTATCCCCCCAATTAGAAGACGAGTCGAATTTACGCTCCGCTAGTGGAGGGGCACAGCCCCTCCCCTCCCCCTTCACCGGGCGATGGAGTATAAAGTCATAAGCCGGGAGCGGAGCGCTCTCGTTCAGTGACAACCTCGCTTAGCTACCGCCGCCGCCGCTCGCTGCACGCCGAGTCGCGGGCCGCCAGCTACCGCACGGAGACTTATCGCCGCTGCCGGTGATAAGGCACCATACGGCAAGAACAGTGACAGTAAATCACTTGGAAACATTAAATGTGTAATTTACCCTGAATCCTGCAAATACAACAACTACAATATTAGTTGATGCCACCTCTCTCGGTCAGCCATTAAGTTTATATAAGTCGGTCCCATGGGTAATGTATATATTGGATTTAAACTTTATGTTCATATATTTATTAGTTTACTTAAATCGGTTCATTCGGATGAACAAAAATGCAATAACTGATTTGATGTGACATACGTTTTACAAATCGAACAAGTGAGTTCAAAACATGTTTAAAAGATCATAATAGGATAATCGCATACGCACACTTCCAGTTTATTTAGTACCTTAATTGATGGTATATGTGAGTAAAATTGCTTCAAATGATTTTGAATGAAGTTTATGGAATTCTCAATAGTTTTCTACGGCAACAGAGAATAGTAACAAATTAATATCGCGGAGCCAGGCTCGAACCTGGGCTCCTTCCTTCCAAAACGCTGAGTCCGTACCCGACATTTAACCAAATCAATCAGCCGCGTTGTACAGAGAATTGGAACTTCTATAACAGCAGAGAAAGACAATTGATTTCATGGTAATATTTTACAAACCCAATAAATTGTTTAAAAGTTGAAAATTTGAAAATAACATTTATCCAGTTTATTAGAATTGCTTTAAACGGTTTTCAATAAATTTTCTGAAATTCTCAATTATTTTTAGCGGCAACAGAGAATTGTGACAAATAAGAATGTTCGAACCAGCGAACCTTCCCAAAGAGCTGTGTCTGTACACGCCAGTCAACAATCTCGGTCGTCTCGGGCGAATATGGGATTTACTCTTCTAATACAAGTCACGCGTAAAAGTAATTCATAAGGTGAGAAAGTAATAATAATTTCAGAACCGTTAGGGTATCCATGGGTAGTGTATCCAAAGTATTTAAATGTTTATGTTGATTGATTAGTTTATTTACATCGGTTCATACATGCTCATATAGAGACAATTGATTTGACGTGACATACGTTTTAAAAATCGAATACAGAGTTCAAGACAATGTTTCAAAACTTGCAAATTGGTAAAGCATGTACAGACACATTCGGTATATTTATCTATAGTCAATCTATTTGTCAGTAGAAGTACTTCAAGTTATTTTCAATAAAGTTCCGGGAATCCTCAATAGTTTCCTCCAAACAGCACATTCATCAAATTAAAATCCCTGTGTAGGATTCGAACCCAGCTCCTTTCAACCCGAAGCGCTCCATCCGCTCACGCTTGATCCAGCTCGGTCATTCGGGCTGGATGCGGCCGGTGTATTTTTGTCTGTCAAGAGATAATTGTACCCGCTCTAGCATTAGGAAGTCGATAAGTTGAGAAAATGAGAAAAATGTCTTTTTGGCCGACAAAAGGGGGCAGCTGGGAAGAGCATAAAGCATACTCGAAGTTAGACCAGACTAAAGAGATTAGAATACTAACTATTGCGAGAAAGTCAGTGCCATTATATAGCAATACTAGTTTATTTATTTATTAATTTACCATATGCTGTTACATGCGAGGAGAAACGTTAATGAAAATATTTTGTGTGGGTTTTGAGACAATATTTTTAGAAGTTTAATACTTTGCAGACACGAATGAAGAGTATTCAGTTCATTTTTTTAAAAAAAACTGTACATTACCTTTATTAAAGAGCTGATTTTGCTTAAAGTAAAAATCGCTATCTCCAATTTTGTACTTTTGAAATGTTAACGGTTATTTTTGGCATTTTCGAACAAACGCGGCAATAGCCGAAAATGAGAATAGCCCCGTATTTTTTACCGTCCCTTCTTTAAATATGCAGAGGAAATATAAAGAAAAAATTTGGAGCGGTGTTTGAGAAAATTTTATTTTAGAAATTGCGTAAATTTCAGACTTATATTAAGCAATATCAGCTTGTTTTCGCAAAAAAATGTACATGACATTTTGTATAGGGCCTGTCTTTGTTTAAAGCAAAAATCGCTATGTCTAGTTTTATAGCTTTCAAATGCTCACTTTTGGCAATTTCGAAACAACGGAATGATAGCCGAAAATGGGCATAGCACCATATTTTTACCGGCCCTTATTTCATGAGAGAAACAAATTGAAAAAAAAAATTGGAGCGGTTTTTGAGAAAAAATGACCTATAATTTGCTAAAACTTACACGGAAACTACTCATAATTTTTTTTAAATTGTACATGAACTTATTTAAAGTTCCGTCTTCAAGGAACAGACTTGATGATTAAGGTAAAAATTTCATTCTCGATATTATAATTGAAGGAAGACGATAAAAAAATTGCGCTTTTTCAATTTTCAAAAACTCTGTGATTTGAACTAAAATGAGACTACCACCATTCTCTTAAGCGTTCCACAATCCGAAGACCAAGTTTCATCAAAAACTTAGGTGACGTTTTTGAGGAAAATTTGAAAAATGTTTTTGAGGCTTTTTGTGAATTACCCTCAAAAATCAAAATATTCTTTTGTAATTACCAAAGCCACAAGATCGTTCAGATCAAATGGGTAATATCAATATTGAAGAAAATCGATTTTTGCCGACAATCGATTTTTGGGTGTTAAGAACCATCAAAACATTGATTCTGTCAACACCACGTGTTAGAGGATTTTTTAAAAATTTAGCAACAGGATTTATCCACTTTTTCGATACCAGAGCAAAAATACTTTTTCTGCCAAAAATCCGCCGTTTACGGCGCAGGATTACACAAGTTTCTCTTCTTTTCAATGTGTTTCACATCATTGAAATATATTTATAATATTCAATTTTGCTGATTGACGCAATTCAATTTTACATTGTACAATTCAATATAAAATTAAAACTATTTAATTCAAAGTCTTATGTAATTATAAATCTGTTATTCTTATATACTTATATGTTTAAATTTTTTGTTTGAATAATGTTAAATTGAAATGCTAAGAAATACTTTCAAAATATTTTAAAAAACTACGAAGTACAATGTGAATTGATAGGATTTTCTTTATATGTCAGTATCGAAAATGGGGGGGGGGTCGGTGAAAGAAGACTACGGGGCTTTCAAATTAACCAAGGGTCAATGGCCCCCCCCCATGCTGCGAAAACGGCCCTGCCATCTGGTCATGTTGGTGTGTTTGAAGTAAAGCCAAAGACATAAAAGAAGACATTTGAAATATCTGATCTGAAGAAGAAGTATATAAAATCTATGTTTCCTTAACAATTCTTGTGGATAGACAGTACTATACACCACTCTTCCACTTATAACAGCTTTGTAGGAGCAATTTTTATGTAGGATAAGAGATGTTAATGTTGTTAATGCAATATAGATGACTAATGATTGGCTGTATGGAGTATAATTTTATTTCTGTAATTGAAAGGCTTAATGGGAAGAAGGAACTTCCCTTCATTCCAGGAAAAATGCGTTCATAGCATATTATAGAAGACAGAAGAGTCTTCTATTACTCTATTTCATTAATGATTAATGATTGATAATAACTTCAATTTTTAATAGAAAGTTATTAATAATATGATTGTCACACTGAAAGCATATACTCGTAGTATTTCTAATAATTTTACAAATATCTCAGAAATATATTAATGAAGGATTGATTCCTTTTCTTGTAATCCAATCAAACCATTTTATGCAAGTTATAGAAATAATCATACAAAAATATTGAACGTTTGTGTTTATCAGTTATTTACAATTATGTCTGACATGTTGCCCGAAAATTTTTACCTTTAACCAACAATGCTTTACAGTATGGTGCCTTCACGCACCACTGGCCTTTATCTATCTGCGATCCTAAGGAGAGAACGATGTACACCAAAAAAGAAAAAATTATTTAAACTCATTGATTAAATTAATCTGTCGATGGCATTGATAAACAGTGGCCATCACCATTTCTTACCCCTAGCATCGATGCGATAATTCGCGACGGCTTTGTCGTGCACATTGACTCCTCACACATCCCTGCTGTATTTTGAAACCACATTTGGCTATTGAACCTGTATTTGCTTTTTTTCTTTCTTGTCATATATTTTAGCATTTCCTAAGTGCAAAATATTTCCGTAATTTGTTGCCACTGTTACAACTGAAATATCGTTCGATGGAACGATACGATAAGTACTTAATATTACATACTATATATTTTTTGGTCGAAAGTAAAAACAAAAAATCCATTTGCTTCCTGCTTTACAACTTTTGATGATTTGAAGGGAGTGCCTGGAATTAGGTGCTTGCGAATTGTTCCAGTTGCAAAATAGCCTCGTTATTTTAGGACGATAAATAATTTAAAGAATGTAAAGAAATTGTCATAGAAAACTTTGTGATGGCTTGGATGATCGACAATTTTCAATAAATGAAGCACGACATCTACGCTAAGCTATAACGTTGTTTCCTTTATCTGAGACTTTAAATTCCCATATGGTTCAAACAAACAGATAACCTGCCAGATGCTCCTTGCCAGACAACACAGTTTGAAGCCAAAAGAAACAGCTTACCCTTGATAAACATCATTACGGATTTCGTCTAAAGTATGTAACCATTGATATGAAGAAACTCCAAACTGCATCAAGTTTTTGTTCAAAAAATTCAATAAAGGTCTCAACTTACTCAACCTTTCATCTAAATTCTAACTCATATTTACTGTAGAATAGATATTTTGGATCTTTTCCGTTATATGTATACCAGTTCGCTACCCGAAAGATTCACTTCCCTTCTTTATTAGAAATGGTTCTTTTTTGGCGGGGAAAATTCATATTATTTTGAGAAACATTTAAATTAGCTCTTCACAAGTACTAATCACTTCACAATATTTCACTGATTTTACAAATTATAACATCATAGACTCTTTTAATGCAAATCACTTCACAATATTGCCACTGATTTTACAATTTACAACATTGAATATTTTTAATGCAAAGAACGCACTCCACATTTATGACCACCTACCACTTTAGGAGAAGCTATAAAACCATGGAAAAAATGAATTAATTAAAGTATCTATGACTTTTATTTTTTGATTTTTTACGTAATTTTTCTGTGCACTTCTTATGTTGTTCAATTAGTTTGTGTATTATCAAAAGTTAATAGTACGTGGAAACGTTTCATGATATATTTTTCTCATTGTGTCGGCGTGAAATTGCCTGTATTTTGGTGTGGAATTTGTGTTTTTTTCACCCTCTAAGTCATTTAAATTGGTTTGTATTGTCAACCGAGATGAACAATTCCTACAATACAGTGCAAAAATATATAATGCGAATCAATAGGTGACTTACTTTTTATTTACTGCACCCTTTAAAAGAAATTCTTTTAAAAGGAAGTGTTTCCTTGAAAATAAGTATTTCAAAAGTGAGAGAGGTTTATAAAACAGTGTGAGCCCCGGAGCGAGAGGCGCGAACCAGGTCGCAAGAGCGAGGGCCTCGCAAACGTTGGTTATAAAATTGCGTTGGCAATAAAATGAGATATCTAGCGTGAAAAATACGAATAATCAGTTCACTGGATGAAAGGAAGAGTGTCCACCATAAACTTCCGATTTACCAACTAGTAATATAAAATGAGTCGTATTGTGGGTTAGCAGAGATTTCGGAGTAGCAGTAGCCAATAGAGCACTAATAAATTAGTAATATAGTAATAGAATTACTATTAAATTGTAATAATACTATGTGTATTTTGTGTAAACTAACATTTAAATGTTGATTTAGTGGTATCACCAAGTGAATTGTTGATTGATCTCTTCTCGTATCCGTTTCCAAACGTGTAGTTTCACAAACATATCGAAGATTTGCAATGGTGTACAGCCAGCAAGCTTCTCTCTCATCATTCGAATTGTTTCTTCTTCTACAGATGCAGGTGTCGTATAGTACAGATATTTTTTTCCATTGGGGTGCCTCAAAAAATACTTTGGTTTCTTGAGTGGTGTACTTTCTGGTATAGTGTCAATGGTTTCAGAGGATAAATTTTGAAAATATTCCGAATTGTCCTGTTGTTATGTCAATATCCAGTTCTAATACACCAGTGACATTTGGCAAAAATTCATCAACCGTTTAGGCACCAATAAGGTCGTCTTCTATATTCCCATCATCGGTGAAATCCTCGTCAGGGGGAATCACACTAACATCTGCATATTCCACATCAATAGCCTCGAGCTCTGCAGTTATTTCTTCAGCAACCAAATCACGGTATCTTAACATCTGCAATAAGATAATCATATAACACGCTATTTCGGAAGGTGACTTATCTGCTTCGTTATAATGAATTATTTTCATTTTTTTTGTATGAACATTATCACCACTTACCTCAAACCCAGAAGTTAGAATGTGGTAAAATCTGATGTATAATTTATTTATGAAATTCAATGTTTATGTATTTCAGATAAACAGTTATAACTGATATCAATTTAATTTTACTCTAATATTCTTCTCAAGTAGCACACACTGTCCACCAATTCTATCCCCTCTGACAAAGATATCCAACCGCAATATGTAGACGTGAGACTGCATTCGCTCCTACCAAGCAACTGAACTTCTCAATTGTAGGATCAAAAATATTCTGTTGCGTTATAAGAAATAGTTTTCTGGGAATGAACAGAGCCCACTTTGTTGCGACTCGCGCTACTCTGGCTCGCAGCGCATGTTTTATTTATTTATTTATTTTATTTATTTATTTTACGTCAAAAAAAACAGTTAAAAACTGCGTATGACGTGCTATGGGGAAAAGTGAATTGTGTGCACATTTTCAAAATTCTGTGATCCCTACACTAAGTCATATACTACTTAAAATTTGAATTTTTGAAAGGGAGAAAAAAAAACTCCCATGTAATAAAATCTATTTTCAAGGATAAACAAGCAATAAATTTTGAATTTTGAAAGGGAGAAAAAAAACAAAAAAACTCCCATGTAATAAAATCTATTTTCAAGGATAAATAAGCAATAAATTTTGGCTCTTATTACCTCCTGCCGCGACAACGTGGAAACGATAATTTGAATAATTGTATTTCCCACTGAATTCTAGAAGACGTGCACAGAAAATGAAGTTACATTTATGTCCAGAAGCAAAACAAGGGGCCATTTCAGCATTTGCTCAATGGATCAGGGAAACTGGACGAAAAACCTGATCGAGATGGGGGTCATTGACCCGGAAGCTGTAGTACAATAGTTGTTACAGGTTGTTTATACTTATTTATACAGTCCAAATGGTAAATAATTCATTATGTATCATTGTTAAAATTAATGTTACTTTTCTTGTGATGCTCAGTATAGTCTCTAATTGTATAGAAACGGTTATGCAGCAGAAACGATTTCACTTGGGATTTAAACTTTTCTATCGAATTTAATCGTTTAATGTCATCTGGCAAAGTGTTGTAAAATAATGTACATGTATTGTATGTGAATTTTTTTGTAATGAGCTGTTGATACTGTCACCTGATGAATATGATTTCTACGTCGAGTGTTATAGTAATAGACTTCGGCATTTTCTAAAAATATATTCCCGCCCTTAAGCAAGTCATTTTTTACAAAAACCACTGATTCGTAAATAAAAGACACGGTAATGGTAGAATTCCTAGATTAATGAAGAGAGGCTTACATGAATCACGTGGGTGGGATTTGGTTATTATTCGTACAATTCGTTTTTGTAATCTAAAGTCTGGGAGCTATAAGATGTATTTCCCCAGAATATTATGCCATATCTCAGGCGGGAATGAACATTCGCGAAGTATACACAATGAGCAGTATGAAGGCTGACTGAATTTGCAAGAATTCTGAACGCGTAGCATAATGAACTAAATTTTGTGTTCAATTCATTTAAATGGACGTTCCATTTAAGGTTTGACTGAATTGAGAGACCTAAAAATTTTGTTGCCTTAATATCAGTCAATGGTACACTGTTCATTTTCAATGGAGCACAGAATTGTTTATTTGATATGAAAAACTGCATTAAAACCGTTTTCTTTTCGTTTACTATTAATTTGTTATTTCGGAACCAATTTGAAACATCTGATATTGTACTATTTACGGTTTCTTTATTGCAAAGGATGTTCGTATCATCCGCTAAGAGAACCGTTCTTCCGTTTCGAATCGTCGAGGGCATATCGTTTACGTAAAGTAGGAACAGAATAGGGCCTAAAATCGATCCTTGAGGAACTCCACATGCAACGGGCAAAGAGTCGGAAAGGTGCGTACGTAATGTTCCATCATTCCAGTAAGGTATTTCAACTTTCTGAGATCGTTGTTTAAGGTACGAACATAACCAATCTAGAGCAATACCACGGATTCCATATGAAGGCAATTTTGAAAGTAAAATGTCATGATCAATGATGTCAAAAGCTTTTGAGAGATCTAAAAATAATCCAATAGGTGCCTCGTTTTGATCTAATGATGAGGCGACATCTTTAAGAAAAGAAAATATAGCTGTTTCCGTTGATTTTGATTTTCTAAATCCATGTTGGCAATCTGAAAGCGCATCGTGTTTAGTGAGAAAGGTTTCCATTCGTACGTAAAAAAGTCTCTCTAATATTTTTGAAAAAACTGAGAGAAGAGAAATGGGCCGATAATTTTGAATTTCATTTTTGTTGCCTTTTTTGAAGAGCGGCTTAATTTTAGCTGTTTTGAAAATATCTGAAAACGTTCCAGTGCATAAAGATGCATTAAATATGTGAGTTAACGGGTGTATAATGGCATACGCACAAGTCTTTAACAAAGAATCCGGGAATTCATCTAAACCGGACGAATATTTATTTTTTAGTTTACCGATTATTTTGAGAATTTCATAGGAAGAAGTTTCGGAAACGAACATTGTGTCTAAAATTTTGGGTGAGCTGTCTGTTTTTGAATTTTGTGGCTGAAGACCCTTAGTGAGATCGGCAGCAATTCTCGAAAAGTATTGGTTAAAGAGATTAGCCCGAATCGTTCACATTCGTTTTCATAACATTCCTAACAGCAACACTGCAATGGTCGGGCAGCAGAGATATCTCGAGATACAACGGTATGGGCCAGTGGTGCGTTTACGCACCTTGGTTAATGAAATACCGTTTCATCGAAAATGAAAGAATGAAGTTTACTGGTAAAATATTACACGAAAATAAATGGTTCTTGATAATCGACAACCATAAATAGAACTCAATTTTTTTTCAAATTACAAGAAATATTTCAAACACATCTTCATTTCATGTAAAAATTACAAAATATTTTACTTTATTTCTTCTTTATTACATGGAGGTAAATTCTAGCAAAAAAAACACACATATGTACATCAGATATTGAATATTACTATGGCACAAACTGCGTCTAATTCTGTACAATCACAGAAATAAAAATGTCGAATTGTGAAAAATGGGTGCTTCTTTAATAAAAGAATTAATTTAATAAAAATAACCCATTAATAAATGGGTTATTTTTTCTTTCTGCAAAAAAAAATTATTTTATAAATAATCAACAATTATCATATTTGTAGTGTTTCTATGCTTCTGCAAATTTTTGCCTAGAAACCTTTTTTTCAAACCAACTTTTGAGTGCTTATTGCGGCTCAGCTATTCAGAATATCCAAGTGGTTTATTAGACAAAATTTACTTAAAATTATCTTAAGAGCTAGTTTTCACTTTTTCGACGTTTCCTCCACGGACTCTGTATACACCTGCATATAATCGTGCATGCGTGCATCCACGCATACATGCAATCACGTGTCGATACATTTTTATATAAAAGCATGCTCGAAATATATTATAGACTTCAAAACCTGGTGATCGAACTATTTTAATAAGACAACCAAGTTTCTTGCTAGTCCAGGCAGTTATTGTGAGCTTCATGTGACTCTTTCGAAGCAAAGCAGCTAACGTACGATAGAAAATATTTTGGTTAATTTGGGGCACGTGAATATAAGGATGGGCTTATAATTATAGTACTCATTTGTGTTCGCAAAGGGGAACGCACATCTAGATTTGCCTTTCCAGAAAGTGTATGGCACAGTTGTTCTTAAAATCAACAGAAAGAAAAAAATAACTGAAGTTTAAAAAACTAGTGCTAGTACAACAGCACATACTTTCTCACTTTCTCGTTGTTGAAAACAAAGACGTAATAAATACGTATTGTAACGTAATACGTCACAATACGTAAACAAATACGTATTGTGAATTTCTGCATTGTCTGTATACAAAACTATGTGCATTCGCTTGGCGAATAATATCGATTCTTTGCAAAATGGCTTATTTCTTCTGTATTCAGAATTCAACTTGTTTATCTTTGTTGATAGTACATCATACACATTTGATAGGTAACTCTAATACTAATAAACTGATTAAATTACTAATATTCTACGACATTTAATATTATTTATAACATACATATTAATATTATTTTTAACAGGTTTTATTATATACTATCGGCACCGCCTCAAACGAACACAGGAAAATAAAATTATAAGGCAGTATGTTCGTTAGATCGACCAAGTGAAGTACCCCCAAAAATTCTTTGAAATAAAATAAAATTTCTTTTATTCAAGACTGTAAAAACAATTCAATCCTTACCGGCCTAATTTTTTAATAAAAGAAATTTAAATTAGTACAAGTCATTATGGAAAAACTTTCGCGGACATGGTTTTCTTTAAGGTATTGAAGAAGTTATACGGTTAATATACCTTTTTCTTTTATTCAATTCGCAGCAATTTTTTTGGGATCAGATGATATTAAATGATTTATGACATGTCTCACCGGACATTCTGAGGAGTAATTTATAAAAAACTGCTGCGAACTTCTCGCAAACGGAAGTACTGGTTCACGCATTCACGCTGTAATTGTAGCACCAACTATACTGCGGATCTTCATGCAATTGCATAAACAAAAGTAGCCAATTTTCATTTTGCATAATTGCATATTTCTGGTAATTTTGTCATTAACTGCATATTTTAATTTATGCGGTATATTTAGTGGCATGAATTCCATATTTTTGATAAGAAGTGGACCGAGGTGAGATATTTTCGTTGCCTAATAACTTTTTTGTTTAATATTTTGTTTGAAAATATATTTTTGTTACACGCGTTTTATACTACAGCGTTCAATAAAGATTTATATAAATCAATGTGTCTGTTACTCACTATATTTTTGTTTAACGCATATTTTTACTTTTAAGAGCATATATTGGTTATTTTAAGTATATGGTTGCATGCATAATTTTAACTCTTTTGGTGCCTAAGTTCCGGGGTCTACCCATACAAATGGTAGAGCATTTGGTGCGAAAATTAAATATTTTCAGGCAAATATCTCCACAAATTTGACAATTATAACTGCTTTTATATACAGCTCAACCATGTCACAAAAATGAGACGCAATTCACAGAAATTCGCGAATCGCAACGTATACACTTTCTACGAGTAACTTACGTAGGATCCAACTGCCTCAAAAGACTCCCAAAATTACGTTCACGAAGCGCAGGATTTTCGGAGCGGGCGACTTACTTTGACGCCAAATTACTCAAAAAGTCTCAACGACGTTATTTGAGGATCTGTTTTTGATGAACATATTTTATAAAGAAAAATTTGTATGTTCACAATTGTAGTTGTAGAAGACTCCGAAAAGTTTGAAATTATTTTAAATTTTCAAAAAATTGCTTTTCAACGAGCATGATATCTGCATCATTCTCTTAAGCGTCATTTACGATATCGAAGGTAAAAATTAATCAAAAAATTGTGCCGTTTTTAAGAAAAAAGTTTAAAGGAAATACAAATGGCCTATTGGACCCAAAATGTCACAAAAATACTAGTATTTTTGAACAATTGAACATGACATTAATTTAATCTGCTTTTCATGAAAACGTTTCAATAATAAATCTTCATAATTGTAATTGTGGGACGACGCCGTAGGAAAACAAACTTATTTCTCTCTGTATTAGATATTGTAATTGGTGCGGTCGCCAATGACCTTGCAGTTGAAGAGACCAAAATAAACTAAAAAAACAACTTATTTCTTTGACATTTGACGAAATGTTTAATGTTCTAGTTAAAATTTTTAAATTATTTTGTCTAATTGCACCATAATAAATTAAAATAGTATTTATTTTAGAGTAAACTATATGAATGAAATATGAATTACTTCATGATTATTGGCTAAATTATGGCTTATTCAGAAATATGTGTAATTTCGAATCAATGATTGTTTCAAATAACATTTAATTACAGAAAATTGAACACAGTGAAAACATCCCCAAAGCAATTAATTATATAATTATTTTTAATTTTTAATTCTCAATTCTCAGATTTCGTAATGAAAACAACTCTTGGGAAATTCCGAGGGTTTCGGGCAATCAAATTAATTGAACTGGTAATGAAATTAATTCCATTTGAAGAATACTGTAGTTGAAGAAGAAGCTCTCTAGATTGAGTTGAGCGTGTGTAATGTAACCCGTCGGCGGTGGGTCGGGGGTTTGCATGCTCAATAATACACAGATGGGCATTTCAAGAAAATATTTACTTATTCTAAAATATGATTATGATGATGATGATTGGCATAACAATGATTTTTACAAATGAATTTACATGTTGTTTTTTTGTACATCGGCGGCCTCTTATTTACTTTAAAATGAAATTTGATACAAAAATTGAACACAAGTACTTGGCCGCTACCCTCGTGCCTGATTACCGGCACATCCGCTACAGCTCCGAATATCTAAAGTTCGTCCGCACTTACGCGGGAAACAAGGGCTGAGCGTCACCTGGCTGCACAAAACTACTTATCTGGTGCTCTTCTGAGGCGTGATGTCAGCAGTGGTGAGTGATGCATTCCCGGGCTGGAGTCGGGCGGCTGTGGCGCGTACTCAGGCGGAAGCCACCGACAACACGCTCCCTCTGGACCCAATGCTGCGCTGGCGTCGTCCACATTTCATGACACGCGACCCAGGTCACAACGTCTCGTTGCCGATCGTAAACAATGGTGATTCCGCGCTCGGCTTGCGGTCTCCGGAGAGGAAGTTCCTTCCGGTAGCGAGTCTAATGAATTTCACCAATGATGTGACATTGCGCAGAGCAAAAATCTCGAATGAAGCGCCAAGTCAACTAGCGCACGTTTTGAGAGTAATCATTTCAGCTCACGTGACTAATTAAGTTTATGCGGCGCGCGGTAGAGCAAGTGTCTCCCACCGATCTCTAGACACAAGTGTCTCTTGCCGATCTCTAGATACGAGTCTCTCTCACCGATTTCTAGATACAAGTGTCTCTCACCGATCTCTAGATACAAGTCCGTTTTGGGCGGCGCGCTACCACGAACGAAGGCACCTCTTCCCTCTCCACGGACCGGGGGCCTGTCTTCGATTCGCTCGCCCTTCGCTAAAGAGGCGGCACTTGAGCCAATGGCTCGCGAGCTCGCATCGACAATGTGCGGCATTGTATGCTCGAAAGTAGGTCTCGCGAGTCCACAGGTGACCACGTGCGCATAACGAAAGGGTGGTATATTGGCGCGGCACGTCCGAAGACGGTGACACATGTTTCCCCGCCTTCGCGCCTCGGTCACGGCGTTTTACTCCTTTCTTTTCGGGTGCCGGCGACGGTTAGCCCAGGCCGTTCTTTGATTGACGTTATTGCTTTATTGCCCTGCCTGGTGCCTCTCTCCCGGGTGAACACTTGAGCAAAACGAATTTTGATGCTCTTTTAATCAGCACGTCTGTGGATCGGACTCAAAAGGCATACCCAGCGAGCGCGGGACTCGACGCGGCACGCGCCGGTGCGTCTCGGTAGCACAATGCTTTTGACGGTCATAAATATGTCTCCGAGTTCGGCTGAGGGGGTGATGACGAGGGGTTGGCAGAGACCGGTGGTAGGGCTTGGCCTCGATAATTGTCGTTTAGTGTGGAGAGGCTATTGAGTCCGCGGCACCCAGGGACGGTCATAAAACCTTTTGAACGGCGCGGCCACGCACCTAAGCGGGTGGGGCGGCGGTCGGCATACTATGACCAGTATTTTATTTTATTATATTATTATTTCGGAGGACGTACCGTTACAGTAAATTTAATGGATTACACGTTATCATTATTATTATCCTATTTAATTGCTTAACATTGTCCATCTACCTTTGAATATTCATGTCTGCTTGGGTATTAGTTATAAATAATAACTCAAACGATTATATATATATATATATATATATATATATATATATATATATATATATAATCGTAATTATATATATATATATATAGATATATATATAGATATATTTCAATATGACGAAATGAAATTCCTAAATTATTTAATATTTTACGAGAAAGTATATAATTTTTAAAATAAGAATAGATTTCTGAAAATGAAACATTTTCTTATTCAATTGGTAATGAACTTTTGGCTGAAAACTACATTATGAAACGCTGATATAATGGATAGTTTTATTGTTTATTAACATTTGCATGGACATTTACGTAATACGTATCGGACGCAATCTTCTTCACGTGCTTAATTGTCTCCTGTAATATATGACTCTTTTGTTGCATCGAATATCAAGTATACGTGATGCACTCGGAGCAACCTAGTAGTAACTAATGTATTTCTGTGTGTTTCTATGTGTTTCTATAATAACTGTGTATTTCGGAATGTGCATTTTGTCAGAACTGCCAACTTCTGAAAAGTTTTAAAACCCGATCCGTGATTTTCAAATTTGAAATGCGTCTTGTCCAGGAGTTTCTTTATTTTTCCTCTCTTCGTTTTGTTAGGTTTTGAGCTCAAGAATTAGTACATTTTTATATTTGGGTGATCATTTCGCAACAATATGCCGGCAGATTAAGTTACAGGTCTTCCACAATTCAGGAGCCGTTTGAGCTGCAAATTGTTAAACACTTTTAGGTTCAAAAGTTTAGGTTGAGTAGTAGCAAACCCAATGAACATTTTTTCAAAACTATGTATATATATATATATATATATATATATATATATATATATATATATATATATATATACACACACACACACACACACACACACATTCAGATAGTGCTAGTACGATTTAGTACAAGATGCATTCAGAGTATGCTACCATTGACATATAAGTCAATCGTACCTGCATTTGAAGAAGATTTCTGTTCTGGAAAAAATTGAAGAGGATTTTTTTCCTCAAAATAGCCATACCTGATGAAAATAGACCCATAACTGTCACCCTGTATAGAATCTACAAATGACGTGTAAGGAGATGGCAAGCAAACAGAGTGATGCCACCACTCTAACATCCTCTTTAACATTCAAATTTTTGGCTCAGTAAATGATCAATTACTATAACGGGCCGCAAATTAAAAAAAATATATATTAATAAAATCACTTGTCTTTGCAAACGTAATATCGCCAATTTTACTTTGATACCATTGCATAAAACTAGAGGTGCTACAGAATGGCAGACTTTCTCATAGAAAAGTTTTCTAATTTCCGTGGTGTGGACTGACGTGAAGGTCTTGCTGCATACTCTGGCCAGCTACCATTTATTGTCGCCCAAAGTACATTTTTTTGACATTTTCTCAACTTTTTGCTTTCCTAGTAGTACAACCGAAATATTACTTCAAGAATATTAAAGAAGAGTAAAAACCTTGTTCTAAATAGAAATTTTTATTGAAAATTTTGAAGTCGTTTTTAAGAAAATGGCAATTAAGCATTACTGTAAATGCGAAATTTGAAACTCTTCTTCACAGGAATCTATTGAGAATTCGAAATATTTTATTTGGAGTCATTTGAAGCACTTTCACTCTGAAATGTAATAATGTATACAAATTGATGGAAATTTGCACATTAACAGCGTGAGAGATATTTCAAATTCAAGTATCCAATAAAAGACAAGGATCCTTAAAATGATTTTATTCAATACCAGGTACAATTGCTGAAGTGCCGATTCACAAGTAGAATGTACCGTAAGCGAAGCCGTGTTGTCATAGACCAAAGGAAGTCCCAAAATCTGCCAAGTCACCGAATATCCGTAGGAGAGTTCCAAGTTCGTAGCACCAGTCGTCGTAGTAGTCGCACTCCACACTGCTAACACCAAAACACTCGCCAGGATACACTCGCTAACACGGCCTCTCGCTGCCTGCTTGGGCGTTGAGTCGGAGCCCTTCTATATTCGGGCTATAGCCCTTCGGGCTATAGCCCGGCGGGGCTGTGGGCCCGCCGACTAGCTGCGGAGTAGGGGCGGGGTCGAGTCTCCAACCGCCTGCTCGAGCGTGACGGCCGCGCGCAGCCGGGCTCGGCCGGCTCGCACTGGTTGTCTCCTTCAGTCGCATGGGGCGGTAACGCCCCGCTGCACAGTGCGTAATTTCAGGCATCTAGCTCGTAAAAAATCATTTTTCGACCCAGTGTCTACACATTTTTGGAGTTGCTCACACTATTCTCCAATATCCAGAGCATCTGGCAACACAGTTTGTTTAATGTTTGGGATCGCCTTAGCTCCGTTGAAACCCTTGGATTGTTTGGGTTCGGAGAACGTCACTGCGCGCCTTCACCAAGAGTTAGATACTGCGCCTTTTCAACACGTGTTCTCAGGGGGCTCCGCAGCAGAAGTATTCACGTCTTTGCTGAATATCATAGCGTAAGGTACGTACTTTACTATGAAACTTTCATATTTCATGTTCTGATTGCAGAACACATCATTAAACGTTTTTGAATATAAGATAGTGACATTTCCACAAAATTCTTTGACTTCATTTTTGTCGAGATATATAAAAAAAGTTACACGGAGTTACAGCGGGAAACTGGCTCAATTAATTTGCTGTATTATCCATTTATAAGATAGAGTTAGTTCCAACTGCCCGCAATTGCCCCAATTCCAGAAAATAATATTTTTCAGAAACGATGCAGACCATCAGAAGACGTGATTTGTTTACCATGTGGCGAGCTTGTGCTAGTGCACAGCAATATAAGGAAGTATAGCGATTCATTATGAAAAGCTTTTGTTTACAAGACTGCTCAGATGATGTATCTAAGTTGGTTGAGACCACCATTAATGTATTTTTTCGTCATGTCTCTCTTACATTCTTGGATTCGATGTTTTGAATGTTTGTTGCACATTGCATATAGTTTAGATGTGAAGAAATGGGCTATATGAAATGACAGCCACAAAGAGAAGGCAGAAAGAAGGAAAAAGGAAATATAAGAAAAATTCAAAGTAGAAACGGTTTTTAGGTAAATATCCCTTAAAGATGTCCCGGGACCACAAATGATGGTAACACTTCCAGACGGTTTTTTAAGACTTCTACTGTCTGTGCAAAGATCACAGGAATTCATGAAAAATTAATAAGTAAATTTAGAGTTATTTTATGAACACTGTCATCAGGCTCTTCTATTAATGTGAAAGCATTCAGTGACTACATTGGACAAAACAGAGAGCTTTATTTAAACTTGTACAGTGAGTTTCATATGCCAGTGACTGTTCACAAAATTTTAGTGCATGGTGATGCCATAATTCAGTCAAGTGTGCTTCCAATCGGACAACTTTCTGAAGAAGCGCAAGAGGCTAGAAATAAAAACAATAGACATTTCAGGGAAAATTTCACCAGAAAATCATCAAGAATAAATTCGAATCTCGATGAGCTTCACAAACTGCTCATATCATCTGATCCATATACTACCAGCTTAGGAAAATCCCATAAACCGAAAACGCATGATAGAACACGCGAAGTCATGAAATTGATGTGTAATACAAGTTCTCTGGAAGACAAATGAAAAAATCTAACATAACGAGGTCAGTTTATGTATTTAATTTACTTACTCAATGACAAAATTGTCGAAACTGCATGCGTTATTCTGAGGGTCAAAAATAATATATTTACAGTTCACAATAAAAACATTATGAATGCTCATCATTTACTCAGAAAACTATTTAAAATCGAGAAGTAGTTAGTAGTAGCAAAAACCAAAAAAATCTTTAAAAAATTGCAATATAAATTTAAAAAAATTTTACATTAAAAATTAAAATGTTTAAAATAAACATTTTAAATAAATATTTTAAGCTCGAAACATGTATTTAAAAATACAAATTGATAATGAGATGAAAATCGTGGATAAAACGAACCTTATTCTTTATAAAAACATGTGTACAATTTGGAATACTTCGCAATTTGTATGTAATTTACTTAAAATTGGTAGAAATAATAAACGTATGTTATTGGAACTTCACATACTTTAAGAATGCTTTAAAAGAAGTATGTATACCAAATTTCATTGAGATATGTGCAATAGTCTCCAGGGTATTATTTTTACGAGCTAGTTGCTCCAAATTGCACACTGTGCGCTGACGTCACTCGGCGGCGGCACTTTCAACTGTGCGCGGCCGGTCACAACACAAATAAATTACATTTGTGTAATTTTTTAAAAAACAAAAAATACACCAAAATCAACTTTAAGTCATATTAAACAATGCAATTATCACTATTCATTGAGAGATAATTTTTGAGAAAATGGCTTTCGAGCTTTTCTGAAAATACGGAATTTAGATCTCATTTTCACAGAAAACTGTTGTTTTTGAGAAACTTTATACAACATTAATTAAAGCAAATGTACTCATAAATATAATAATGTGTACAAATCTCCTCTAATGTAAATATTACAGACGTGAGAGTCAAGTGAAAATATTATATTTTTGTAATGGCGTTTATGTCATTGTATAGGGTACATTTGGAACAACCCCTACCAAAACTTTAAAGAAAGATTTGATTTTGATTTGATTTATTTAAAGTCGCTTCAACTACATATAGTTATTAGCGACTACTTTTATAATTACACAGCCAGTACAAAGTAACCCAGTAACTCAGAATTATACAAACATGGTTAAATATTGTTATTCACTTCAATTTCCCTTATAAAGCAAATGAATTTAATGCACTGTTCTTTGTTATTTAGATCTTTAGGAGAACTTAATTTGTACTTATTTCTTGAGCTTTCATAATTAGAGCATGCAAACAAATGTTCTACTGAAAGAGAAATCTTGCATACATTGCAGTTATCAGCATCAGTTCTGTTCAATTAGTAGCCGTGATAGAATTTTGTGTGTCCTATTCTGCATCTTGTTAAGACAACCTGATCGTTTCTGCAGAAACTGACCTTGGATTATCATCTTCAAATTTTCTAACTGATCTTAATTTGCAACTCTGTCATTCGTTCCATTCTTTACTGTCAAGATCAGCTAATTTGTTCTTAACTCTCTTGATATATTCTTGATAGCTCATTGGTATGTCACTCCTAACTTCGCTTCGTGTTGCTTCTTTAGCTTTTGTGTCTGCCAATTCGTTTTCTGCAATAGCAACGTGGGAAGGTATCCAGCACAATGCTATTTCTTTGCCCTCACTGCACGGTTGGTTGATTTTTTCAACTATCTCTTAAATCAATACATTATCAATAGATAATTCATTACAGCAGATACAGCACTTTTAGAGTCCGTTATTATCATAAATCGTTTTTGATTGGCCCTTGTAATATATGTAAGGGCCTCTACTATGGTAAATAGTTCACTGGACATCACTGAAAAGTCATCAGGTAACTTTTTGGTGATCACATCACATGAAGCTACTACTGCGCAACCTACATTGTTTAGATTCTTTGAACCATTAGTATAATTGTGTTGTAACCATCGCATTTTGCTAGTTGATTTATTATTTGGACACAAATTTCACGAGGATTTGCATTCTGCTTGTTGGGGATGTTCGCAAATTCAAAATCGTTGATGTCTCGTATTATCCAAGGGGCATAGTCAGGTATGGTCGTAATCTTTAGGGGTGGAAGTTTCTCCTTATCTTCTCTAGTATCTGAATTTCCCTCATTGCTAAGGGCCTCGGGAACTTTTTTTATAATTTAGTGTTCTATAATGTTTGTATGCATATTCGAATACTTTGTTTATTGGATTCAATTTATTGGCTGCTACTTTGATCGTATATAGGTTTCTTCTAGGTTTTTCTAATTATAATAAATCTGCTTCATACAAAATGCTATTAGTTGGGCTGGTCTTGAAGGCCCCACACGTCAGTCTCGCTCCCATATTATTGATAGAATCCAGCAATCTCTTGATATTCTTCTTGGCCCCACCATATAGTATAGTTTAATTTTGTTCTGGTGGTCATTGATGATGAGTAAAAAAAGAGTGATAATAAATGCCAATCCCTGCGGGACGCCATTCATAACTTTATAGCTGTCTGACAAAATTCCGTTTACTCTAATCTTGATTGAGCGTTCTTTAAAGAAATTGTAAATGAACTTGCTAATGTTGCCTTTAATCTTAGCCGCAGTTATTATATTCACAACTCGTCTTCTCCACATCATCTCATAAGCTTTTTCTATGTCTAAGCTTAAAACTAAGGTGTTCATAATCTTAGCAAAACCATTATATATGCTGTTTCTTAGTGATGCAAGACAGTCCATTGTTGAACAATTTTTCCGGAAGCCGCTTTGATTTAGAGTAATCAGTTGATGCTTTTCTTAGTACCTCAGTCTCTGATTTACTATTTGTTCTAGAAGTTTACATTAGCCCCAGCTTATCAAACCTTTATATCTTGGAGACATTGACTACTTGCCCAACAGCTACATCAACGCACGAGTAAGCAAAGAAAACGGAACCTGATTTGTATTTCCATGTTTCAGTTTTCGAAGATTTGAATTTTCACAATTTCCTTTTTGACCATTGTAGAAATCACGACAATAAGTAGTAGGAAAATCACGGGATCGGTCAATTAATGGATTACACTAGTTTGCCAACGTTTCGGAATATTTATTCCATCATCAGGGCTTACTAATACATATAATGGTCAACAATGTTTCTCCACAGCACAACTCAATACAGAGTTGCTGAAGCACCCACGTCCATAGCAGGTCCGACCATGGCAGCCCGAAAGAAAGTGTTTCGGCCGTGGCCCGTACACACACAAACATATCCTTTCCCCTTACACACACAAACATGCACTACACTACCACTTATTCCGGGAGACCGGTCGGGAGCTTAGAACTTGTCCCGGCTGGGGCGGTGCCCCGCTGGTCGAAGAGTTCTGGTTAGGAGGAAACCCCACAAACCCACAAAAACACAAACTACACTTACGGGACTAATGACCAAAGCTGTTGGCGCGCCCGGAAACACGAAAAAATCATTCAATTAATCCTTATAATACTAATTCTCGCATCTTTGCCTAAATTAAAAATGTTCCAGAATGTCTTGAACGATTTGCTATTACTACGAGTAGGACTGAATATTCCCATAAATTTAATACGCAGTTGCGACTTTCCCTATCTGTGTTTCGTATGAAACACCTACTCGCGACTGACTATATTCAGCACTTATTGAAAAATTCGTCCATCTACGGAGCTTCCCAAATATACATCCCCTCGAAATACGGAGTCTATTTTAATTCAAAATTCCAACCACTACATTAATACAAATTTCTAATTACAATTTAATACTAGATTTTAAACAATATCAAGCTCTTAAATCTCAAACTAATCACACATTTACGCCTGACTATCATTTAAATAATACCTATTCTGAAAATACGTTTGGACCTCACCAACAGCTTACGTGTGTTCGCTTCAATATTTTTGTAGAGAATGATTGCTTGCGTTCTTCCACAAGATCACGGCTCTCAACGCTCTCTCTACACTTTTTTCATATAACGTATTCGGGGCCGTGTCCACCTGCACAGCGCTATGACACCAATAATGGAATATTACATTTTGTTGATCGGTTGTCCTCACAACGCGTATTCTTTGACTTTCCAGCTTGCATACAATGTCATTATTACTAACGCTGGATGCCGATTCTATCATTAAAACTAAACCCGAGATTCTTGGCTTATCACAGTATATGCTTATTTTTCATCTGAATCATTCTTTCAATCACTGCGCAGAATCACAGGCCGTACGAGACAAAAGAAAGAAGGAACAGCTGCCAGCCATCACAGACCCATCACAAATCAAGTGCAATTTGGAGTTTCGAGGGTCTCGCTGTCAGGAGGAGAGCGCTCTGCTGGGAGAGCAGAGCATTATTTCCCGCGGGCGCGCTCTCCACGTCAAGCGCATATGCGCAGGTCGCCCACTCGACGCGGCTGTGCCCCCCCCCCCTTGCGCCGCGTGCGCGTGCCACCGCAGGGCCTTCTGATGCCCCTGGAAGACGAAGGAGGCGCTCGTAGGGACGCGCACTCGCACATTGGTGAAAGAACTGTAAGTCAGAATTGATTTTTTCAATTATTTACGTTAAAAACGTAAAATACTGCGTGTATCCAGAGAATCGACGAAAAACCTGATCCCGATGGATTTGGTTGGTTGGCTGATTCGTTGGTTAGTGATTTCGGGCGCGTCATCAGCTTAGGTCATTCGTCCCGTACGTGTAGTTCATGTTTTTTTCCTCTTGAGATGGCGATGATCTTCCCCCTCTGGATGGCGAAATCTGGCGCCGACCTACCGCCGGCTAGCGGGGTTTCCCCCTAACCCGGACTCTCCCACCAACGGGGCAACGCCCCAGGCGGGATAAGCTCTAAGCTCCCGACCGGTTTCCCGGAATATGTGGTAGTGTAGTGCATGTTAGTGTAAGTGTGTGTGTGTGTGTGTGTGTCCGGAGAGGCTAGGACAAGGAAAAGGAAGGAAAGATGGCGCGCGGTCCGTGGCGTTTGTTAGGGTATTGCTCCGGCTTTCTTGTGGTTTTGACTGTAGAAACCACGGAAAACTACCATAAAGAGCAGCCGGCCGCTAGAATTCTCATCCAGACAGCAACTGAATTCCACCTAGCTATCTAGCCTATGTCAAAAATCCCGTTACTGTCGGGACTCGTAGGATTTCCCAGTCAGAGACACTGCAGTAACATCAGTTGATGTCCTCAGCCATCTCTCCTAGTGGAGTTTTTGACCCTGAAGCTGATGTACAATAGTTGTTATAGACTTATTGTCTTTTGAAATTTTACAGTACAACTGTTACATAATAAATTATATATTAGTGTTAATATAATATTAATTTTCTTTTTGATGCTTATATTATTCTGGAATTGGAAAATGCACCCTAGCTTGCACCCTAGAGTTTTATGCCCAGTTGCAATGCGAAGTTGGAAGGCCGAAGGCCCTTCGAGAACGCGAGTGGAGACGTCCAGCTGTCTAAGTGGACTCCGAATCGATTCGCCTATTTGGCTCAGTCAGCACTTGCGCCCGCGCTCAGCGTGCATCGACCTCTGCTGGTTGGCCACTTCAGGAGCACCTGTGAGTTCACAAGTCATCTCCCCGCTCCCTCCCCCGCTACGTATCTCCTCCTCCTCTCTTCCCTAACCTCTGCTTTCTTCCTCTCCAGTCCATGGTTCAATAGGCCAGTCAAATGGTAGAAAATAGGGGAAAGTTTTGGTGTAGTTTTAAAAATAGGTTCCTATAGGTTTTTGGGGTCGCTGAACATTCAAGTCATGTTTGCCAACAATACTTTTCCCAGGAAACAGTTTTTTTGGAAAAATGTGTAAAAATCACAAGGTGTATTAGTTTTTTCAAAATAGCTAAAAAACAATTCATTTTTCGTAAATAATGATTCTATATTACATTAAAGAATATACTATTACCTACATTTGATGTTGGTAATATTTTTCCCTCCAACTAACGGTTTACCCGTGAGAGCACCGCGAAAATTGGTGAAATAAACGAAACACAACAAAAAACAGGAATTATCTCACTTTTTCTCAAGATAACTTTAAAATTATCCATTTTTAATAAATATTATTCTAATATAAAATGAAAGAATATAAAATTGCCTACAATTTATGTATTAAAGGTTTTTTTCTCGGATCAATGGTATCGCTTTTAGTATTCAAAAACATGCCTGCATGTTACTGCGAAAATGGCAATCCTGATTAACCTTCCTCACACACACTTAAATGTAAAAGATTTCATTTTCATTAGAAAAAGAAAAGTATGTAATTATATGAAAAAGAAAATTAATATTTTGTAAGGTGATGCATTTATTTTTTATTTATAGCAATGCATTTAGTTATTTTGCACCGCCGACACGTACGTTTCGACACGAACGTTTCGTTCTGATATTCATAGATATTTGCTACATACAAATGTCATTGGTGGATTTTTTATTACCGGACGTCTTATGTGTTTTTTGAAAAAAACTTAAAATGGTAATTTTTACATTGGTAATGTTTACTTGCTCGTATACGTACCTATATACGTAGTATATATATAAAGTAATGAAATAATGCTGCACGAAAAAACGGATTTTTGGCAGAAAAAATTCATTGCAAGGCTTAGGTAACGAAAATGTGCATAAAACCCATTGCTAATTTAAGAGTAAAAATTCATCTAACACGTGGTGTAGACAGAATCCCCCTTTTTTGGGTCCTTGATGACAAAAAAACAGTTGGAAGCAAAACATCCGTCCGTCCGTCCGTCTGTCTATCTGTCTGTCTGCCTGTCTGTCTCTCTGTCGGTCGTCTGTCTGTCTGCCTGTCTGTGTGTGTCTGTCTGTCTGTCTGTCCGTCCGTCTGTTAACACTACTAGCTCTTAAACCATTAGTACGATCTTTTCCAAATTGAAGAAACCCTGCCCATCTGGCTCTAGTTGAAGCTTTGAAATTTTGAAAAACATTCTTTAAAATTTGGGGGTACTTTACATAAAGCTCCATGGACATTTTGAAAATTTTCTCAAAAACGGCTCCAAATTTTTTCTTTAAATTTCTTGTAAGAATAGAGTAAAATACTCTAAGAAAGGTGGCATAGATTCCATTCCACAGAAGAGCAGGCCTCATGGCCTGAGTCTCGCCACGTAAAATAAGGCAAATTCAATTCAATTCAATTCAATTTTCATTGTTAACTTTGAATTTTCGAAAATTGCAAAAGTGTGAACTTTTTTCTCCGTCTTCTTAGAACTATAAAATTGAAGACAGAGATTTTACCTTCAAATGAAATTTGTTGTCCATAAATAGTTCTGTCATTAAGGTCATAAAGTTCTTTTTTAATATAGTAGTTTTCGTTCAATAGTACGTGCAATATTTGCAATTTAAAAAATAACTAAAACACGATTTTCTCACAAATGACTCCAAATTTTTGATAGGGGGAATATCAGATGTACCCTATACGATGACATAAACGCCGTATAGCTGAATTCTTTTGTTTTTTTCAAAAATTACCAAAATGTAATTTTTTAACTTGTCTCTCACGTCGGTAATATTTACATTAGAGGCGATTTCTTCACGTTATTGTTTATGAGTACATATATATTTATGAGTACATGTTCTTTAAACAATGTCAAAGTAATGTTTGTCGAAAACTCACCAGTGTTTTGTTAAACAAGCTCAAAATTAAGCATTTTCAGAAACGCTCAAACAGCATTTTCTTAAAAATGTTCTTAAAAATCTTCCGATTTTTTTCTTCAGTCTTTTCCAACGGATAGTGGTAATGACACTGATTAATATGACGTATATGTCATTTTGGGGTATTCTTTTGTTTTTCCAAAAATTACACAAATGTAATTTTTTTTTCAGTATTTCTCACGCCGTTAATATGCACATTTCAATAGATTTGAATTTCATTTTTGATTTTCATTACTGAAATTGATCTTGATTTTCATTACTGAAATTGTGAGTGGATGTTCTTCAAATTACTTCAAATAACGTGTTTTGAAAACACAATAGATTCCTGTGAAAAAGAGCTTCAAATTTCGCAATTACAGTATCGTTTAACACATTTACATTAACACTTCTTCCTGAAAATGGGACCTACGCCACCTTTATAAGTGTATTTTAACTCTATACGTTCAAGAAATTTAAAGAAAAAATTTGGTACCGATTTTGAGAAAGTTTTGAAAATGTTGCTAGGGCTTCATATAAGTCTCCCCCCCATACACAAAAAAATTAATTAATGTTTTTTAAAATTGCAGAGCTTCATCTTACACAAAAACGACAGGAGTTTCTTCAATTTGGGAAAAATTCTACGCACGGTTTAGGCGCTAAATTTGTTCACATACGACAAACGGACGGACGGACGTTTTGCTTTCAATTCGTTTTTTGGCATCAAGAACCCACAAAACAGGAATTCTGGCTGCACCACGTGTTGGAGGATTGTTTTCTTAATGTAGCAATGATTTTTTTTCTGTCGCAAAATCTGCCGTTTTTATCTGCCGTACGTATACGAGGAAATAAAATATGCATTTTAAGGCGTATTGCAAAGGCAATTGTGTGAAGGCAAAACTTCTAAAAGATAATCTGATTATTTTGACGCTAATAAAAAACTAAAAAATGTGTATAATCGTAAAAAATACGTCCACGTCATCTAAAAATTTTTAAGGGAAGCGGTTTTAAGATAAGGCTCATCCGGTAACTGTCACCAGTTTCTTCAACACTTTTGAAAGGTGAGCAAGAATAGGTGACGCTCTCCCTGAACCTTTGCTCTCTCCCTCTCTCAAACAACAACATCGTAAATTAAAACCTTTCACTCCCCTATACCCTTTGCGACATTGATGGAGCAAACAAAAACTTTTATTTTCTGTAAATTTTATTTTCTAAACTTCGCCAGAGATTTATAAATTCAAATTAATTGTATTGCATTAAAGATTGTCTGTAAGAAACAAATACACATTTCAAATTGTCTTGACTAAGTTGTTGAAAAATGCAAAACCTATTTGCAATTGCTTTTAATGATCTACAGCTATCATTCTTCTTGTTCAAAGCGCTAGGTCAAGCACTCGGGTTCTCTTTGGGCAAAATTCTTTTCAGTGTCAGTGAATTGTTTATCAGTAATGGAATATTTATCTGCAATGGATTGAAATCGACATTGTGGAGACCCTGGAGTGAGATTAGTTCACCAAGAGAAGCTCAACATCACATATTCACTGCTTTCAACCACGAACAAAGTCAATAAGCAATTGATAAACGGAGTGTGTTTGGAGTTTCATCCGTTTATTACGCCACGATACAAATACCAGGCTACTCTATTTGCAGAAGATTCATAATGTAGACTATGCCCAGTCGAAGTCCACGTTTTACATGTTTGTATCAAAGGGACTGTAATGCCTTGTACAATACATATTTGGTAAAGCTTATACACACTTCATTAAACATCCGTAGGACCGTATTTTCCTTGCATCGCATTTCTCTTGCTGTAGGCCAACGAAGGAAAGAGGGACAGTTTCACTAGATTTGTTGTTGCTCTCACGAATCCATAAATTGCAGTAGACACTTGCAGAGAACAGCGAACGATCTATTTTGTTTCTGAAACCTTTGACAATAAAATTTTTGAACCTGTCGGTTATTCTCACTTGTTTTGAAACTCCCATTTAGTGACAACTGTCTCATGCACTATTTAATTCTATCAAAAATATTTTTCCATTCGTTGCACGATTGACGTTCTATTGTCTCCACTGAACAATTATATAACCACTCCCATTACAGGTATCTTCCAGGGTTAAAAGTCATTTCATTCTGAATTAGATCTGCCAATGGTAAAGACTGAACTGCTGACTTCTAAGAGTCCGTGTAATGTTTTGGAGACACGCGTAAAAATTATCTTCCGCTATCCTGAAAAACAAGGAAGGATTGTTTATCAAGGGATAATATATTTGATGATTAGATAATTTTATCACCTTTAATACAATCAACGAATGTATACCAAATGTACACATCAAATCATTGGGTGCATGCAAGAACCTGATATGTTACATTTTTGAAAAAAATTAGGTTTTGTCAATGAAATGTCTAACATGTGTCCCTCTTTTTCCCACAAAAACTCAAAGCTCTAAGTAGTTCACGAATCTCTCAAAAGATGAAAATTTCATTGGGCGGGAACAAAGCTTTTGCCTTTGTCCGTGCAAGAACCTGATATGTGTTTTCCTTCTCACCGAGTGCTATGTTAAAGGTTGGTAAAGTGCTTTGTGTTAAGTTGTGAGTTGTGATAATTGGCGATAGGGGTGCAAAGAAGAAGTTATTTGAAGATTCTATTAGAAATATTACTAGTAAGTTACGAGTTTACTATTTTTTTATATTCAAAAGTTTCGCACCGGAGACGTTATTTGAAGATTCAAAGGGAAATTACTGGTAAGTTAGAAGTTTTTTACTTTTATTTTAAACGATTCAACCAGAAACATTCCAAATCTTCAGAGAAAGCATTTGTCATGGAATTTAATTTTTATTTTGGCCATACAAAATTAAACACATGCAAAACATGCGACAATCTTGCTATAGATATCAAGAATGCATGTGGCGAAGATACAAGAAAAAAGAAAAAGCAATAAAATAAACTGCATTTACGAAAAACCGAAGCAGCTCAAACTATGAAGGAAAATTATTTTCTAGCTTTGCAGAATGACTCAAATACATGAACAATAGCGTTTGATATGCAGCAGGCACTGCCAAAACTTCATATTTATACTAAAGTGGTTTTCTACTTCAAGAAACTGTAGACTGACAACCTCGGAGAATATGATGCAGATGAAGGTTCAATGCAAGTCTTGGCAGAGGACTTAGGCGGTAGGGAATCATAAGAAATAATATCATGTTAGATGTCTTATTTTCCAAACAACTCTGAAATTCTAGCAGAAAAAATTAATAACCTGGTCTGATTCTTATGGTGGACAGAACAAGAATAAAAATATTATTTCCTTGTGATACTACTTAGTACATGATCTACGTCTCTTTGATGAAGTGCAATATAAATTACCTCTCCTATTACACACCTTTCTTTATTGCGACGGAGATTTTGAGAAGAAAAAGAGGTCGACACTAGTTAGCCCGTAGTCGTTAGTGAGTAAACATTATCAAGGAACCGAAACAAAAATTTTCATGTGACATGTAACAAAGAGAAAGAGAGAGAGAGAGAGGGAGGGAGAGAGATTGATTTTCTTTCTCCTCACTCCTATAGTTTCGTCCCCCTGGTATTCTGCAAAAAGGAAATTAGTAGTAGGAAAATCACGGGATCGGTCAATTAATGGATTACACTAGTTTGCCAACGTATCGGAATATTTTATTCCCGTGTGTAAGGAACGGGCCCGCGGTCCGTGGCCCGTTTGGTATGGTACTGCTCCGGCATTCGCCTGATGTTGATCGGAGGAACTGCGAAAAACTACCCATCAGAGCAGCCGGCTGTGAGAAAGTAAACAAGTCCTCGTAAGCTGATTGCTTCAGAGCAGGTCACATTACGTTCCACAGCACGTGGCGAGAGAACTGTCAGAGTCTCTTATACGCTGCCCGTACTGTAGTCAGCCGAGAAGCCATCATCTATCAAGATATTATAGTAAGCTTACGAATTATATTGAAACCAGTACAGTGTGTTAATGTTCTACATTGAAAAAGCAATTCTCATGAGATCGAAAGAATTTGAAAGATTTGCCAATAGTAAAATATCAGAAGAAAAGAGATAATTTCACAATACTAATGGAAACAAATCAGAATTTGACAGTTTATATACACTGACTTGAGTTTGCATTACTCTGTGATCTTCGCACTTAAAATAACTCGCTGTGTTCGCTTCGCTAACTCCAACTTCACACACACACACACACACACAAACACACACACACACCTCTGCTTGCCCCAGACAATGAAACGACAATTTTTTCGATAGATCGATTTATACTCGCAAACAAAGAAATGTAATGAAAATATCGTCAAATAACATTCTATTTTTAGATGTTCCGTCACATAATGGCAACCAACGAAGTTTGGTATATGTAGGGTATATGTATCATGGCACCAGAACAGATGAGTTGCTACACTTTTCTATTGATGATAGATAGTGACTCTGGCGGATAGTTTTCGGTGGTTTCTTCAACGCAAACCAGGCAAATGCCGTAGCAGTACCCTAACCAACGGGCCAATGACCGCGCGCCTTCTTTTCTTCCCCTTTCTTGTCCTATTCTCACCCGTTACTTCCACTTACATGCACTACACTACCACGCCGGGAGACCAGTCGGGAGATTAGAGCTTGTCCCGGTTGGAGCAATGCCTTGGAGGTAGGAGAAACCTGGTTAGGGAAAATCTCGCTAGCCGACACTAAGTTGGTGGCGGATGTCGTCATCCAGCGGGAGAAGATCACCACCACCTCTAGAGCAAAAGAGCACGGAATATGCTTACAGAACTAATGGCCTAGCAGTTGACGCGCCCTGAATCAATCAATACTATCATTTGATGTAAGTTTTAGTGTTTATTAGTAGATTTTGCGTTGACTGGGGCTCGACATTGCAAAATTGGTCTTACACTAGGATGTCGAGTCTCACTACTCATTAAAGTTTTCTTTCCTTTCGAATTCCCACGTCGATTGAATTTCGTCAGGAGACGCAACACTGTGAAGTAAGCAGCTGATAGATGTCTATCATGCCGAATCTTGTATAATGTCATGTAGTTACACAGTTTATTAAATGACTAATTGGTTAGGTTAGGTTGATATAAAATACACATATTGTATTACATATCTCCTTATGATAACTCAATGGCTCCAGCGCGACTGATCATATGGGAAACTCAAGTAAGATGTTCGATTAGAACTTTAGGAAATGTTGTCGGGAATAAAAGTCCAACACTTACATGCACGACACTCTCACACATGTCGGGAGTTTCGCGCTAGTCCCGGCGAGCGGCACCCAGCTGGAGAAGGGGGAAATTCCACAAGCGACGTGTAGGGAAGCGTCAGAACTTATCACACAGCGGGGAGGAATGCCTCCATCTTCCGGGATATAACATTTATTTCACTAAAGAGACTAATTAAAATTCCAGTCGACTCACCCCGAACAAAAAAATAATCTGATCAGCCCATTGAGCCAGTCTCCTAGGTGAGAACAACTGAAGAATAAAGTGAGACTCAAATCCCAGGCACGATAACAATCGCCATTACGAAGATTTCCTAGAGATCAACCTGTAGCACCATACACGGAGCATGTTTATATCTTTGTAGAATGGTGGTCACTTTATTGACCACCTGCTGTAAGTTGTGAATAGTTTACATTTTATATTGAAAACTGATCCTTGTCTACAGATTAGGTGTTGTTGAATTGAGAGTGATTGCTTAAAAGTCCAGTTTTCGTTATCTATGTTTGATAGGCTTTACGTTTTGAAATGGTGGTCAATTATCTAACCACCATCCACATGAGTCGAGAGAACGAGCTAAAATTATCCCACTGAAGACGATATTATTGAATAAATTCGTTAAATATAAACTGTGTACGATATTGATTGAATTAACAATTATGTTTTCTACATTACACATAAATTTTATAAAATTTAAATGGGAATATAAATAATAATGCAAATATAACCGGGAAACTTGAGGGTCTTTTATTTTGTTTTTGTAAATGAAGTGCTTTGTCAAATGAGAATGAGACACTATGCAGTAATTATGTTATAGTCCCATTTTTCTAAGGCTGAGCCAAAGTGACAGTTCGGGAAAACAAGTGTACATGTATTTCAGAGTATCCCTCCGCCGCGACAGCTGTTCAGCCACGCCCCTTCGTAAATTGCTAATGGCTCCTGTGAAAACATCCCTACACAAAAGTCTAAGAGTTTCGCTGTGGTATATGCACGTACGCGAGTCCGGGAAATATTTAAATTTTATTACGTATGGGGAAAAATCTCTTAACATGCTCTCACAAGCAGTAAAAGAAAACTGCCACGAATGTAAATAAAAAGAAAAATGATTTTTCATGGAACGTTCAAATACTGATTGAGATTTAGTGATTTAGTGAAAATACTGAAAGTGACAAAAACACACATTCTGCGCGTTTCACAGCAATGAGCCAATGCATTTTGTTAGTGAAGTGAGTGGTTTATTTACAATTATAACACCCCCACTATCCATACATAATACTGTGCTTTCATAACTGAAATGTGCCTTAATAATTGTTTTACGTCAATAATGTTCTATATGGCAATGCATTCCATAATCTAGTATGCCTACTTTCATCTCTGTTTTCTTGAATGAATGATAGGCACATTCTTGAAACTCACTAATTAAAACACATAAACAGTGGAGACAATTTTTACTTGTATTCTCAACTACAGGCTCTACTAAATTTCATCCAGAGTTGTCTCCTTTACAATCATACAAATGAAAATCTATTTTTAAATACTTAATTGTTAACTGAATATATCTCAATGATGTTAAAGGAATTATGGGTATGAAAACTGTTCTGTAGAGGTACATTAAAAATTAAACTTCACAAGAATATTTATTTATCATTTTGACCAATGGTGTGAAATTGTTCATTCCATTACATTCGAGCACCAAATTGAGAACGCCCCCAGTATTTATGTATAATAATAATAATAATAATAATAATAATAATAATAATAATAATAATTACATTTTATTCATTTTCACACGAGTTAACAAATTCAGCAAATGAACCTGAATTAGCAAACGCATTTGTTAGAGTGCAGTTCAAGCACGTTTATAATAAAAACAGAACAGATATGGTATAAAGACAACAATTTATAAACAAGTAACAGTTTTACTTCTTCTTCTTCAAGCATTACAACTTTCGTTCCGTTGCGTCTCATTATTGGTCCATCCATCTTCTCTTGGGTCTTCCTATGCTCCTTTTTCCTCTTGGCTTGTATTTCAGAATCTGTTTTGGCATTCGCGTGTTTTCCATTCTATGTGGTCTCTCCATGCTTTCCTATATTCGTCAATTTTTTTCATTTAGATTATAAATTCCTAGGTAGTTGCGTATCTCTTCATTACGAATCCTGTCTTTCCTTGTGACACCAATACAACCTCTTAAAAACTTCATTTCGGCAGTCTCAATCCTGCTTACTGTGCTCTAATTTTTGTGTTCATAGTCCAAATTTCACATCCATATAGCCCACAAGGAACTGCTAAAGTTTTATAAAATTTCATGAGTGTATCATTCCTGACTTTACTTTTCAGTGTCCTCCTAATAGTTCCACACATTCTATTAATTTTTTTCAATTTTCTTATCAGCATCTATTTCTCCTTTGAAAGACAGATCACAACCTAGGAACTTGAATGAACTTACTTGTTCGATGTTCTGGTTGTTAACCACTAACTTGCATCTAACTGGATATTTCCCTTGTAATGCCATTGACTTAGTTTTTTGAACAGACATCTCTAAATTGTTTTCTTTTACAATTATCTGAAGTTTATACAGAGCTCTTTGTAGAGTGTCTTCATTATCAGATATCAAAACTTGATCATCCGCAAACAGAAGTGTCATTATAAACTTTTTACTATTAAAATTATCTGTAAGATTTAAAAACTTAATCTTCTGCTTCCATATTCTGATAGCATCATCAAGTTAAATATTAAAACGTGTGGGTGACATACAGCAACCTTGTCTCACTCCTTTGTTTATAAATTTTTTGAGGATTTTACCTGATTTTGTTCTTACATTAATATGGATATCTTTGTACATGTTTCGAATAACTTCAATTAGCTGTTTTGGTATGCCTCTTCTGTCCATAATTGACCATAATTTTCCCCTCAGAACGTTATCAATGGCTTTTACGTAATCTACGAAGACCATACATGTTTGTAGATTGAACTCTCATCTCTTTTCAATTAATAGCTTTAATACAAACACATTATCAGTACACGATCTCCCTTTTCTGAATCCCGTTTCTTCTTCTAGAGTTATTGCTTCCATTATGTTCTTTGGTCTATTATTAATTATTTTAGCAAACACATTGTAAGTTGTATTCAGCAGACTTTTACCTCTATAGTTTTCGCATACTGTTCGTAATGTTTTTTTAAATATAGTGAAACAAACTATCTAATTTTATTTTTAAATTAAATATCTTCTCTGCCCTTCTAATATTAATTCAACGTAACCCGTTCCAAATTTATATAAGAATATGGGCGCCAGGAAAAGATTACGTTAATTCAATTATTAAAATTAATCTTCAACTGCTATTCCCAATAAATTAATATCCGGCTAACTGGGTCGATGGGTCTTATAAGAAATAATCGCTATTGACTACTAATAGCCGATTATTCGATCTGCCATCTGTACAGAGTGGTCGAGGAATCTGAAAAGAAAATATATATTTCTAGCTACTCATTTGCTGGAATTGACTAAATGAAAATCATCTTTTCTATTCACAGAAACTTGTAAGTTTATTCAATGTTCATTGGTAACAATACGGAACGTACTTTCGGTCATGACCAGTCTCAAACCTTGTATTGCAGTACCCGTCTTCGCGCGCTCTTGACCGATGTCGCCGCGTAGAACCATTTTCAATTTTTCCCGGTGTCGATGGCTCCAGGTCCAAATACCATCTTCTTTTCTTCCGTTCTGGCACAAGTGTACTCAAGTCACTGATCCTCACTGCCTCATAAGTTGATACCAGGGACCGAAAAGGTATTGAATACCGGTAAAAAATACCGGTTTAATACCGGTATTTTTCCATACCTTTTTCAAATACCTTTATTCTTTTAAACCGGTAAAATACCTCTATAGGACGTCTATACCGGTATGGACGTCCATAAAGGTTATACCGGTATTTTCAATGAAGAAATATAGCTTACCATCCATACATGTTGAAAAAATAGGTTACTTTAGTTAATAATATCTCACAAAATGTTTATTAATAAATATCATTTCATAATTGTTATTTATTGTTTAAATTATTATTTTGTATATATATATATATATAACAACTGTATTAAATTCTATTCTTATTATTGTAAATGTTTTGTGTTCGAGCGTTTACGTTTTGCATACGTTGTATGTATTGAAAACCTCCCTTAATTTAAACTTCGGAAAAGTTGAAATATGAAATAATAATTATTGATTCCATTGAAGAGAAACCTTTCTTAGTGTCCTTCATCGAGCTATCTCCCATCTGACCTGAGAGATGACCTAAGCCTGTCTATGTATTTCGCACATGGAGAGGCTGTCAACGTATGCGCCGGCAGTAGGCGTAGGACCGTTTCTTCCCTCCCCGACCCCTCCTTCGGCGAACTGAGGAAGCGTTGACACCTTGAGATAATCACGAACGCTTAGGCTTTCAGACCCAGTTTTGTTATTGTTAAAAAATGATTTCCTTTTACTTCATTTCACAATCAAATCTTAATTATACATTAATAAATAGGGCTAAAATAAAATGTTATTTTCCTGGTTAATATTAAGGGTTTAATATATTTTGACATTAACTGCAAATAATGAGAAAATTTGTAATAAAAGTAAATTATGTTATTATTATTATTATTACTATTACTATTATTATTAGCTATTAACATTGCATGTGGGCTAGGGTTCCCTTCTACACGGGTAGCTTACATTGTAAAATGCATCTGGAGGAGCCCACTTCGAGAAGAGTGTTTCTTCCTTAATAATAAGAAATATATACTAACATTATTAATTAATAAAAAAGAGTTTATCAATGTTAACATTTTTACTTTTTAATTAAAATTACATTTAAGTTAAATAAATTTATAAATTAACAAACAAAATAATAAATTAATTTACACAAATTTAATGCAAACATTTAAAATTTAATTGGTATTAATATTTCAAAATATTTATTAAAATTAATTAATATTATATAGTACTATTAATATTTTTTCTTAATGAAATTTCTTAAGTAATACATGGATGTAAATTAAACATGCTTCAATCATTAATTTTGAATTAAACATAACGCTTTTGTTTCCTCGCGTAAGAATAGTTAATGTCTATTAGCATTCAATGTCAATGTTTAATATTGTTTTAGTTATAATTAAAAAATATATATAATTTATATATATATATATATATATATATATATAATTATAATTATAATTATTAATTATGGTGAAGAATAAGGAAACTGGGCCAACTGAAAAAATTATTTTCGGGAATGTTAGTGTATACGATCAAATTTAAGCAAATAATCGTATTTAGTGATAAACACAGTCGTGCAAAAAGGAAGTTTGGTATGCGTGGGAAGACTCATATATGGATAAGAAGACACGTTTCTCCATTTTTTATCGCTACTAGAAAGGACAAGATTTATACGGAGAAATTCGATAAAGTTTCAACACTCTATGACGTGTCGCCAAGCTCTGCGCCCGGACGTGAGGTCCAAGGTCAGCGAACGAGCTCGTGTTGATGTCTGTGAAAGACCGTTGGCTGGTCCCTCCGTCTGACGACGGAACTTGACTTCTCAGTGAACGGCAGAACTCGACCTAGCTAGAATATGTGTCGAAAATCCGCCATCCTCGGGATTCGAACCCTAGGACCTCCCGGTCAGAAACATTGCCGTGTAAATAGTTGTTTCCTCTGAGCCATCTGAGCGGAAAAAAACACAATGAATTTCCGGCAAATACCTGTATGATTCTACTGAAATACCGGTATTTTCTTATGAAAATACCGGTATTTTGATGAGAGAATACCGGTATAATACCTTTAAATAGAGGTATTTTACCGGTATAGACGTCGTATAAAGGTAAAATACCTCTAAAAATACCGGTATTTGACGTCTTATACCGGTATTTTTAAAGGTATTTTGAATAAAGGTATAATAGAGGTAAAGGTATTTGTATACCGGTATAAATACCTTTACCGCTATTATTTCGGTATTCGGTCCCTGGTTGATACGACTTAATTAATTCCCCTTTTAAAAGTTCCCAGTTCTTTCTACGCGTATACTTAAAATATTAAAGTTCAGCAAACTATATCTGCATCAACGACTCCCAGTCCTGTTGCCGACAAATTCACCTAAGTTCACAATTCTAGCTGCTGCTCACGAAATATTTCCTAGTTCCAATTTCCGCACATTACATCAATATTCTAAGTCCGACAACTATAGGCCTACGCTCCAAAGTAGATGTTCACAATTCCCAAACTCCCAACATCAATTGTCTACACACGATTCGCACAGCACCACGGCATTAGTCGGAATGAATCCATATTCCCCTCTTTCAGCCCGGTCCAAACTCCGCCTTTCAGCCCGGTCCAAACTCGGTCCATCTTTCTACTGTTTCTTGTCAGAAAAAATTCCATGCCTAGCCAATCCCTCAATTACATACAAATTCAACTACCCGCGCCCCATACTGTCATTGCTTTCTCGGCCAATCCCCAAACAGTTTACTTTATCAACTAGCCGCGCCCAGTGGTTCAAAGCAATGAAGTTTGGTGACCTTGACGACAACTCGTCTACCGTTGCTATGCCGCCATATTTACATGTCTATCCTTACCATTCACCCTGTTTACAATAAATGTTACACCTTACAATGTCCCACATATTGGTATGTCACAATAGGGATAACTAGAGCTGTCTTCCATTCCGTTGGTATTTTGTTGTGTGTCCAGCAATAGATCTAACAGTTTAAATTTTGCTTCTGTTGGGAGATACTTAAGCAATTCCATATTGATATTATCGAGTCCTGGTGTTTTCTTATTTTTAATATTTGTTAGTGCTTTTTCTATTTCAATAGATTCTAATTTATCCGCTTCATTATGGAGGACTGGCCTGTCAGATATTCTTTTTTCTTCTTCATCCTCTTCATCAACATGCCACGGGTGTTTACAGTATCCATTAGTTTTTGTCTAAAGTCTGTAATTTTGCAGCTTTTTCGTCATTATTCAGGTGTTTCATAGCTTTGTAGGCCATTATTTGCCTCCCGTGAATATCATGTTCAATATCTGATATATATTTGTCCCAGCTTTCTTTGTTTGCATTTTTTACAAGGGTTTTTGTTTTCCTGCATTGAATCTTATAGAGTTCTAAGGATTGCAAGTCTTTGTTGGCCAACCATTTTAAGTATAATTTCTTTTTCTCTGCTATTGCCTCTTTTAGGTCTTCATTCCATGTATAGAATCCTTTCCTTTTTATGTTTTTCTTCTTTTTTCCCTAGGACTTCCTCAGCAACTTTTTCAATAAGGTTTTTGAGATCTTCCCATTCATTTTCTATATTATGATTCGTCGTTTTTTTAGATATTGTATTATTCTTTCTTGATACAGTCCTGCAATGGAATCGTCTTTCAAAAGATAAGTTTTCCAACTTAAATTATTTAGATCTGATTTGTTTTTACCATCTTTAAACCATCTTGTTTTTAGGCCTATTCTACCTCGCACAAGATAGTGGTCAGATCCTATATCTTTCCCCCTTAGAACTCTTACATCTTCAAAGCATTTACCTAACTTTCCATTGGTTACGAAGAGATCTATTATTGAGTGTCTTCCTCTGGCTGCCCAAGTATATTTATGTATCTCTTTATGTTTAAAAAAGGAATTCTCTATTCTTAGTTCATTAAAATTAATAAAATCTCTTAGAATTTTCCCATTTTGGTTCAATGTTGGCTCGCCGTTTGTACCAATTAGTTTTGGGATAGGTTGTTGTCCAAATCTTGCATTATAATCTCCAGTAATTAGAATATAATCATTCTTATTCGTGGAATCTAATACATCTCGTAATTTGTTGTAGAAATCGTATGATTCTTCCGTCCTACCCTCTTCTAGCGCATAGACAGCTATAATACTTAGGTATCTTCTTTCAATTTTTAGTCTGCAAATAGTTAATCGTTCATTTACCCAGCTATAAGATGATATTTTACTTTTCCACTTTTCATGTATTAGTATTCCTACTCCAGCCGCAGCTCTTTTATCTACCGGGACGCCGCTGTATATCATTGTGTAAGATCCTATGCCAATTGTTCCTTTTTCTTTCTTCCTTGTTTCTGTTATGATCACTAACTCCATCTTGGCATTTTTTATTTCTAATTCTAATTCTTGTTGTTTTTGGGAGAGACCACGAACATTCCGATATTTGTAAGTTCCGATATTCCTTTTCTTTTATCTTTTAAACGTTTTTCTTGGGTCGTATAAGTTACAGGCCGGCTATTACTTATGAGAGTACCAGTAAGTAGAATCTCCCCTGGCCGCGTTACTGGCGCTGCGCAGGGAAAGTCCAGTGGAAGGGCTGCTTCCTCGCTGCTCCCAGACTTGCAGAATTTGTATCGGGTTGTTTCCCTTAGACGAGTTGGTTCCTCTACACCTGCGGAGTCTCGTCTACCCTTGAATATAAGGGAAATAGAGAATAAGAAAGGTGGAAGAGGGAAGGAGAGAAAAGAGCAGAGACGTCGTAAAGAGAAGACTCAGAAAAGAATAACACCCTAGCCCTCGAGACCTAATAGCGTCGGGGTCGAAAACAACAAGGGGTCAAGAGAGACCAAATAGGAAAGATAAAAGAAGTGTAGCATAAGTAAGTGGAAGAAGTGCTACACCAGGTTGTGAACCTTTAGCGTTACCCAGGGGACACCACGTGGAGGCGGTTCATCGATTGCCCCCCACAATATACAAATACAATACAAAATACATTTATACAATACAAAATACATTTATACCATACAAAATACATTTATACTATACAAAATACATTTATACTATATAAAATACATTTATACTATACAAAATACATCCATACAATACAAATTATATTTATACAATTTACAAATTGAAAGAAATTAACAAGGGTACGGAACATTTATTTTAATGAAATGTGGTAAATATATAAAATTTAATTGTTTTCTTGTGTCAGTGGTAGTTTTTTGGAACAAAAAGGAAAAAAAATTAGTATTCTGTATAGTTAACTGGTAATTAGTATTCTATTTTTCAATTGAATATTTCTTCTCTTGAGGCATCATGGCTTGTTGTTATTGGGGTTTATGAAAATACTTCCCTAAAACATCAATATTTATCCAGTATTGAAGGTACAGTCTGAAAGAAAACAGATGGTCTGGAACAAAAAGACAAAATTTCATAAGTATTCTGTATAGTTAACTGTTAATTAGTATTATATTATTTAATTATATTTTGTTCCCTCTTAAAGCACTACAGCTTGTCATTGGGGTTGAAGAAAATACTTACCTAGAAAATCAGCAATATTGATATTTTCTGGAAGGTACAATCTTGAAAATGGTCCTGGCCAACTGTTTCATCCTCGAGGGAACAAAATTTGAATCTATTGAAGATAAAGTGAAATTTAATAAAGAAAAAAAATTGCAATATTAGTAATTAAAATATAATGAAAATATTCAACAATAGGATCTTCTTTGTTAATTTACCCATAAATACAGTACACTTCTGATTTTCCTGTAAAAATAGAAAAAAAATGTATATGAATATGGAAAGACATTACATTAATTACTATACAAATATTTAAGATTAATTTCAACTATACTTACAGTTTTCCATATTCAACACCCCTATCCTGATGGTCCTAGTAATGGGATAGCCAGAGGTTCACCGTCATCTTGATTCTCTTCTTCACTTGAAGTGTCTTCTCCTATGTTGATGATCATGGGTTCCACATTCAAATTGTCCCATTTCACTTCTCGACTCGAATCTTCAACAATTTTTCAGTGTGTTTAACATAGTTTTCCCATCTGCATCAGGTAATCTTGATCACATTTAACACAATATACATTTCAATGATTTGCTTAGAAACAGTGACAAACTAAAATATAATATGATTATAATTCACTTACTTCTCAGCTGTAACTTCATAAAGGGCATTATGCCAAACCTGCTTCACATGGGCACGATCAAACTGGCTTCCAACATGAGTTTTATAATACCTCTTACAATCGTTCCATACTATTTCAAGCGGATTGTAGTGGCAGTGATAAGGTGGCAGTTGCAACACCGTATGCCCAGCAGCATTAATAATATTGTCCACACGGTACATGTAAATATTTTACTGGCATGAAAATATACTATTTCATAATATTCTGGATATTCTCAAGAATGTCATGCTTCTTTTTTATTAGTAGGCTTAGTATTATTGGTCTTTTAACACATTATGAAGTGTTGTGTTAAGAGTCACTATATTATTGAAGAACATATATAAATACAAATTAAGAAAATCGGTAACGTATTACTATTTAAATTTGCTGTCAACTATATATCTGTGATTGTAGGTTATTTATAAGTGGGAAAATGATTCACATAAAATACAAACTGTTTTTCAGGCTTGTTTAATGAAGCTAATGCAAACAATTCGTGATGAAATGCATCGGCTCTAAATTGCACATTGTGAGTTTCTAGGAAACTTTTCAATTGTGTTTTATTTCACTTTCTGGTAGGTAATCTCTCCACATATAAGCAAAGAAAATACAAAATTATTTCTTTTATTTCCTTTATGGAAAATAAGACATCTCTGTTGTTTTGCATCTTGAAATTACAGAAATGAGAATATTGCTATTATATTGTTTCTTCAGAATAATGTAATTGATATTAAACTGTTACTTACATGAGCACTGTGTTAAGACGCATTATCTAGCATAATAACTGATGGATCTTCAAGTTTTGGAAGCAGATTATTCTCCAGCCATTCTTCAAACATCTCCCCAATCATCGTTCCGTGGTAGTCTTCTGTACTATTTTGCGATGGAAACACCAGTTCGGCACCATCCACAAATCCCTTCTTACCTCCCGCATGTAGAACGCATGTAGAACATGTATATCGTTGCCCTTCACTAACATTTTTCGCACACATCTGAGAATACTTACATCTTGCCAAGTTTTGAAAGCATAACCTAACAAAAAATTGTACAAAAACATAAAGGATATTTGAATAGATATTTATCATAACCTTACTTTGTTCTTTGAGAACAATGAAGTAAAACAGTGTGACTAGGATTAAATAACTCTTATGACGCAAATTACATGGTAAAAAGCTTAATGAAGTACACACACATTGTATGTCTGCAATTACCTTTCGAAAAAAAACAAGTCTCATCTATGAAAACAAAATTCCATCCGTTATTCTTCAATTCCTTATACTGCCTTAAATATTCAGTCCTGTGTGCACTAATATCAGCTCTTTCTACCAAGGCCCTACGATTATTGGTCTCCAATAATAATTTTCTTAAACTTGACTTGCTACCATAAAATCCCACATCCTCATTTTTTCTTATTTCCACCGCCAAAGAATCTAATGTCACATGTTCACCTGAAAAGAAATGATCATCAATTCAAATGTGAACTTCAATAGAAATAAATTGCTCAAGTAATTAAATATACATTAAAACTTGCCCTTTTCACACATCCCGTAAATAATTTTTCGGATTATCCCCTTGCCAAAGTCGTCCACTTTGTTGATTACAGGCGCTTTCCTATTTCTCTTCTTGTTGGGAGTTCATAATTCATTAATGTTCTTCTTATAGTACCTAAATAAACAGAATTCCTTCAGTTACACTTTCATTAATCACACAATACTAATCATTAAAGAATAATAATAATAATTATTATAATAGAAATTAAGTAATTATAATAATATAAAAGCTGACTTCATAACTGTATTCTTGCTCAAATTTAGCAATTCCATTGTTAAATTCACAACCGATCGACATTACAATCTTCCTTCCCTTTGCATTTCTTCAATTTTTTTAGCTACAAAAATTGTATCTTCTTGTCGCTTGCGTGAACAAGGCGGACGCCTTCTTCGCGCCCATGGGCTGCTCATTCTTCACAATCGTGAATTATATTAAAAAAATAATATGACACACAAAGCACAGAACCACGAAACGCTCGCAATCACAGCTCGCCACACAACAGCACAAAGGCCGGAACCATGTGCATCCAGGTCTCGGTTTTAAAATAAACACAATATTTATCACACAAAAAGTAAATCCAATTAATATATAAAGAAAAAAAGAATTTTTAAAGAAGAGCACATAACACTGCACTTCCTAATTTCAATTATTTATCGCGGCGCACTATATTTTTGTCGGACGAGAACATAACAAAAGGAAGAGTCGAAGCCCTTTACAAGTTAGCCAACTACAAACGAACGAATGCGGGAAGGGAGTGCAATGGACTCAAGGGCACGACGACCACAGAACCTTCACTTAGATTGCCAGCAGTAGCTGTCACTTTGGCTCAACCTTAGGAAAATTGCTCTATATATCTAGATAACATGCGTGTGATTTACAATGTAGTACACGAACCAGATTTAATGTCTGGCTATCTACTTATTAGTAAATTTACCTGGAAAGGGTCGCGAGGCAGAATTTGGCCCCTTGACTTTGTTTCTTAAAGTTTTATTTCTGTATATTGAACAGCCTTGAGATTTCCTGTTCCTTTCCCAAATCTTTTGTCTGCAAAATCCATTCCTCGTCAATTTGTTGCAGATTGTCTGTCAGTTCTCAAAATTTCATTTGATGTCGCTCGTGTCTCTGGGGTCGCAAATCTCCCGCTGGCCCTTCCACGCGAGTGGCGCGTTGATAAGCAGAGCCGATGGGCGCATCGCCCTCGGAGCCCTTGCGATAGCCTGCATTTCCCATGATACAGCTCAAGAAGGCACGATCAACTTCCAGGACGATGCAACAATACTGATAGTTCCAGTAATCGACAGAAACAAGATGTGCAGACGGAAATGTGAACATTTGCATCGTAATTGCCTTTCTTCTATGGATTGGTCGATGGCCGATGATCAAGCTGTTGATTCTGAGTGTGGAGGCCATTCGGATGTTGATGGTTTATAGCCAAATACCAATTTAGAGTCTCCTCTGGCTAAATTTTGAGCTTTTTCTAGTATCTTCATCTTAGAACATTGGCTGGGGAAATGTAATATGTATGCTTCTCACAAAGGTACTGATGTTACGTTACTATGATGTTGATGAAACCCCTGTGGATTTAGCTCTATTTGAATATTTTAAATTTTGAAAAACATTATTTAAAATTTGGGGGTACTTTACAAAAAGCCCTCCCGTCATTTTTAAAATTTTCTCAAAAACGATTTTCGCGGTTAACTCTGAATTTTCAAAATTTTTATGGGCGTCTTCCCACAACTACAAAATTGAAGATAGAGATTTCTCCTTCCAATGAACTTTATTGGCCATAACCATTCTTTCATTAAGGTCAAGTACTTTCTTGATACTGACACTTGATGAACTGTTGATACTGACACTTGATGAACATGATTTCTACGTCGTGTGTTGTAACTATAAATATCGGTATTACATGAAAATATGTTCCCACCGTTACGAGGTCAGTTTTGACAAATACTACAGATTCTTAAATAAATAGGAAAGACAATGGTAAGATTCCAAGATAATGAAAAGAGGCTTGCAGGGATCACGTGGATGGGATTTTTTCATTATTCGGATAATTTTCTTTTGCAATCTAAATGTCTAGGCACTAAAGGATGAGCTTCCCCAAAATATTATGCCATATCTCAGGCGGGAATGTACATTTGCAAAATACACGCAACGAGCTGCATGAAGGCTGACAGAATTAGAAAGAATTCTGAATGCATAACATAATGAGTTTAATTTAGTGTTTAATTCTGTTGTATGTACATTCCATTTGAGATTTGATTGAGTTGAGAGACCTAGAAATTTTGTTACTTTAACATCAGCTAATTGCATATTGTTCATTTTCAATGGAGCATACTATTGCCAATTTGAAACGCAAAATTGCATTGAGACAGTTTTCCTTCGTTAACTATTAATTTGTTATTTCAAAACAAATTTGTAACTTCTGAAATTGAAATATATATTGTTTCTTTTTTGCACAGAACATTCGTGTCTTCGGCAAACAGAACTGCTCTTCCATTTTTAATAGATGAGGGCATATCGTTTACGTACAACAGAAAGAGGATAGGTCCTAAGATCGAACCTTCTGGGACTCTATGTTCAATTGGCAAAGAATTGGAAAGATCGTATCTCAGCAGTGTTAGGAGGTGAGGAAGGAGAGGTTACAGATGCAGAGGAATGAATAATGGGAGAGGTAGTTCAAGGATTAGGTTCAGGGGATAAGGTAAGGGTGGGTCTAAAGGAGACCCGGGCGATGGAAGAGAACTAGGAGATGAAGGTGGGGATTAGTCTTGGACAGGATACTGCTTTGGTGTAAGGATGTGTTTTGCAAGTTGCATTTTTTAGGGTACTTTTCATTTCGCCTCTGGACCATTTTCAACATGTTCTCAAATATGGCTTAAAATGTTTTCTTTATTTTTTTTGTAAAAAGAGGGAAATGCATTGATGAAGATGGCATACGTTCAATTTTAAATGTTAACTCTGAATTCTTGAAAATTGCAAAATTTAATTTTTTTCTGCGTCTTTCTACAACTGCAAAATTAAAGATAGAAAGTTTTGCTTCAAGTAAAATTGTTCTCCATACTTAGTTCTTTCTTTAAGCTTACGTACATTTTCTCAAAAATTTAGAAATATTGGCGCAATATTGCGTGCAGTATGTGCAATATTAAAAAATACCAAAAACAAGAATTTTCCAATAACGGCTCCAAATGTTTTATTTAAAATTTGGTAGAAATCGTGCTCTATAAAATGACATAATTGTCATTAATCGAGTTACGCGAAATCTATTCGATTTTTTCAGAAAACTATGCCTGACCTTTTTTAAAGAGCTGGTATTTTACAACAGCCCTTTATGGCAAAAATCTTTATCTTCAATTTTCAAGGTTTGAAATGTTAACTTCCTGCAGTTTTTGGAAACATGGAAAGTTCGCCTATATCTTCTATATTGTATTTATATAAATACGCAGCAAAATAAAGCGAAATCTCGGATTATGAGACCATCTTTCTTGTGTCCTTTTCGCTATCTGAGGACAAAACTTAATCAAAGAACAGACGAGAACAGACGAGAGCGCGGCCGCGCATGGGGGAAAGGGTAGGCGATCCGTGGCAAGTGAAAAACGACGCCTATGCCCCCTCGCCCACGCATCCATCGCGATGGGAAACCGCCCCCGGGGGCCGTCGCCAGGTCGACAGCCGCCCCAGCGGCGCATAAGCAAATCGGGCGCAGCCCCGGGACTCCGCCTGGACCATCTAGGCCCGGGGAATACTCCTGATTCATTGGTTGATGGTTCTGGGCGCATCAACTGCTGCAATCACTTGTCCCGTAATTGTAGTTTATGGTATATCCTGGTTGACTATTTGATTGATGTTTCCGGACGCGTCACTACTTTGGCCATTAGTTCCGTAAGTTTATTGAATGTTAGGATCCGGGAGATGGAAGTGTTCCTCACCCGTTAAAGGTGTAGCCCCGACCTACACGTCGGTTTGCGGGGTTTTCCCATCCTGGCATCTCTCCCTGTTGGACACTGCTCTAGACGGGACCTGCTCAAAAATCTCGGACTCGGAGGGATGGCTCAGGGCATCAACTGATGTCCCTGCAGTGTCTTTAACCAGGAGGTTCTAGGTTCGAATCCCGACAGTGGCAGAATTTTCGACACTACCCAGATAGCTTGGTCGCGTTCTGTCGCTGAGTGAAGGAGAATTCTAGAAGCCGGCTCTTTTGATCGGTAGTTTTCCGTGGTTTCTCCGATCAACACCAAGCGAATGTCGGAACTGTACCCTAACAAACGGGCCACGGACCGCGCGCGATCTTTCCTTCCTCATCCCTTACAAAACACACTAACATGCACTAAACTACCACACATGCCGGGGGGCCGGTCGGGAGCTTAGAGTTTGTCCCGGCTGGAGTGGTGCCCCGCTGGTGGGAGGTACCTAGTTGGGGAAACCCCATAGCGCTTGGGAAAAAACGGTAGGTTGGCGGCGGCTCTCACCATCCAGTGGGCATTATTACCGCCACATTCCACGAGAAAACGTGCAATACACTTACAAGTACGTGACAAATGACAGCCGTTGATGCGTCCGTAATCACTAATAAACCAACCATCGAAGATCGCGACTGCTCTCCTGCGCGTTAGTGGATATGCAGTAATGGAACTGCATGTACGTGTGTGTAAGAGGAGAGTTTGTTGGCGGTTCCCGTCCAGTTTTGCTCCAGCATTCGCCTAGTATTCGTCGAAAAAAAAAACATGATCAACTGGGGAGTAAAAGAGCCGGCCGCTTAAGACCCTCAGTCAACGGCTTTAGTCAATCCTAGCCAACTATTAATATTCTCTAATATTCCTAGGGAACGAAGATTGTTGTAATGAATCCGTAAGATCACGCGTTTCATTACGATTTAATAATTAACACTCCAATGGGTGCGCTATTTCGCTGTTGACCTACAGTCAAAGATGAAATATCTATCACGCTTCCAATTTGTGATTAAAACAGCCATGACTTTTGCGCGAGGCAAACCGACTCCATCCCTGGAACCGGCCAATGACTTCGCCACTTTTTTGTTTAGGCTAGATTTCGTGTAGCAGGGTTCCCTGGCCCTGAATAGAATGAGAGCTAGTGTGTTTGAGATGAGAAAGTTGGAAAATGAATATCTGCAGTGTGAATGAATGTGCGGCAAATCGTAACGTTTCCACACTACACTCCGTTACCAGCGCTGGCTTGAGTAATTTCATAACACGACCATTTATTACCATGCAGTAATAGTAGTTTATGGAATTAGTTTATAGTGTTAAGCTTTGTTGTATGAGTACATGTTTTGAAAACGAGCGATGTTAGGAGTGAGTTTTCAAATTTGTACGAATTCCGTAGCAACATTATAAATGAGTTGCATACTCCTTTTTTGTATAGTAGAATTATAAATTTATAAGAGAATCAAAATTAATTTTGCGAAAAACTCTTCTTCTGACGTCTCAGGTATTTAACATCTGTGCGAGAAAACGGTAGTCGTTTGTTTCCTTTATAGCTACTTACCTACCTACCCACGATTCTTTCGCTGCAATTGGCTGAATGTGTGATGATCATTTGTACCATAAAAGGCTAATACGTCATTTGATTTGTGCCGTAAAGTATATTTTTATAAAAATTTTGTGCAGCAGAAAAGGCTTATAATGGTGGTATACAAAAAATATTTTAAGTGTATTTTGATATTAAAATTTCGTTTTATTTATTGAACGCTATTTCGCAAATTCGTAATTTAGTCACCTGGAAATGAGGTAATCAATATGAAACGTATCCTATCCTTTCTGCTTAATGAATGGCACGGCATTTAACTGGGCGCCGATTCCGTGGGTGGAATTAGTTCGGCGTTCACACTCGCTGAAGAGGCCTGTGAAATACACTAGCGGTGGCATATGAAACGCAAAACAAGCTAATTATACGTTTGACAAATGTTTGCTTTGTAGAAAGAACTTGCATTGACAAGTAATAAATATGGGTGACGTGACACATGAGACTGTTTCGCTGCTATACATCTTTTCCTCTTTGCATGCAAGCTGGGCCATGTTTACGTAACCAATAGCTGCCATAAAAATAAACTAACCTTCTGTTCCATACCGAAAAATGCCACATATATTTTCATATTACATAGTTTCCTTTACTTTTGATTCGTGAATACCTATTCCTTTTCTTCTCCCCATCCCGTCATTGCAGGAATGGATGACAAGGAAGGGGAGTGATTGAGAGCGATACATAATTCAGCCTGTTATGCCCACATCCGGAGTCAGGGCATGACCCTCTGATGACCCCTGAATCTTTCTTTTTTATAATAAGCTATGAAAAGATCCAAAACTCAATTTTTGTACTTCTGTAAAGATACTTACCCAATAGACCTATATTTATAAGACAAGATGAAAATATGAAAGTTTGCACATAAAATAGGGACGCAGTGGATGCAACCCGAACACAAATGATGCTGAAAGTACAATACACTTTACCGTCCTGCATAATTCAGAAACGATTCGTCCTCCAACCTTTAACGAAGGTTTTCTTATACCTAAGTGAGATGAGTTGTGTCGTAGGTCATAATGAACATAAATAGCTTTTTCTGGGCGTTTCATTACATTTTTTGGACGATATCCCAATAGAAGAATGACACTATGTTCGCAGTTGAGTTTCACTTGCGCTCCAGAGCGAGCAGGTCAATAGATAATATTCCAGCGATGACCGGGATGGCGTCTTCGGAGACTGTTCAGTAACAGCATGCGACTCTCAGCGCTCCCCTACGCTGCACCGCTGTGATCCGTGTTCTGTATTTCTTCACAGTCAGCGCTTCAGCCCACAATTCGGCTTTGTGTAGTAGCATTGACTGCACCGTCGACATCAGGAGTCTCCTTTTATTCGGCCGTGGGCCGTCTACGTTAGCCATCAGCCTGATCAGTGCTGCAGTTGTAGTTGCAGTAATGTCAGCAGTCTTCCTTAAGTGGGCCAGTAGATCAGCTTTGTGTCCCGAGTTACCCCCAGATGTTTTGCAGAAGGCTTTGTCAATACTTTTTCTCTTCCCACTTGCATGGGTAAGATGGTGGGAATTCTTTTTATGGTGAGGACCATGATCTCCGGTTTAGCAAGTGCCAGTTGTAGATCGGTCATTGACGCGCCTCATCACTTGGTTTAGCCTGAGCTGAGCCAGGTTGATGCTACGGGCTTCTATAACAGCTGCTGTGTCGTCAGCATATCCGACCAGGAGAGTGCCTTCAGGTATCTCTGTTCTTAATAGGCTGTCATGTACTGAGTTCCAGAAATACGGGCCTAAGATCAATGCCTGTGCAACACCAGCGGTAACTGGCATGGATTTCTTCCCACTTGTCTCGTATAAGAGGAAACGGTCCTTTAAGTAATCCCTTACCATAGGGTAATGTATTTGGGGACTGCGAATGGGTTTTTTCTAGTGCCTCCAGGATATCGATCCACCTTGCCGAGATGAAAGCGTTTTTAACGTCCAGGTTAACGTCCGTTTTTAACGAGGGGAACAATTAGGCGAACCGCGTGGCTTGCCTCGTTCACTGTCTACGGCTCTGATAACTTCCCGTTCGGCTCCTACCTCCTACTAGAGCTGCAAGTAATCGCGGCTTTAAGAGTCTCCAGGATCTTCCCAGTACCTACTAATACTCCCAGTACCTACTAATAGTATTAGTAGGTACTGATCTTCCCCGCTGTGTCTAGCATGCAGAGAGATCTGTACGCTGATGGAATGTTCGTGTCGCCTTTGCCCTCGCTTACGAGAGTCAGGCGTGCGATTTTCCAATGAGTGCTAAAAACCCTTGCTTTGAGGCAGGTATTGTACATGTTCAATAACGATTATGAAGATATTTCTACAATTGCCTTAAAAACATCCGTCTGTAAACCGTCCGGTATTGGTGCTATTTTACTTTCTCGTATACGTACGTATATACGGAGTAATATACATAGTATAGAGAAAGTTATGTAATGCTGCGCGGAAAAACAGCTGATTTTTGGTGGAAAAAAATTCATTGCTGAACTCTCGTGACGGAAAAGCGCATAAAACCAGTTGTTCAATTAAGAGAAAAAAATCCTCCAACACGTAACGTAGCCAGAATCCATGTTAGGTGGATACTTCATGAATCAATTGGAAGCAAAACGTCCGCCCGTCCGTCCGCCGACACTTTAGCGTCTAAACCATTCGTACGATCTTTTTCAAATTGCAGAATCCCCTGTCTACCTGTATCTAGTTGAAGCTTTGACATTTTTTAAAATATTCTTTCAAAGTTAAGGGTAATGAAGCCCCCCCAACATTTTCATAATTTTCTGAAAAACGACTCCTAATTTTTTCTTTAAATTTCTTGTAACAGTATAGTAAAATACTTATAATGGTGGTATAGGTCACATTTTCACGGTTAACTCTGAATTTTCGAAAATTGCAAAAGTTTGAAATTTTTTCGGCGTCATCGTACAACTATTAAATTGAAAACAGAGATGATTCCTTCAAATAAAATTTGTTGTCCATAAATATTCTTTCATTAATATCATAAAGATATTTTTAAATTTTATATAAATATATTTATATAAATGTTAATTTATATATTTATATAAATTTAAAAACTGTTAAAAGTTTAGTACTTTTCGTGCAATAGTGAGTGCAATATTTGCATTTTAAAAAATAATTGAAACAAGATGTTCCGAAAAACGGCTCCAAATTTTATTCTTTAAATTTTTCGTAGGGATAAAACCAAATGTACCCTATACGATGACACAAAAGCCATATTGCTCTATTATTTTGCTTTTTCAAAAATTATAAATATTGAAATATTTTGCCTTGTCTCTCTCGTCTGTAATATTAACATTAAAGGCGGTTTCATCACACTATTGTACTCATAGTGATAATGGCACTGTTTAACATGACGTAAAGTTGAGTTTGGTATACTTTTTTATTAAAAAATTACACAAATGTAATTAGTTATGAAATATCTCTCACGACATTAATATACACTTTTCAATAGATTTGTATACATTATTCAGTTTGTGAGTAAAAGTTCTTCAAATTAGATCAAATGAAGTTTTTCTAAAACTCAAAAGATTCCTATTAATACAAACAGTTCCGCTTATTTTTGACATTCAAGGGGAAATTTATTTAGCTTGAATATCAAAAATAAGTGGAAATGTTTGTATTAATAATTACTGATAGACATTCATTGAAGAAAAAAGAAAATAATTTTACCAATAGATTCCTGTGAAAAAGAACTATGAAATTTTGCATTTATAGTAACGCTTAACGCCATTTTCTTAAAAACTGCTCCAAATTTGTCAATTAAAATTGCTATTCGGGAGAAGATTTTAGCTTTCTTTTATATTCTTTTTTTTTTAAATAATATTTCGGTTCTACTAATTGAAAACCGAAAAGTTGAGAAAATGTCAAAAAAAATGTAGTTTAACCGGCAATAGATGGCAGCTGGCAAGAGGAAAGACCGTAAAGTCAGTCCACACCATGGAAAGTAGAAAACATTACTACAAGAAAGTTTGTGCCTCTGGTTACTTTCACTTCTAGTTACTTTTTCGTATACATACGTATATGCGGGAATAATATACGTAATATAGCGAAAGTTATATAATGGTGCTGAAAATCAATTTCGAAATTTCAAAGGAAATACACATTTTGGGGTCCCGTAATACCGAAAATATTTTTTTAAATCGTCCGTCCGTCCGTCTGTGAACACTACTAGCACCTAACCCTACGTACGATCTCTTCCAAATTGAAGAAACCCCTTCAATCTGTACTTTACATGACCCCCAGATATTTTCAAACCTTTTCTCAAAAAGAGCTGCAATTTTTTTAATTTCTTCTTAGAATAGAGTAAAATACACTTATAATGGTGGTATAGGTTCCATTTTCACAGTTAACTCTGAATTTTCGAAAATTCCAAAAGTTCGAATTTTTTTCGGCGACTTCCTACAATTACAAAATTGAAGGCAGAGATTTTTCCTTGAAATGAAATTTGTTGTGCATAAATTGTTCTTCAATAAGGTAATGTAGATTTTTTTGGAAGTTTTAATAGTTTTTGTGCAATAGTGCGTGCAATATTTGCAATTTAAAAAAGTTACAAAAACAATATTTTCTCAAAAATGGCTCCAATTTTTTTCTTTAAATTTTTGGTAGTGTTAGTGTCAAACAAACGCTATACGATGACATAAACGCCAAATTGCCCTATTGTTTTGTTTTTATAGAAGTTACAAAAATGTAATATGTTTGACTTGTCTCTCACGTCGGAAATATTTACACTAGAGTCGATCTCTTCACTTTATTAGATTTAAGAGTACATGTGCTTGAAATGATGTTAAATAAAATTTCTCAAAAACCTCAACAGTTTTCTGTAAAAATGAGCTCAAAATTCCTCATCTTCAAAACCGCTCAAACGCCATTTTCTTAAAAATGGCTCCAAATTTTTTCTTCAAAGTTTTCCAATGGATAATGCTAATTACACTGTTTAATATGACGTAATGCGCATTTTTCTGTATTCTTTTGTTTGTTTGTTTTCCAAAATTACACAAATGTAATTTTTTTAAATATTTTCCACGCCATTAATATACACTTTTTCCATCGATTTGTATACATTATTCTATTTGTGAGTGGAAGTACTTTAAATAATTTCAAATGAAGCTTTCTCGAAGACTCAATAGATTCCTATGAAAAAGAGGTTCAAATTTTGCATGTACACTAATGCTTAATCGTCATTATCTTAAAAACGGTTTCAAATTTTTCAATGAAAAGTGCTATTTAGGACGAAATTATAGCTTGGAAACCGAAAAGTTGCGAAAATGAAAAAAACATTCTATGTGCCGCAATAGATGAAAGCAGGCAAGAAGGAGGGAGATGATTGTACTGTACTAGTCAACACCAAGGAAATTAGAAAACTTTACTAGGAGAAAGTCTGTGCCATTTTGGTGCATCTCTAGATTACATTTAAAACTTACGCCTTCCATTTAAGGCTTTTATAGCTACGGTAGGAGCTTGGCAGTAACCTATAGCATATTCATCAGTTAGGGTGTCACTGATCTGACAGTGACATGTTCATTTACAAATAAAATAATTTAGGTGTATCTGTTGTTTCTACTGCTGTTGAGTTTAGGTATTCTAAAGCGTCGAGTCGGATCTAATCTTGAGTACTTTTGAAAACGTTCCCGGTATAATTTAATTATGTCTGATATGTCATCTTCCTTGGCACCAGGTGTTGATGGATCCTAATTTGTTTCATGTAATTTGATTGAATTTGGAATGACGTGTGAATGTATGATAGTTTGTGTCAAGAGACAGCCATTGCTGGAGGAAGAGATTTCTGCTGCTACTTCCTGTTTAATTTGTTCCAACCTTACTTTTGGCATTAGATTGTTTGTAAGTACAGCTCTTTTCTTATCTACAAGCATCTGTTCTGTGACGCCAATGTGTGGAAACCTTTTTCTGAATTCAGCATGTAGAGACAGTCTTTATCCAATCATTTCTGTTTCCACACGTGTGGCTCTGTAGTAGACGCGCATAATAAGCTCATTCAAGTTAGTCGTCCACTTCATACGTTGCTTCACTTTCCCTGCCTCAGTGATTGCGGACAGCTGATCGGGCAAAACACTGTCTGCAGTTAAATCCCCAGATTGTGAGTTGCTTCTTAAGGATTTGGTTGTAGTTTGTTCAGGTGACCCCTGTGACCTGTCACCGGTGACTCGCAAGCTGTCGCGACCGGCACCGGCTGCAGACAGCCCTCGGCGCTCCCTGGGCAGAGCCTCGTTGGCCGAGGCCTTACGACTTCTTAGACGTCTCATTGCCCCAAGCTTACAATGGCTCGTCTACCACGTGGCACAGTTGTTCTTGCAAACATGTAGGGTTGGGCTTAAAAAAACTCGCAGAAACAGGGGGATGTGAAAAGGGGGGTACTGGAGGATGCGGGTATATCTTGGGGACTTGGTATTTCACTTGAAAAGGGAAACGAATTGCGAGGACAATTTAGGACAGGAGGGATAATGACATCTTCAAGTAGTCATTATTTTCTACAAATCCCAGATAACTATATCCGGTTTGTTGGCCACTATCGTGCGATCAGTTTGAATTTGTTGGTCGCACAGTAAGGTCAACAGACCTCATTAGTTTTGCTGAGTGTTCGTACCACTTGGAGAAAGTGTTTGAAACTTCGAGAGCGTTAGAAATCTGCCATTGGAGGTAACTACACACACTGGCGTGTATTTTCAAGTATTCGGTCTTCGGGGAGAGGGGGCGTTGTAGCGCCGGTACTCCGGTGAGGGCGGAGGCAGCTGGAGGGGCAGGCAGACGGCCAGGGCTGCGCGCGGATCGTGTGACGGCGCCGGGAGCGCCGCTTCACATTTGCGCTTTCCAATCAGCGACGGCGGCATCGGCTTTCGCTTTCCCCACTCCTCCCTCTCCTACCGGCTAACTTGGCTCACGGCAACAGCTGTTGACACTGCAGTGACTAACCGCTGGATAGCTGTGTCAAATTCAGCCTCTCGCTCTAGGAGAATTCTAGCAGGCTGCTGTAGCCAATAGTCTCGGAGAGCTTTGAATAACAATTTCGCGGGAGGGCCAATGCTCCTACCCTGCTAAAACGTGAAACCCAGCACCTTGGGTAGGTTTTTCAACCTCCAGGTATCTCCCTCAATCACAGAACCGACCTACACGCAACCAATCTCCTGACATGTGCGGTACATGTAAGTGTGTGTTTGTTAGGAGAAAGGTGAAGGCATATTCTTGGATTTTTTTAAACATATTTGGGAACATTTTCAGTCACAGTTTCCTGGGCCACAAAAGTTCACACCACTTCTGTTTTGACATTCCACATTTGTTCTATTCGATTGTATTGCTATTTGCTCGGCTCGATTGTATTTTTTTCATGTATCCTTTGCTATAACTTTGTCATTGTACGTACAGAAACATATTAGGTATATTGGCTAATCATGAAAGATCGTCCCCTTTTTGATTGTTGATACGTTTATTATTATATGGGTACTTTATAACACTGCTGGGCAGTAGAAAAAGTCTAATAATGTTATTTAGTATAAGCCTAGAAAGGACGGAAATAAATGTTCAAATAGTCTTTAATGCCCATCACTGGCGTATGAAAGATATCTAACATGTACTTCTTGTAATTAACAGACCTTCGCTCTCTTTCGCTTATCTTCGTGAAACAACATTGGGGCGGTGAGAGATCAATATTGAAAGTCGGATGTCCTCTAATATTATACAAGATGTGAGTAATATGTTTGCATCGCGAATATAAGTTCAGCGCTCACCCAAGCCCCTTGGTCATCTACAACACACCGCTTCTTTTCTTTTGAAGAATTGAGAAGAAAGCTAACTGTTGTTCTGTAAAGATACAAAATGTCAAATTCAAACACAAATTACGTCCTCGGACTAGAACTAGACAAAAAATAGAAGTTCGAAACAGAACGACTGGGATTAGTAAATGTAAAAATAATTTAAACATACATTTTGAAACCAAGACTAGAAGAAAACAGTGTAACCGCTCTACCTTTTCACTATTCTTTAAAAAGCCTACAGCGGGCCACTCAAGTAACCTAGTAGTATTACTCGACCTGTGACTTGTTATGACAATATCACACCACAAATTAGGAATGGTTTTATGTCCTAACTGCCCTACAGGAGTGGGTTCGTCTTTTAACCTGCTTTTTGTAATAAAAGAAACATAGGCAAGTTAATCTTTTAACTATGAAAAGCGTTTTTTAATATTTTTTTAATTTATTTAATCAAAAACAGTCAAAAACTGTATGTGACGTATGGGGGAGAAAATCATCTGCGCACGCTTTCTTGAGTTTCAGAATCACTTCCCAATAATTTAACTATTAATAGTTGAATAATAATAATAAAAATAATAATAATAATAATAATAATAATAATAATAATAATAACAAATTTAAAAAAAGCGAGAGATTAACATTTCAAAAACTAGATATTTTTGTTGCCAAATTATAGAAAACTTATTTTTAACGGTAAAGGAACGAACAGATTTGATTTTTCTGTGTTGTTAACAAAATAGAAACTCACGGTAAGCTCTACTACCACTACAAGCAAAAGGAAAGTTCAACAAAACGTGCGTATAGTGAAGCTACGTCCAGAAGCTACGTCCAGAAGCAAATCAAGGGGCCATCTCAGCATTTACTCAATGGATCAGGGAAACTGGACAAAAACCTGATCTAGATGGGGGTCATTGACCCGGAAGTTCATTATTTGTTAAAGGCATATTGAGTTTTTTTTTAAATTATACAATGCAAATGTAAACTAATTCATTATACTATATCTTGGTTTTGTTACAGTAAACATTATTTTTCGTTTTGACGATCAGTATAGTCTCTAACTGTATAGAAACAGTTTTGCAGCAGAAAAGATTTTACTTTTAACTTAAATTTGTGTACCAATTTTAATTGTTTAATTTCATCTGGCAGAGCATTGTAAAGTAACGTACATGAATTATATGTGGATTTCTTGTAGTGAGCTGTTGATACTGTCACTTGATGAACATGATTTCTACGTCGAGAGTTGTAACTATAAATGTCAGTTTTACATGAAAATAAGTTCCCACCGTTCAGTAAGTCAATTTTGACAATAATAATAATAATAATAATAATAATAATAATAATAATAATAATAATAATAATGTCTTTATTAATGGCGAGGCTCAGGCCATAGGGCCTGCTCTTCCGCCTAACCACTGAGTCTACATTGATACAGAGTAGTAACATATAAGAGGGGAGGGAAATCTGTACATTTACGTCTGGGAGTGCAAAACTAGGGACCATCCCGGCATACGCCTTAAGCGATTGAGTAAACCCAGAAAACCTCAATCAGGATGGCGGCTTAGGGCCGAACAGAATTATGGTATAGAAATGGAAGAGAAGAGAAAAATGAGAGAAGGGAATCATAAATGAAAATGAAGTAGAAAATACGAACGAGAAAGAAGAAAGGAGAGAGACTAAAGGGGGGACAAACTGTACATTTATGACTGGGAGTGCAAAGCAAGGGGCCATCCCGGCGTACGCCTTAAGCAATTGAGTAAACCCAGAAAAACCTCAATCAGGATGGCGGCTTATGGCCGAACATTAATACAGAAGAATATGGTATGGATAGTAGTGAAGGTGAAGAGATGAGGCGTTTAGGGGAAAGGGTCGTAAAGACATAAATGGGGAAGACTGTGAAGGAAAGGGAATGAAGAAAAAGCGAAGAAAAGGAGGAAGAAGTAGGTGGAAAAGTAAAATTTTTCCAGAAGCGGTACAGAAATGTTACGTTTGGTATACATTAGCACTTTACATAAATATACAAACATTTGTAACAGCAGAGAAGCACAATAGGCTCTAAGTTAATAGTACCAGTAATTTAAAATATAATATTGACAGTATTAAGAAACAATGTAAAAGTGCAATAGGATATAAACATCAATTGTAATTATTATTGAGGCTTATATATTGTAGATATGACAATGATGACAGTACAAAAATAGCTGTAAGTATTTTAGCATTTATTTGGAGCGTGGCTAATCTCTTTTAAATATTTTATTTGAACAATTTTATTAGGATACACAGAAAATATGTGGTTGTTAATAATTTAGATGGAGTGAGAGGGAGTGAAAAATGAGAATAGAGTAGTGAGGTATGGGGTGGAATTTTGAATTTAAAGAGTGAGGAAAGTGCGGCGTTTAGGGGGGCGGTGACCGGGTGCTTGGTAGTGGGAAAAGTCTGGAGGATGAAGAGGACATTAATGCCATTCTATATGTCGTTATACCTTACCCAAGTATTTAATTCGTTTTTGAATTTACGGAAAGTATTCGAATGTTTTAGACTCGCTGGTAGTTTATTCCAGGCTCGGATAGCTGTAATGGTGAAAGATTTACTGAAAGAAGTCGTGCTGTGACGTGGTACACAGAGCAGAGCTGAACTACAAGCTCGGTTTAATTTCAGAGGATTGAAATTACTTATTAGACGTGTTACATGAGAACCGTGTAAAATATTGTAGAGAAGAAGTAGAGAGTGAAGTAACCGTCTTTTGTCTAGAGTAAGCATATGAAGTGAGTCAAAAAAGTGCGATACATGGTCGTATTTTCTTAGATCAAAAATAAACCGTACGCATGCGTTCTGTGCTACTTGAAGTTTACGTTGTAATTTAGATGTCATGTTTGTCAGAAGAAAGTCGCAATAGTCAAAATGTGGCATAATAAGTGATTTAATGAGTGTCTCACGTGTACTAATTGGTAAAAGCGTTCGCAGGCGTTTCAGCGAATGCATTGCGGCAAAAACTTTACGGCAGATTGAATCTACTTGCGAGTTCCTGAGGGTGTTGTCAATAAACACTCCTAGGTTCTTGACTTCGGAACACCAAGGTAGAACGGTGTCATTTAAATAAATTTTAGGCAGAGTAGAAGAGGATATTTTATTCACAGTGCTTTTTGAACTGATAATCATGCACTGTGATTTATTTGGATTTAATTGTAGGCCTAATAACGCTGCCCATTTGTTTAAGGTTATCAAATCTTCGTTAATTTTATGTGCGAGTGAGAAGAGTTCAGACGGGTGGCCACTTAGATATATCTGAAGATCATCCGCGTACATTTGATGACTGCAATATTTAAGTGCATTTCCCACATCGTTTACATACATTAAGAATAATAGTGGTCCTAATACAGTGCCTTGGGCAACTCCGCGGTTAAGTTTTAAGGCCCTTGAGCTGCGACTACCGGACACCACTCTTTGGGTTCTGGAAGTTAAATAGTTAAGAAACCATGTACGCGTAGGCTGTGCAAATCCCATGATTTTTAGTTTTGCGAGTAAGATGTCGTGATCTACTGAGTCGAACGCTTTGCTGAAATCCAGAAGAATTAACATAGTTATATTACTGTGATCTATAGCTGTTCTCGCATCTTCAATAACATTCAGTAGCGCAGTACCAGTATTCCTGCCGGAACGGAAACCTGATTGCTGATCGTTTAAAAGTGATTGGTTTTGGAGATACAGTTCAGTTTGCTTACGGACGACTTTTTCGAGTACTTTAGAAATAGTCGGGAGGATGCTAATTGGGCGGTATTCAATAGGGTTTCTGGTTGATGCTGTCTTGGGAATAGGATGCACGAGCGCACTTTTCCAAGATCAAGGATATTGTCCGCTCATTAGAGAGAAATTTACTATTTCGGTAATGATTGGATAGGTCACATCTAGGCTATTTTTTAGCAGTTTGGCATTTATATCATCGGTACCTGAAGCATTAGATTTGAGACTTTGAACTATTTTTATTATATCCTCATGTTCCACGGATGAAAAGAAAAATTCGTCGTTGCATTTTGTTTCTGAGTTTTGGAGAAGCGCGAGGGATTGACTCTTCAAGTTACAGTCAAATGAAGGAACGTTACTTACAAAATTATGATTTAGAGATTCTAAGGGAATATTCGTTTCAATTTGGGGAGGAGCTTTACCTATTCCTAGATTTTTCAAATTTTTCCAAATCGTTTTCGAGTCGCGGATTCTGCCGAAGGTGGTGTGGTAATATTTTATTTTATCGTTGCGGCATTTCTGCGTAACTAAATTTCTGAGCATTTTGTTCTGTTTTTTAAATAGTTGGCATTTAGTTTTCCGGAAAATAGCATGCACTGCATCTCGATCTTTCATTAAATTCCGAATTTCATCAGTTAACCATGGTGCAGGAGGACGAGTTACGCGTGATACTTTTAAAGGCGCGTGCCGGTCATAGAGTTGTATTATTAAGTTAGTGAAAATCGCCACTTTAGCTTCCAGCGATTCTTCTTCGTGGACAAGGTGCCATGGAAGTGTCAATCCATCTACATTAAATGCTTGTTTATCGAATTTTGAAAAATCGCGGTATTTGATTAAGTGCTGTGTGTATTTAGGACACTTCAGATTGTAAACGAGATAAATTAGATCGTGTTTCGAAATCCCGGGAACTGGAAATTGACCGTGATTTCGAACTTTGTTTTTATTAGACACTATTATATGATCGATCCAAGTTTCCGTGCTCTTTGAGTGGTGTGTAGGTGCTAGAGGTAAAATTTCGAGGCACATGCTGTGGAAAAAGCGCGTAAACTGCTCTGCAGAAGGAGAGGCTTTTAATAAGTTATGATTAAAGTCCCCCATTACAATAATATGTTCATAAGAATGGATCACAGATGCAAAGGTTTCGTCCAATATATCTATGCTGCCTGACTTTGGAGGTAAATATATGACAGTCAAGAGACATTTTTTTCCTAAAAGTCCGACTTCGATAAAAAGATATTCACTTCGTTGGCAATCCGTATTTGTTGAAGAGAGTATAAGTTTATGTCTAAGATCGTCGCGAATGTATATACCGACACCTCCACCATGTGCGGCGACACTGGCTTTTCGATCAGCTCTTATCAAGCGGTACCCTGGGATTGCTACTAGCGCGGAATTGAGAGAATTTTTCAACCAGGTTTCGCTTAAGAGAAGCGCATGAAAACGGTGTTTAGATATTATTTCCGTTACTTCATCGAAATGGCAGGGCAGAGACTGAGCATTTAAGTGTGCAACGTGCAGACAGAAGGAGCGAGGATTAGGCTTATTTCTAGCATCAGACGCTTGTACCGTCGGGGAAAGGTTCCGGTCACCCACAGGTAAAGGATTTACAGGATGTGAGGGAAAGAGAGTAGGAAGCATTAACTGAGGGTTTGAAGGCGTTCGCAGAAGAAGAAAGGAAGGAGAATTCTCGGAAATATCCGAAAGTGGTTGTGAAAGAGGGGTGTGGAGTGGGGAGGTGGATGGGTGGGGGCGCTCCTACGCTAAGCTTGAACTGCCTCCAGCTGGTCCCTGGTTTGCACCCGGGCACGACTATTACCACGTTTGATGACGATGGTGCCGTCTTCTGTCCACACGTTCTTGAGGCCAAAGCGGTCGATGGCAGCTTGTAGCAAAACCAGGCGCGATTTCGTGAGATCCTCACGAATCGTGATACCAGAATGCTTCAGCAGCCGTTTCGAGCGAAACATTTCACTCCGTTTCCTGTAACTAATAAATTTAACAATAATTGGCCTGTTTTTTCCGGGTACTTGACGACCTATCCGATGGCTCCTATCGATATCTTGCGAGGTTAAGTTTACACTTATCTTTTTGGCGACTTCTTCGATGACCAGCTTGTCGGTGTCTTCATTATCATTTTCTTTCACGCCGAATATCCGCAAGCAGTTTCGGCGTGAGTACATCTCGAGCTGGTCTGTCTTTTCTTCTAACTGAGTTTTGAGATTTGAAATCTCACGGTCACGTTCAGCCAGTTTTTTCTCTAAACCTGCCACAAGATTAGCATTGAAATTCATTGAGTCTTCCAATTGCTTTGCTACCAGTTCAGTTAGTACAGATGCCAAAGAGCGTAAGAAAGTAGGCGAAGGAAGACCACGAAATGATGGTCGAAACGTTGGCAACACAGCCTTCGACGCGGCGTCACCCGGACAGCCAAGATCATTCACATGACTCCGGCCGCGGAAGCCTACGACTTCAAATTAATGAATTGTTTTAGTGAATTTTTGACTTTGACTTTTTTCATTAACTTTGCTTTCTAATATAAAACATTTTTTAAAAATTGTAAATCATAAACAAACCAATTGGTTAAATTTAATTTTTAACAGAAAAAAATCTGCATTAGCATTAGATTTTCTTTCAAATATCCAGCTCCTTTAAGTAATTCGTATTTGGTATTCGTATCTCTGAAATTCGAATTTAGCGGGTTTTTGCACGTAGAGAGCCACCGGGAGCGCTACTATCGCACGACAGTGAAGCGCTCTGGAGGTATTCGCAAGAACTTAAAAGCTGGACATCTTGGTGTTAATCTACTCTCTGGGGGTACCAGAGAGTATAGATCCTCTTTGATTGCCACAGAGTGCACATAGCATATAAATACCAAATTATGTTACTCTCTGGCATGCAGACAGCAACGCAGAGCCAGCGCCGAGCAATTAGTAGAGTTGTCTATGGCTGATGCCATCCGTCAGTATTTATCAAAACATTAATAATTTACCACAAAGAGTAATGAAGCGTTGTTTAAAGATCCTTTATGTACTGGGATTTGAGCTCAGCTCGTAGTGGTGTGGAGATATGACATGTTGAAATTGTAGTTTTAGTTATAGCATATAGGGACACTTTGTCGAAACTACTGATATACCTTGCAAGCAAGCCGTCGTATTTCTTGCGAATTGACATGTGGGAGGTTGGTATATTTTCTAAGTATTTTCCTTTTTGATTGTTTTGAGTAGACATGCGTGAATTCAGAGGTAGAGGTGGTGACAAAAATGAACAGAAAATCTTTAAGCATACTAAAAAAGGCAATAAACCGAAGGATATTAAGAGAAGGAATGTGGATAAAAGGACTGTGAATGATGAAGACACTGGAAGTACTGGTGGTGAGCTTGATGCTGATCAGCGAGATTCGCAGTGTACTGCTAGATCTTGTAGTTCACCAGTTAAATCTGAATATTCTGAAGAAGGCAGTGGGACAGAACTTCCTGGATCTTTCAGCTTTACAGGAGGGAATGGCTCGCAGAGTAGTGGAAGTAGTAGAAATCAATTTCCTCCTAGCTCTAGCAAGAAGCAAGGCATTTCTGGGATAAAATTCCAACCAGGAACCCGGCTAGAAGCGAAGGATTTAGGAAATGGAATATGGTGAGTCGTTTTTGGCTGTGTTAAAGAGAATTTGACTATTTTGTCCATATACTAATGAATGGAGAAATTGATAAAGCTAGTTCATGTTTCAGCAAAGTACAATGTTTGATGTACCTGTTTACTTACTTAATGACAACACAAAAGTTGTACTTTTGTATTGTCATTAATTCTTACCCTCCTACACAAGAGGCAAAATACATGTGTATTTTGTTACCATGGATAAAATACACTTTCTCATGTGTATACCCTCCTACATGTGTGTTGATATTAACTTATGGGTTCTTAATAATTGATTAATTTCTTACTTTCATAATTTTGTTGATGAAGGTATGCTGTGAAAGTTGTTGAAGTGGACTGGGAGGAAGAGGAAATTCTGATACATTTTGAGAAGTGGTCTCAACGTTATGATGAATGGATTCCAATGGACAGTTCACGATTGAGGCCAGTAATGGAACCTCCTGGGGGGTTAGTATTGAAATAATCTGAAGATGTATTGTTTATATTATTTTATATAATATTGCAGTCAGAAATTTATTATTTTTTTTTACTAATACATTTAAATGGCAATGCGTAATTTATTGTAACTGACTGAAATATATAATTTGTTTATTTCGTAAGTATTATTGATTTACTTCAGTGTAAGACTTTTCAGCAGTTTCGTCAAGAAAATTACAAAGATCTTTAAAGTTGGGGATAAAGTTATGGCAACATGGAGTGATAGTCGGAAGTACCCTGCTACGGTCAAGACAGTTCTCGGCAATGGTATGTTTCAAGATTTATTGACCTTTTTTATTTCTATAGTTTGAAAGATGCTAAGATTGACTAACTTAAAAATGTTTACAGACAAATACGAAGTATTGTTTTTTGATGGTTTCTCAAAAAACATTAAAGGAGGAAGAATGATACCTTTGAAAGATGAAGAACTTGCAAAAATACAAGAAGTAAGTGTTTTGAACATTTATTTTTGTACTATCTTCTTTTTCACAATAAACAATTACATTGCACATTGAACCTTTTAACATGTTTTTGTTTGGTTATGATTGCTGGTTTTGGATCTGTAGATATTCTTTATTGGAAAATATTTTGATGGCTAATTTTTTTTGATATTAGTTAACATTCCATGTTAATGTTGAAGTGATGATGGACATTAAATTCAGTCTGAGGAGCAGGAGAGCTTATAGTTTAAGCCATTTCACCTAATAAAGGCAATTTTATTAGTATTAAGAACCTTTAGTGCTTGTTCTGAAAATCATAGCACTAGTGAATCTCTGGGATTACAACAGTAATATGGAATTTAATGGAGAATTTTAATGGATTAAAATTGTAATCCATTAAAAAATTCTTTTTAACATTCCGGTATATACCAATAAATAACCTGGTCATTAAAATATAGACACACAAGAGTATCTAAAAACGGTGATCTGTTGTAAAATAGTAAAAAATGTATTGACATGTTGACAAATTACAAATGCTATGAAATGCTACACAAAATTGCATGCATTTTACGTTTAAACAAATATACTTGTATATAGAGCTGGAAAGTTCATGTAATTTCTGGCATATTGTTAATGGTCATATCTTCCTGAAACTTCCAAGAATATATATTTCATGGCAAATTATTGAAAGTAAAGTAAGAATTGTTTGGCATATAATGCTTATTTTGCATAATTAGTGCTTTTTGGCATACAATGCTTTTGTATATTTTTTGACTTTTTGTCTAAAATAACTCTAAAATAATAATTTCTGAGTAAAATAAATTATTAATGCAAACCATGAACTTTCTTGTTACTTTAAATACGTTAGTACAGTGAGTTAAAGACTACTGATGGATAAAGACATATAATATCTGCTCTCATCGGTTGTCATTGGTTTATCACCAAGACTTGTCACCTCACACTTTCTTTTCCCATCCTCAGATTAACCTCATGTGGCAAGACCTCTTTCCCAAACCTTTCCCCACAGAAAGCATCTCTCTCCCTCCCTTGATTATTCTTTTTCTCTAGTTGGCTAAAAATGTAATATTATTGTAACACATTTTCGTGAACAAATGCTGCATGTCTTACCAATTTCTGTGCATATTTCAAACATTTTTGTGGCATGTTTGCATGTATATTTTAGGGCTAATAGCTTGCATAAACTTCCCAGTTCTATTCATTAATATGCAAGTAGTTGTGTGTTTTTGAATTGTCTCATGATCTGTTCCTTTGTACACAATTAAGTTTTATGATTAGTTATGTGATTAAGTTTGCCTAATGTACAATAAATCAGATTTTCAAAATTGTTGAAACATTCTGTGACTATACACTGTATGTGTTCCAGAGTCTGCATAAGATTAGCATCTTACGGAAATATTCTGTTGCTCTTTCCAGTTCTGTCTAGAGATCACAATATTATTTTTTTGATTTCCTTCAGTTCCTCATTGGAATCTTCTGTAATGTTCACTGTCCATACTTCTCATGTTTCTCTTGAACTAAGCTTTATAATCCAAGTCATCCAATAGTCTCTTTGGGTCTTAAAGTAGTCCAAAATATTTTCTTATTGTGTATTTTCAACCATCTGTCTGGTTTGTGTTGGTATATGGGGTGCTGACATTATTGTCTTTTAGGTTTACAAAGAGCATTTATCTGTTAATTTATAGTTGCGTAGTTTATGACAAGCAAGACCTTCCTTTTAGGCCCCTCAAAATTATAATTTGTATATTTATATAATTGTACATAATTTTATTGTTGTATTATTGTAAGTTGTTTATAACTGTATATATAGGTATATAATTGTATTGTATATAATTTAAATATAATATTCAACATTATAGATGGTAAGTTGCTGTTTGCAACCTGAGGTTCCACAGACGCATCCCTTTTATTCTTTTGCCAAAATGCGAGTTATTTCGTAGTGTTTGTAGATTTTTTAATTTACATGAACAATATGTATTACTGGTAGATCTGTGACTGGTTGTTAGTTTTTGGGCTTCAAAGAGGGTTCCTCTTGTACTCAGATATGTAGTCCATTCAGTTAGAAAGATTGAGATTTTATCTGGATCAGACAGAGCTTTGAAGAAACTGCAATAGTTTCAAGTGTAAACTAGATATTTCAGCTAAAAATTCTGAATTTATCGTGACCTGCCTCATTCCAGATCTCTTTTCTACCTTTGCCATATCTTCAGCTATAAATCCCTTCACTTCTATTGGTGTTTTTTCAGTCTGCTTTATTTCAATTTTCTTGATCCAATTTGCATCTCGTTGGTATCATCCTGATTCCTTCCAAAAGGAACTCCAAAATTTACTGACCTCATTGACATTTATGGTGAGTTTATCTTCTCTATTTCTCCTCTCTGAACTCAGTTCAAGATGTCTAAAGAATATCTTTTGTGGAAATCAACTTTTTGTTATTTCGTTATGGTTAGTTCATTGTACCTTCTGAACCTTGCTACTTAAGCTTTAAACTTTTGCATTAATGAATCTCTAAGATTAAGAAGAAGCTGAGCATTCTCTGGGACTAAAGATTAATTGCAGCTCTTCTCGCAATTATTATTGTTGTTGTTATTATTATTATTATTATTATTATTATTATTATTATTATTATTATTATTAAAACTGGAATGTTCAAACAATTGAATATTTTTTGTTAATTTTTCTTATTTGTTGGAAATTAAGTCTCAGCATTCAATGATAAAATATTGAATCTCAGATGAAAACTTTTTGCATGAAAGGCATATTTTTCTCGTTTTAGAGGTTTGGCTTAAAGAAAATGTATATTTTAAGTAAAACTTATTAATTATTGCAAAACATGATAATTCAAACAGGTGTGTACAAACGTTATAAAATGTATGATAGCTGGGATCAGCAAGGTAAAATTTGTTGTGGTATCAAGTAAATAAGAGTAATAAATTGGAAGGATGATTCTCAAATGGGAAAATATATTCCCTGTGTCCTGTCTTTCAGTAACTGTATTTAGTTCAAAAGTGACAAAATATAAATAAGCCCCCATTGTATCAAGTAATATGGAAATGTCTTTTTCAAAATATAAAACAATTTGGTCTGATAGAAGTTTTTTTCTAAGAACAGAAAATATTAACGTAACTTTTACGATATTTTATGTCTAAAGGCAAATAAAAAATGCAGAAGTAGGTAATTTATTTTTAATTTGCATGTTCATTTTTCTCTAGCAGACAAAAGGATATGGATGTCATAGCAAAACAGATGTTTTTGTAACCAATTGCCACATATTTCAACATTTTTGTAGAGTATTTGAGAGGTGCACATTTTAGGAGTAAAAGCTTGCATATCTTCCCTATTCCTGAAATAGTGGTAGTTGTAGTAGTAACAGCTATGAATTAAAGGCAAAATATTGTTTACTACATATCTCTTTTGAAACTACTTGTCAATTATCTGAAATCCTTTTATTTTAATTTACATGAACTTTCCCCATTTCAACCATTAGTTAATGGTCCCAATTGTGGTTGAAACATTTGAGAAAATTGATTTATGTAATTGTAGAGGATTTCAGATAATCCTACTTATTTTTTAAATTTAAACTAACAAGTAATTTGAAAACTGATTGTAATAAAAGTTATCTGTATTTCATAGTCTGCATTTTTGAATGAGATATAAATAATAATAATAAACAGTTTAGGGATAGTGATTGCATGTATGTACTCTGGCACTACAGCCTTGTGGTGCTAGGGCCTGCCATGATTTGCTAATAAAAAGAATAATTATCATGATGATTTTTATAAGAACTTAATTTAGAAACTCAAAGGGCTGTGAATAAGTTTCTTTTCCTAACCTACAAACAAATTATTGTATTTTATACATAAAATAATATGGATAACTTGCCTTCTTATTTGAAAAAGAATCGCCACTTCATTTGACCTTGTTGGTACTTTTAATTTTTATAATTAAAATAATGTAATTTCAGTATTGATTTTTGAACCATCTTTTCTACACAGCTAGTATGCATTTCATTTGAGAGATAAATAGTAGAGAACTAATATATGTATTGCTAAATGAGTGTGTATGTGAAATTAAGGAAATTTTTAAAGTTCTGATTATTTATCTTGCATTATGTTGAAATATGTAATGAATTAATAGCAAATAGTTTAACAGCATCAGAAAAATGAGTTGTCACTTTCAAAATTGATATTTAAGAGTTAAACTTTATTTTGCAAGCTGTTTATCACTTTTATATGTAGTCATTTGTTACCATTGTTGCAATATGAGTTTTATTATGATTTATCTTTTGTTATGTTTTATACCCTTGCTTGCCATTCTTCTGACATTTCATGTTAGAAACTTGACAACCGTTCATCGATTTGGTAAGCTGAAAATTTAATTGTAGTGCCTAAAGTGTGTATGAGTGTGTGTATGTACACTTGAGTGCACAGATATCATTTAAAAAAATATTAATTCAAAAACATTTTTTTGGTCATGGTCTTATTTAACACCCTCCTTAATTATTACAGGTGTTTAGAAACTGCATAAAGGATGTTTAAAATAATTTTGCATTGAAGCTCTATATATTTTGTTGCAAAAATATCACATCGAATTTTATGTATAATTATGAAATAATTGTTTCATGTGCTTGCTCAATGTGAATAGTTTTCTATTAGTTTAGTCCTTATCAGAAATGTATGAGTGAAGAGAAGGCTACTTTGTGTATTTGTTTGTATAGTGTGCTTAGTTCTCCCTCAGTCATAACCCCTGAAAATGGAGAACATTTCAGTTTGTTGATTAAGTTAGGTGACTCGAGATAAAGAATTAGTTATGGAACGAAAATAATATAATTCATTTTGTGACTGGAGTTTAATTTAAATTTTGACCTTTAGTTTAAACTCAAGTCTTCTAGATATTGCTTAGTTTACTTTATTTATTTATCATAAAAAAATGATTAAATCCTGTGTGTGACTTTCAAGGAGAAAGTTCTATGTGCATGTTTCCTTGTACTCCAGAATCCCCAGCCTCTGTCTTTTATTATATTAAGTTTAATTATTAGTGAAGGTAGGAACAAGCTTTTTGGCCAAATAATAAGAGAGATTAGACCAAAGATGCAGTGTGGCCTATTTTGCAAATGAGCATCAGATATTGGCTTTTGTTCTCTTCTTGTGCCCCACAAGAAAGGAATTCACTTGCTACCTTGAGAGCAAGGAGAAGCTTTTTTATAGTACTGTTGATAATATAATTAATTTCCACTAAATCCCCACGCCCCTCAAGGAAGCGTGTGCATTTAGTGAACTTACATTTTATGTCCTGAAGCAAAACAAAGGGTAATATCAGCATTTGGTCAATGGATTGAGGGCAACCGAATGAAAAATCTGTTCTATATGGGGGTCATTGACTCAGAAGCTGAGGTACAATTGGTACGGTGTATTATGTGTTGGAGAATTGAAGGGCTCAGTAGGGGAAAGGGACTCTCTCACATTTTGAGTGAAATTGAGTTATTATCATTAAATAAAACTTCAAATATTAGTCGTTTAGTGTAATATGTTATTTAACTCCGGTGTGGACTTAAAAGTTTATGCAAGTGTTTAAAAGTGTACTGAATTATGAAAGTTTTAGTAAAACCTCAATATCTCCGAAGTAGGTCAAAGTGGGATAGCCCCTTGTTCTACTGAGCGTTTGTTACAGAATTACTCAGCAGTTGGAATATACAGTTGTTAACTAATCCAGTTAACAGCAAAACCTTTTACTTTTACGTACCCAGAATTAACGTTTTCACGAACATTTGCGCAGTTTTCTCCGGATCCCTTTAATTCCCTTGTGTTCACGATGTAAAATTGTCCGTTTACATTTCCGAAATCAAAATTTCCGTCTTTTGCACGTCTTCCCCGTGACTTCACAAACGCAAAGGAATAGGATGACTTGATCTTGCATGATTGTTCCCACCTAGTGCTAGAAGCGCTCGTGATTCGGGAAAGTCGGAATTTCTTCATATTGTTCCGGAAGTGCCGAGGGCTAGATGTCGCATTAAATTCAATCCATTTTCTAAGTAAGGGGGAAAATTGCTATGTTTCGCGGGTTGCATACAGTTTAGAAATTCGTAGCGTATTGCCGACGTATCATCGGCATTAACTGCACGCGTCATAAAATTGACGTTTTTCAATCGGGAGTGTAAGTATTAAACCGTTGTAAAGCACTTCCGTAGGTGCTCTAACAAAACTTACTCGCAATGTCATATAGAAATATCCCTCAAAGCAAACACTAGTTTCTTTCTCGAATGATTATCGTTTGGAAGCTGATCTCAGATCAGTGAATACCATTTTTTTCCAAGACTTTTTCCAGGATCCTTCTCACAGGCATATTTACTAGGTACTTTCTTATTTCCACTTTTTATTTTGTTACTTGATACAGTAATGTGTTAATTTTTTCTGTACAGTTTACAACTATGTTTTAGTGTTTATTTGATCATAAAATAATTTCAGTAAGTGTCTTTGTATTCAGGAGGATTCGAAAACAGTAGAATTATTGTGAAGTGCGAGGTCTAATCCCAGTAATTTCTCAAAAAAGTTGTTATTATTAATAAAAATAGAGTATTCATATTCTGTATTTTATTATGTAAGTAAATGTAATTTCTCCCAATTTACACTTCCTATGATTTACAACCTTTCTTGTTTTTAAATCCATGAAAAGTGTAAAAGAAGAGTTTTACTGTATATCATTATTAAAATAAATATCCTTTTCATTTTTCATGATCAGAGTAGTCTCTTCTTATATACAGACAGTTATATGACAGAAAAGATTTTACTTGGTACTTCAACTTGTGTATTGTTTTTAGCTGTTTAATATCATGTTGCAATACATTGTAAAATAATGTGACAAGGTCAGGAAGTCTGTTTTCACAAAACTACTGATGTATAAATAAATTGATAAGGCAATGATAGGACTTCTACCTCAGCAAAGAGAAAATGCAAGTATGTGGATGGCATTGGCATATTATTAGTACAATTAGTTTCTGTAATCTAAAAGTCTGAGTACTGTAGAATGTGTTTTCCTGTAGACCACATATTTCAGCCATTTACTAAATACACTCACTACACAAGTGAGAATGAAGGCTGACTGAATTTGAAAAAAAAAATCTCAATGTATAACATTGTGAACTTAATTAATGTAGTGTTCAATTCATTTATATGTACAATTTGACTGATCAAGAGACCCAGAAATTTTCTCACTTACTGTCAGCCAATTGCACATTATTCACTTTCAAAGGTATATGCAGTTTAAAAGCACGTAAAGGAATCTAATGCATAATAGGTATAAAATAAAAACCACGAGTACTAATCTTTAAAAGATTTTAATCTAGATCGTTTATAATTTCACTAATTTTAAATAAATTTAAGTGCAAAGAAAAATCTTTTCTGCTGATGAACCATGGCTAAATAATGCAAGACTATACTGACCATCAAAAAGAAAAATATTTATTTTGACATTGATATTTTGTGAATTAATATTTGAACTGTAATGTCTAATTTTGAAAAGACTAAATACGTCTTGTAATAGATTTCAGCTTCTGCTTAAAGGCCATCTCACTTAGGTTTGCCATCCCATTTCCCTAATCCACTGAGCAAATACTGAGGGGACCCCTTGTTTTGTTTCTAGGCACAAATGTGGCATCACTATGTGAACATTTTGCTGAGCTCCATTTGCTAGTTTTGTTTAGAAGCAGTCAGGGGTATGGAATGTTATTTTGTTACCAATACCGTAATTTCAAATCACTAATTTCAATGCAGAGTCATATTATTAATCATTTAACTATGTATGGTTAAAGGATGGGGAAGAAGTTTGGAGCTCAAAGAAACATGCTCTTATTATATTTCTCCCTTTACATCACATACAGTATCTACTTTTTTTTTTTTATAAAAAAAACAGTACCTTGTCTTAGTAGTTGCATTACATTAAGTTGTCTTCGTAAAAAAAATTCTCATCACCGTAGGAATTGTTACTATATGAAGTAACTATTGAATGGTTGAATTTTATGACTCTAAAATTAATTCCCGTTCTCTCTTCCATTGCAGTGTAAAATTCCCATTTTCCTTTTTTACAAATTTTTGAATGCAGATATTACGACCGATTATTTTCTTTTCCTGTGAACTTAATTACACGAAGGGAAAAAGATCTGACAATGTTTTTTATGTAGAATATAATAAACATCTACATGTTTAAAACTTGAAAATGTTTTGTTAAACACCATAAATATAAGAATTAAAATGTATTATAATATCAAAGCCAATAAGGATATGTTTTCTATTAATGAACTTGCGATTTTTACTTTCTCGCTTCCGCGGTAGCGAGAAAGTATGTAATGCGCGAGAAAACGGCGAATTTTCAGCAGCAAAACTCTTATTTACGGGGCCCTGGTAACGAAGAAGTGGATGAATCCAGTTGCTAAATTTAGAAAACACCCTCTAACACGCGGTGTAGTCAGAATTCATGTTTTGTGGTTCCTTGATACAGAAACATCGATTGACGACAAAATGTCTGTCCGTCCGTCTGTGAACAAAGCTAGCGACTGTTCAGCCAATTTTCTCCAAAATTGATATTATCCAATTGATCTGCATGTTTTCGCTGCCTCTTGAATTTGTAATCGATATTTTAATTTTGGGGGGTACTTTACATGAAGCCCCTGGGACATTTTGAAAATTTTCAAAAAATGGGTACATGGGTTTTTATTCAATTTTGTTATTCGATAGTGTAAAGGACGTTTAAGAGAATGGTGCAGATCTCATTTTCATTGAAAACTGATTTTTCGAAAATTGCAAAAATTCAAAATTTTTTCGTCGTCTTCCTACAACTACAATTATGAATAGAGATTTTTTTCCCGTAATGAAATTGTTTCTTATAGATAGATTTTGAAATAAGATCATATACAATTTTCCGAAAATTTGAGTACTTTTTGCGTGAAAATACAGGCGAGAAAGTACGGGCTGTTTTAGCAACACTTTCAACACGAACTCTTTGATTTTTCGGTCCCTTGGAATTCGTGATAACGAGGGTTTACCGTACTAGAATTACCATAACCAGTGTAGAATTTCACTGGGCGGGAACATTCTGATCTTTGAAATCTCTGATATTTTTTAATGACTTGGACTACCAACAATGAATGTTTTCTTCATTGTCTGCACTCTGGCGACCTTATTTACACAAGAGATCTTCACTGCTGTTGACTGTTAAACCTGTAGCATCTTGCTTATTTTTTATCTTAGCGCGTAAAAATCGAAATTTCTTCTCAACTTGGTGCCTCGGAAAAGATCTGACGTCGATGATAGCCATTGGTGGGCGGATGCAGTAGCGCTTGGTGCCGCACGAACAAGATGTTGCAGACATACGTCTTTCCAGGTTAAAGAAGTATAAAAGAAGTTTCTGGGCACAAGTTTTACCGTCAACATAAAAAAATGACTAAAAGTAATTCTGTAAATTCACTTTAAAGAAAAATCTGTACTTCACTTTACTTCACTTTAAAGAAAAATCCATTCTCTTTTATTTAATTTCGGCAAATATATATTTTCAATCTCATAATTTGATCTGTCACGAATTCGTTGCTGAATAACTATGAATGCTGGTTCATGATCGACAGCAGCTACGTATGTTTCATGCAGCTGTGCGATCCTAATACACCAGATCTTACCCATGGTTTCCACCATGGATGTTACCGGGACAAGTAGACTTGTACGATAGTGTTTGCTTAACGAGTGAAAGATCTCTCTCTGGAGTGCTATTTTCTGCTATATGCATTCGTAATGCTATAACATGTAGGGCCTTGCCTTAAAGCGATTGAATCGGAGCTCGGGATGACCGCGCTCTTCCAGTTGCTTTCGGTTCAACCACACGGTGAGACTGAATTTATACCGTGAGTTTAACTAAGGGTTCGGGGGGGGGGAGAGAAAGTGAGGTGCCACTTCTCCAATTACAATTGGTGAATCATAATTATTGGTATAAGAATTATATATTATATATATTTTCCTTGTCACGTACTATAAATATGTTGGATTTAACAGAAATGTTTGTGTATTTTTGAATGGCACTCGCCCGATGTTCTACTGGGCAGTTAAAACTCACGGAGTGTGCCACCGACCACGCCGGCTGTTATGATGGCGTCGAAGAGAGGCTGCCTTTCAAAAGCTCTCAACCTCCAGGGCGCGGCTTGCCTCGATGATTACTATTAAAACCAGAAGCGTATCTGTGGTAGACATGGCACGTGACATGGTGCCACTCAGAGGGGCGCTATTAATAGAGAGTATATACGCTAAAACAAATAAGACTAATTTGAAGTATCCTGATGCCGCTGCTGTCTTGCTGGTGAAGTAGAGACCAAAGAAATACGTTTCTTATTCCCGTACAAAATTCGTTCGTATCGCCCTTCTTTAGAGTCCTGCGGTGTTTCAAATATGAATCCTCTGTATGTTATACGGGGTATTTGATTAGAAACGCCATTTTCATTGGAAAACTAAGATTGTAGAATTGTAGGCGCCCTACTGAATCTAAATATCTGGTGCAAAAGTTAAACATTCAGAAATAAAAAATACAACCTTAATTTCAAATTGTTATGGTTTAAGTGTTTCCCTGGGTTGTGTTCTTCTCCAACTCTAGAGAAATTGATTTGTTGGTCATGCTTGATTTTTGCCAAGGAAAGCACCATTTGAAACTGAAAAAGAATTTACCGCTCTTTAATGTAACTCGATTGTTGCATAAACGGCGGGCCATATAAAATGGATTATTCGAGTGCTTTTCAATGATTTTGTACACACAGAATTTACATCTGCTGGCAGTATTTATGTTCAGGGAGATACGACAGATAATAAGGTTACATGGGTGTCTCAGTGTTTCTTTAAAGAATATTCTAATTCAGAGGAACTTCTGCGGTTAAAAAGAAACTGTTAAAGAAGACATCACAGGGAAGACCCCAGCCTTGAAGGGCCGGAGGATCGGTTTGGTGCACGAAAATCAGCGATGCGCGTTTTCTGGTTTCGATACCGACGAATTGGTTTATGGCAAAAGTTTTTCTGTCTGCTCGTCTCCGTCTGTGATAGGAACGCTTGCGGGTAAACCGTCAATAAGATTTTCATCAAAACTGTTATTCCCTGATCCCTGTTACAATTGTTATTCCCGATATCTGATGTCGGCGCCCCTTGCACTTGAAATGGGTACTTTCATTTCAAGGGATACCTTACTTGAAGCCTCAAAGACTTTTTCAATTGTTTAAAAAAAATGGTCCAAATTTTATAGTTTTTTTTAAAAGTTGGATAGAGCAAAGTAAGCATATAAAAGTGGCGCAAGTCCGATTTTCATGGAATTCTCTGAATTTTCGAAAATTAGAAAAGTTATTTTTTCGGCGGCTTCCAACAACTACCATATTGAAGATGGAGAATTTTTCCTTTATGAAATCTGTTCATCAAAAATCGAAAGTTCATGCACACTTTCTCGAAAATTGAGTAGCTTTTGCGTAATTTGCATGAAATAAAGGCCGATTAAACAACAAGCTTTTCTCACAAACAGGTTGTAATTTTTGTGTGATTGGTGCTAAATGCACTAAATAGCATGACAAAAGCGCCATTTTGATGTATTCTTTTGTTTTTTCAAAATTTATGCAAATGTATTTTTTTATATCGCACGTTAATATTTACATTACGAGCGTCGTTGTACATAATTGCATTGGTGAGAACAAGAATTTCAAATGATCTTACGAAGTTTCTCAAAAAATATTCTTTTGTACGAAAATGTTCTTAACGCTGCCCGTTTTCAAAGACGTTCAAAGGAAGCTCAACGGCTCAAAATTTGATGATCGCAGCTATGTGGGAGCAGCATCCGAGGGCGCATCGTTTCCCTCCCGATATTCCTGGATATACATGGTGGATAGAGATGAGAGGGCTCCTCCGGTGCTCCGATTTTTGCACGTTCTGCACAGCACCACTTTCCGTCACGAACCATGAGTGCAAGAAGTGTCGAGAAACATTTTTTAAGTGGCATAAACGGACAATTTTCACCGGTGACTGACCAAAAATAGTCGATGAAAGGTTGTGTGTGTGTGTTTTTAATTTGTTGCGTCTTACAAATTGACGCAACGCGTCTCCAAATCCCTTAAGGGGCGTTGAGCGCTTTGCGCTGGGGAGTAATCCTCCATTACCTTTAAGTCTAGTCACGTCACGTCGCAGTCAGTCGTCAAGAGGACCGCCAGGTAGCATCTCCGCGTACGCGCCTCTTACTACGCGCTCCTGCGTCACTACCCAGCGGCCGGAATTGGGAATGAATAAGGGATAGGGGTAGGGTTTAGGACACTTCACAGGGGTTGGTCTAGACCTTGTGAAGCAGCCAATCTCGTTTTGTTGGAACAAATTTCACATGAGATTCGACGGGAATCGAACCCGGATCTCAGTGGTGAAAGGCTAGCGACTTCGCTATGTGCCACGAGCGCGGCCAATTGCAATAAAAGATGTAATATTAAAAAAAGCGCTTATCAGTTTCTGTTTCAGTGACTTGTAACTGATAATTTTGGCATTTAAAATTCACGCTAATATTTTGACGCACACCGGCGCCTGAAGCTCATTGGCTGAAGTCCGATGCGCAAGAGCATGCCATCCATCTCTTTCTACCATGTATTTCCACCAAGGATATTCTGATTGAGTTTGACATATAATCAATGTAACACCTATAGGATTTTGAGTTCATGTCGTGTTTAAATGTCGGTTAAACAGTTTTTTCCAATCACATTTAAGCGCAAATTTCAAATGTTTAAACAGAAAAAAAGGTTTTATTTTTTTTCACTATCGTCCACATTGTTTAAAAATCTGAAAAAATCTGTTATAGAATGTTATTAGACCCATTTTAGGGGGAGGGGGAATGGAGACAGTACTCCAACTGGGGGAATTGAGACATTCATTACGTCGAAAATGAATTTCAAAAATTTATTTATTTATTTTCTATATGAATTTGACATCAAAATTTGTTAACAAAAATATCTTCAAATTAAACTATGTTTCTCCGTCTCTACTATTTTTTCAGCCTGATATACGCCATAGATACTGAGAAAAAAAATAAAACAAGCAAAACCCATTTCTCGTATCATTTCAACAAATTGCCCTAGGAGGCTAAATTTTTGTGAATATACGTTATTTTGTTATCTCTTTCACATGAGCATCACGATTATCGATTTGGTTTGGGGGCACTTTTCACCACCTTATTCAGCTAAACCCTTTGTTCTTCAAACTTTTCCAACAGATTGTGGTAATGGCACTGTTTAATATGATGTAAAGTTCATTTTGGTGGTTTCTTTTGTTTCTTCCAAAATGATACAATTGTAATTTTTTCAATATCGCTCTCGCCGTTAATATGCACATTTCAATGGATTTGTATACATTAATAAATTTGTGAGTGGAAGCTCTTCAAATGAAGTTTTTCGAAAACTCAATAGATTCCTGTGAAAAAGAGCTTCAAATTTCGCATTTACAAACTGTTTATAAACAGCTCCAAATTTTTCAATGAAAATTGCTATTTAGGATGAGGATTTAGCCTTATTTAATATTCTTAAAATAATATTTTGGTTCTACTATTTGGAAACTGAAAAGTTGAGAAAATTTCAAAAAATGAACTCTGGTCGGCAATAGATGGCAGCAGGCAAGAAGGAGGGAAATAAAAATTTCCTTTAGCAAATTCATATTCATCAGTCAATGACTAACAACCAATAGTGGGAAATTATTATAATTATTATTATTATTATTATTATTATTATTATTATTATTATTATTATTATTATTATTATTATTACTATTATTATTATTATTATTATTATTATTATTATTAATTTTATGAAATTAAGACTATTATAAAACGGCAAATTGCTTACCTTTATTGATTTAGAAACAGGGTTACATAAGCTACCAACGTCATCTCTTTCATCTTGAAGATGCTGTTCTTAATCTTTTATTGTATCAACAATCATGAAGTATCAGAGAAAGTATCAAGTAATTAGTATTTCATATATTTACAAAACCTCAGCCTAAAAATAGGCCTTCTTTTACATGGGCCCGCCTGCATTGAGGGCCTTGCATTACGCCACTAGATACATTAAAGCGTGTTATTGCCTTCGATATGGTGCACGATATACACTGTATAACTTGCCTGGATCGAGAGGATCCTGGTCACAAGGGAAATATGAAAACAGTTGAATGGTGATATATGTTCTCTTATGGGAGGGAAGAATGAAAAGACAAACTGAATCAAGTTAACATCATGTTAATTAGTAAAGAAGTAAATCTGAATAAAAAATGAGGTTCACTGCTCGATCATTAGAACCATCATAACGCCCTTGGTGTGTAAAGAACTGTTTTGACTTCTCTGCTGATATATTTGCAAATTCTCAGAGCCCTTGAATTCGTATATTAAATTTGCATCATTGTGGCAAGAAGATTATGCTCCGATTTCCTGAATTCACTCTGATACTTTAAAACCCTATACCTACTTGGGGTACTGCTAGGGTTGGCAAAAAAAGGTTGTTTTTTTTTTTGCTATTTGATATTTTTGTTTGTTGTTTTGATGTTTTACTTTGATGATTTATGATTGAAAAGGGATAAATGGAATAATAACAAAACACTATGTCCTTTACTTTTTATTCCCTTCTTTAAGATTATTATCGACATATCAATCAACATCAACATTATTATTAACATATTACAGTAAAACCTGTCTAAGTCATAATCCTGCCTTCACCAGAAAAATCTCAGAATGGGCTATTTTTGAATGCAAAGTACAATGGATAAGTTGGAAACCTGTCTAATGCGGAAACAAAGGAGTTTTTAGTACGACTGTGTTAAAATTCTGGATAAGACAGGAAACAAATATTGTTTTAAAATTAAACATTGATTGTGTGGCGAAATCGTACCATGGGACACTCAGAGCTATGCTTGCCCATTCGCGTTCTCGGCTAACCTCGTCTGAACATTGTATTTGCCACACTACTCTGCGATAACCATTATTTATTTGTAATAGCACTGACCTTCACAAGCCCCTATGAAGGAAGGAGAGACAGAAAGAGCAATCCTTCCACAGTTCTTGTGATATGTGCTTTCGGTTCAGTGGTTCTAAATGTTTATTTTTGTTCAGTTCAACAAGTTGCGGGTGTTATGTTAATCAAGGGTTTATGATGTCAGGTGGCAAAATGAAAACGTAAACTCTCGCTGAGCAAATTAGACTAATTGAAGAACACAAACAAAGCAACACTTGTGTCAAGAATTTGATTATGAAATTTAAAGTTGGGAAAACTGAAGTGTCTGACACTTGACAAAATCAGGAATGCTTGGTTAAAGGAAATGTTTTATAGGTGGTTGCCACAAAATTCACTAGGACCTAGACGAATAGCCTAAGTTCAAATCATCAGATAAATACCTTTCTTCCTACAAATGTTGAAGAAAGTAATATTGATTTTATGGAGTTTTTTGTTTCATTGGACTTCATTTTGCATTTCTGTCATTATCTTTGTCTCTCCCAGGACGTCTTCTTTCTTTGAAATGCGGTTTTTAAATGAAATAAACCTACTCATACAGCCTATTCCAGCTTTGAAGGATTACATTTTCTGAATTGACAGTTTTAATGCAAACCTAAATAAGTTGGAAATATACAAGGCGGAAGAAAATGTTGGATCCAAATGATTCTGTCCTAAACAGGTTTTACTGAACTTATACATAACTAAACATTAAAATATTTCATTTAAGTATTTCATTTAAGAACTCTAATTAAAAATGGAAACAGGATGGGAAAATACCATGTTTTATCATATTTAAATCATTGATTTTCTTCTTGATGTTTTCATTGACGTCAAAAACCTTTTGATGTATTGATGTTTTGCTAAAATTTGCCATCACTACCTACATGAGTTGCACATTCAAACACGGCCTCAGTGTGAGGAATGGAGATCATTGAAATGTTGACTTTGAAGTCTTTCACTTTGCTAGTATGTTAATGGTGGTAGTTAATCATTGCTGTAATTCTGGAACACTGTTTTATGAAGTTCAGAGATCTTGTATAATGTATTCATCTTTAGGAATTGTAATTTCATTACTAATTTTGTATGAATTTTCAGTTGCAGCCAGGAATAGGTCCCAGTAATGATGTCACCAATTCCCCGCTTTCTCTCGCACATTCCTCCTCTCAGATGATCACCACTTCAATGGCAACCACCTTGGGGACAAAAGAAGAAAGAAGGGAGCGGAAACGTAAATTAAATGTGGCAGAACTCTTCCACTTCAAAAAAAGACCTCGCATAGAGAACCCATCTGTTGCTGCTTGTTTGGAGAATAGAAAGAAGGCTCAACGAGGGGGTGGATTTGGAAGTCGGGGAAGGAAAAAAGGCCAATGGACAGAAGACATGTCTGGTGTTGATTCTTCATCTGTTGATGTTAAAATAGAGAAGAATCCCCTGGGAATGTCTCAAGAAAAAAAAGAAAATGTGTTGGCTGATGTGATGAGTATGGAGAATAAAAGAAGAGAGAATATTGTAAAAAACCGAGGGAAAGGCAAAATAGATAATAATTTGACTGTTAAAAGGTCAAAGAGTGACGTGCCAGGACATAGGATTGATGATGAGGGCAAGACAATGAGTGGAAAAAAGATCGGGCGCAAATTGAACAAATTCAAAGAAGCGGCCAGGAGAACCCACTCTGCCGGTCAATCCAAGAGAGACAAAGGTGAGCACGCGTTGACAATAGAATTGTGTGGAATATTTCTCACTTTATCTTGATCTCAAAAGTGTATTTACAGGTCTTGAGGATTCTGATCAGCGGGGCCGGAAGAAGGAAGATGGTGACAGTAGCAGACCTGCTCGGGCTGTGGATGATTGGGAACCGATTGGAGAACCAGCGTACATAGTTGATGGAACTGACGGTATGATTTCTTTTCTCGGAGTAGTAGATGCGATTCATTTAAACTAATACTGTTACAACAGCAGAAACTTTCTCATGTTTTTGATAACCGTTAGTCAGTAATATATTGCGAGTTCTAACTCACATTTCAAACATCTTGAAAATCTTCTAACCAAATAGAACACTAGAGTTTAAAAGATTTCTTTAAAAATTTTAAGTTTTTAAATGAATATGGCTTTCTGCCATTGGATTAAGGGCGCTTTTTCTAACAAAAAAAATTTAAAGATTAATACAAAAATTTTTACAACGTACGATCATCATGAATGCCAACAATGAGAAGAATTCTAAGAATTTCAAACTGCCATGTTATGATTCTGCGAACTGACAGTGTGGGAAATTGGAATTTGCAATTTTTATTTTTTATTTTTGCAATTTTTGAAAATATACAGTTCTCTGAAAGTGGGACCCATGCCACTTTCTTTACAGTTCTTTGCTACGTAGGAGGGGGAAAAATAAAGAATAAAATTGGAATTGTTTGTGAAAAAATAACTGTTTAACATTTAAAACTTGCCTGTTTCACATCAAATTATGCCAAAACTACTCATATTTTAAAAAAAAATTGAATGTAAATTTATTTGAAGATTGTTTTTAATTAACAGAAGGATTAAGGAAAAAAATCTTTCTTTATTATCTATATTCAAAGTCTATCTTCATTAACTACAAATGTTACAAAGACGCAGAAAGTATTTTGAGTGTGTCCAATTTTCAATAATTCAGATAGTGCAAGGAAAATATATTTCATTTTGAGTATTTTCCTCTATCAGAGGAAAAAAATGAACGAAAAACTTTGGAGGCCTTTTTTAAATTTTTTTAATTGAAAATGTTGAGTCTTCATGTCAAGTTGTTCTGTCGAAAATATTACCGTTTTCCACTGCACCACAACAATACTTTCTCTATAAAGCACAAGCAGTAGCTGAGAAAGTTAAAATCAGTTCTTGGAAAAAGGTCATGTACAATTTAAAAAAAATAGTAGTTTAGTGTAATTTTTTACAGTTAAAAAAGTACTTAGTGTAATTTTGCGTGTTTTCGAAATTGCAGATTTGAATTACCTGTATTTTTTTTGTGGGATTCTATCAGATTGTATTGTAACAATGGGAATGCCACACCCAGAAGTTTAAAATTCTCAGAATAACCTCCTGTTGTTGGGCGGTGTTTCTGAGTGAACAGAAATTGTCTAATTTTTTAATTCAGGTGGAAGCAAGTGTTTTTGACAAGAATCGAGAAGAAAATATTTGCTTATGTGTAATAATAAGTATTTTCAAAAGCAAATCATCTAATGGCTTTGATTTCTCTTCATGTCTTTTTTGTATCAATTTACTTACTGTGAGAACAAGTAGAATAAATATATTCCCCACTGCACTCTAGAAAACGTACACAATGGTGAAGTTACATTTAAGCACAGAAGCAAAACAAGGGGCCATCTCAATATTACAGGCATATTTAGAGTTTTAAAGTTATGCAGGCAAATGATACCTAATACATTTTCATTCTTAATATCAATATTACATGTTGATGCTTGGTATAGTCTCTAATTGTATAGAAATAGTTATGTAACTGAATAGATTCTTAGTCTTAAGTTAATAATGGCAGTAACGTTACCAACAATGCATAAAACAGTGCGTAATTTAAAACAAACTGAAAACCTTGTTTTTATTATGGTAGGTAATCACTCCAGAGATTGCTGGAATTTACCACTAAAGTTGCAACTACTGCCCATAAACAGTTAGATATAATAAAGCTTTTTTTTTTAACGAACTGACTACTTACAGCTTACATTTTGGTCTAGGTCCTCGCAAATCAATCATAGTTGCTGATCCTCGAATTCCACCTGGATGGACACGTCACACAATTCAACGTATGAGCGGACATTCTGCGGGGAAGTGGGATGTGTTTTTTGTGTGGTTTGTATTTATGATATTAAAGAATTTTTCAAAATTTGTATGCTTTAATGATTTTGAGGTTGAATATTTATTTATTTATTTATTTATTTATTTATTTTTAGTAAAATATTTAGTTATGTAAAAATTTGGTTCTTTTTCTTCTTCTTCTTCTTCTTCTGGGGGTGACTGTCCAGGAAACCTTTTGTCACCTCTGCTGGAGATGATGCCAATTTTAATAGTAATGCTACAAAAGAATTAAAGAACTTACAATAACTTGTTATGTTATGATTTATGTTATTATTACTGATTATCCTCAATTAATCCTTATTGTCCTTCATTAAAAGCACAAAATAAAAATTCAAACTAAAGCCTTATGAATATGTATTTTTGTTATAGAATTGAAATTGCTTCTTGCAACATCATTTAAACTTTTTTATAATTAATATAGAATTGCTAATCACTTCATGTTAAATGATGCAAAACAATGTCTTCTATTGCAGTCCGGAAGGGCGTAAATTTCGTACACGCCATGAATTACGTTTATATTATGAAGAGCGTGGAGAAATATTTCCTTCTGAGCAGTTTGACTTTTCGCTGGGTAGGCGCAAGAATAAAGCAGCAATGGAACGTGAGGGAAACAGTGCAATCTCATCATCTTCTGCGGGATGTATGTCAAATATGAAAACGTAAGTGTCATGTTTTTCATTGAAATGCAAATAAAATTATAAATAATAAAAAAATAATTTAAAAAAAAACTAGTGAGAACCCGTCAAAATTTGACAGTGAGATCTGAGATAAATGTAAAATACTGTACCCAGACTAATGTTCACAATATATTGCATTGTTTGGATCTGGAGGGTATAACGAAGATATTCTGTGATGAGTTCCCAAAATTTTGAACACGTATGGCCCATGACCAGATGGCAATGCAATATCGGCACAAAAGATATAGCTCTACTGAAGGATTATACTACTATACTACTATTATACTGAAGGATATTATTCCTAAAGTTTTTTGATGTGTCATCACCTCCTATAAAGAACTGTTTGATTTCTTCTGGCATATTGCTCGAAGGTATACTTATTTTCCCATTTAAGCAACACAGAGTAAATCGTTTTCAGAATTTGTCTCACATGGAAAGTACAAAACAGAACAAAACTGACATTTCATACATAATGACCCAATAGAAAATGAAATGTCTATCACGACACTTACGCTGACTTTCTCTTTCCCTCCGTCCAGTTAATGTACATTTGCGTCTTTTGGGGCACGTGGACAACGATTTGGAATTCGACATAACCTAAAAAACCTGTTCACTTAAGTATTACAACCAAGCAAAACCCACTGTGCGAGTGTTCTCTACAAAATACACCACAGAAGCAAATACATGCAAACTGTCAACACCACAATGCAATTATTACACTGAAATTATTATATTATTATATATATAATATAATAAATTATTATACTATATAATTTATATAACTATATTATAATATTATAAATTATTATACTTATTATTACCTTGACGAAATGTAAACAAATCTCAACAATCAAAACAAAACATCAAGCAGCGTGGACTCATATCTACGGACTCATGTATATCGATATTGAAACAGCCACCCTTTGAAAGAAAACAATTGACTATTGATAAGCGTACTATTAAAGAATGATTTAATTAATTAATTTACAGCGTAAATGTTGGTGAATCAACACAAACAATATCTGATAACACATCTAGGGATCATATTCTTTCATTGAAAAGAAAAAATACAACAATCGGTTCAGTAGAAGCTCTAAACGAAGCCATGGCAGAATACCTTATTTTTTTAAATATATAGATGATTATGTTGAAAATGCTGAATCTACAATGTAACATGTTACAGAGAAACTCACCATATTTAATTATAATCTACAATTTTATGAACTTTCTGCAACTCTTTTGTAAAAGTTGTGAGAAACTTATTCTTGACCATTGTGAGTGTTTTCTTGGTAGAAATTTACCAATTTTATATATGTGCCTCAAATGTATGATATGTTATTGGATTATTGATGGGTATCTGTATTACTAATTTCCAATGTGGGCAGAAATTAAAAGAAAACTTTGCAGCTTCTGGCAATGTGAGATGTGTCAATGGATTTATTAGATACTCAGGAACTAGGGAAAAATTCTAAAACTATTACTAATTTCAAGAATTAAAAGAAAACTATGAGCCTGTGGCCTTTTGACAGGTGTCTGTGATTTCAGTTGATATCCAGGATCTTAGGGAAAATACAAAAAACAGTTTCGATTTTAACTGAAAAACGCAAATATTTGAGTTTTTATTTCACGTACTCTCATACTGTGTGCATACTGATTGAATTCTCTTACTTGCTTCACTGCTAATGCCTCTACTGATATCATGCCCAAGCAAGCCTCCAAGGAAAAGGCCGCCTGCCAATAAATATTTGCTGTTCACATGTTGTGCTATGGAACAACAATTTTTATTTCTCAGCCACTACTAACGGTGTATAAAGTATGGTAATGGTGTGTGAAAAAGTGGTGACTTTCAACAGGAAAAACTGTTATTGCAGGTCCTCACAAAAAAAAGTGAAAAAATCTGATTCCTATATGTAGTAAATTACTCTCTTTAATAGTAATCTCTACGAGTAGAGATAACCAATCACAATCAGCCTGGTACTGATTCTCGTCCAAATCTCAGCTGACTGGCAGTGGCCCTGAGGAACTTGCAATGTTAGACATTGCCTCCTCAAAAGCGGATTGACCAGGAGAGGTGGATCAGGGTGTCAACTGTGTCACTGCAGTGCCCCTGACCGAGAGGTCCTAGGTTTAATTCCTGACGGTGGCAGGATTTTTCACACTAGCTTGTCAGCTAGGTCGAATTCACTGTCTGGAGGAGAATTCTAGTGGCTAGCTGCTCTGATTGGTAGTTTTCTGTGGTTTCTCTGGTCAACACTAGGCGAATGCTGGAGCAGTACCCTAACAAACAGGCCATGGACCTCGTGCAATCTTTCCTTCCACTTTCTTGTCCTATCCTCACTCCTTACTCACACACACGTACACTAACATTTACTACACTATCGCACATGGCAGGAGTCTGGTCGGGAGCTTAGAGCTTGTCCCAGTTGGGTCAGTGCCTCGCTGGTGGAAGATAACTGGTTGAGGAAAATCCTGCTCTCCAACAATAGGTCGGCGCTGGTTGTTCCCATCCAGTGAGGGAAGATCACCGCTACCTCCCGACGAAAAACACATGCACCACACTTACGAGATTAACAACCTTAGCCATTGATGTGCCCAGAATCACTAACAACCAACCAACCATGGAATGCTGATAAGGTGCAGTCCCCTAATGAGGAGACTCATTGTCGTTTCAGAGATGTATCAAGAACTTGATTCATGCCCATCCTCTTTGATTTTGTTTTATCTGTTATTGACATGTATGTTCCGACATTGCTGATCAGTTAAGACTGGACCAAAATTTTATTGAACTGTAGCTGCTATGAAGCATGGACATGTAACTACTGTAATATGTTTTAACAGGGCCTTACTCAATGCTAAGCATTGCTGGAAGGAAAACATTTCAACTTGGATGGGAACCTGGGTTACTGCTCAAAGTAATGTTGAACAAGAACTTGCTGAGCTGAGCTTTGTGCTCTCTGTGTGGAAAAGTAATCGCCTCATCCTTATCCTAAAAGAGGGTAATGAATGAAAGCATAAGTGAAGTTCAATCCATGCCAAAAACAGATTTTCCCTGAACCTGGCTGTTTTGCCCATGTTCAAATTCTTCACAAAGCAATATGTGACATGTAAAAAGCTGGGGATGGTCTCAGTGCTGTGCTAAATATATCCAAAGCATTTGACCCGATTCGGTGGGCTCTGTCCAGAAAAGGGATTCCCGATGCCTTTATCAATGTGGTAATTAATTGACTCTTACACTGATGCCTCCAGTCATTCAACAACCCTTGAAAGTCATTTAGGTGGCAATTTGTAGAGGAGTTAAACAGGGGGACCCCTTCCCCACTACTTTTTTATCTCATTTTGAAGTGCCTGCTTGAGAAATTGGGAATTAAGTCAAGATGCCTGCTATTGTGTGTGTGTGTCAGTGTTAGTATTCGCTGACAATCTCTTGCTGATAGCAAAAGATGCCCCAGGAGCTCAAGAATTGGTTGATACTGTAGTGAAATATCTTGGAACCCTCAGAATGATATTGTTCATAACTAAGTAATCATTGTTTCAAATTACAACTTTTGAACAATCCTGGTTCATTGAGGAGGACCTGTACCTGGAGAGGTTCGATGAAAGAATTCTTCTGGTCAGTAATGATTATGGCTTAACATACCTGGGAATGAACTACTCTAATTGGAATGGCTTCCCAGTATCCATCTCGAATTTGACTGAACCTAGGTTTATGATTAGAAAAATCCGCAGATCCTTTTTGTAGACGTCAGAGCTCCTGTCCACACTTCTACTTACATACACTATAAAGTTTGTGTCAAAATTGACGTTTGCAATTTGCAATCTGTAATGAAAATGTTTATATTTTATAATTTTAAATTAAAATGTTGATGAGGTGATACTCGTACGATGGTTACACCGAGGGCAGATCACCCCTCCTGCTACCACCTTGCTATGCCATTGCTCTATACTGCTTAAATAGAATGCAAGAAATTTAAAAGAAACTCATTGAAGTATATGGCTGGCAATAATTGAGCAATTGTTGTAGTATTTTGCACCTTTCAATAATATTTTATTGTTTCAGAGGGCGTCAGCCAGGTGTGGGTTCGGCAGCACTGAATTTAGGGCCAAGTGTGGTGGAGTCTTCCGGTGATACCCCAGTGCGACGTGTGAAAACTCTCTTGCCACGCATACGGCCGCTGAACTCGGAAGGTGGTCTACCACCATCGGTTCTACATGGAACACCAGGAAATGAACCTGTTGAAGATCTTTCTTTGTTATCTGATGGTACAGGTAAGTGCAGTTTTTTTTTAATGTATTGAAGTAGTTAGAATAATCACAAAAGTTTTAAATGCTTGACTTGCTATTACGTTTTCCTGAAAGAATATTTCACTTCATTTCAAAAATACAAGGAACATTAAATTAGATGAACCTCACTTTATTTGTGACTGTCAATAATCTCCTTACTAGTGGATAGTCTTTTAAATGTTTCATCCTTTTTTTATTTTTGCTTAAAAATTGTATTTCAGTACTTGGTGGACTGAAAATCCAGAAAGAGAACGATGCTTTTAGATGTCCTAAAGAGGGATGCAATAAAAATTTTCGAAAGGAGAACCTCCTTCAGGTTGGTATATCTGTTTCAATTAAATACGAATCTTGAATTTATTTCTCATGTGATTAAACTTACTTTGGGTGTCAAACTTATATAATGAAATACATATTTGATACATATTTCATGTGAAGATGGTTCCATGGGCACCAAACAAGTATATCCTTAAGTTATGTATGTTACGAGCTTAGGTTCATACTCATCAATGTTGGATTACTTAACCTAAATGAAATTCAGATGTCTTTCTTTTTAGATATGACAGATCATTGAACTCCTTAGCTTATTAGTTGTTGTAGTTCAAGAGTGTGTGGTTTTGATTGACTTGATTCTGCTGACAACTGAGATGAGTTTTCTTCACAGTAACCCTGATGATTGCAAGAGAAGCAATGAAAATGCATCCCAGCTGTAAGGGTGGCGCATTAGTTGGGCACTTTCTCATCCCTTCAGATCTGTTCACGACTACATTCCTTCCATCATTGTAGCTTGTGGGAATAGCTATTTATAAAATTATAAATGTCTGTATTACCGTAATCCCTTGCCGGGACGGAAGTGTCGTTTGTGTTACGGTGAAATTCGTATTAAGCGAGTTCGCGCTAATGAGGGTTTACTGTAATTCGAAAATCATGAAATAAGATAGTCACGAAAAGAAACTAAGAATAACTGACCACATCATCGTCCTTTGAAATCTGATATCTCTCCCTGTACACAAAAATTCTCTTCTCATTTACCTTTACACGGTCACAATGCTGTTCCTTCATATGATAACCGAGGATGACAAAAAAATATTTGACGCCTTTTATATATCCGAAAACTTTAAATGTAGAGTATTGCCATATCCTGTGCTTTATAGTTTTTGCAAAGTGATTTTCGTCTTAATTCATGCACAGCTTTGATCAAACACACTCTTGCATGCTCAAGTTACATGGCCAAAATGTAAACGTTTGTGACATCTCGGAAAAGTTGTCCTCGCATGAAATCAAAAGTGTACCTATCCTGATGTAATATGATCTGTAGATAACAGGACAATAGCCTCTGTAGCTGAAAGACTGACTACAGCTACCAGCATTTCCCCATACACTGGTCTCAAAAATTTTCTGCAGTTGACAGTAAATCCTTTGCTTCCAAGAATTGATATATCAAAGCATTTTGGACTCCTTTGGTAGTGACCTCATCCAGGTCCTTCATCTGAATGGTCATATCGTGGGCGAGTGTTCTTACATCAGCTTGCGATCCAAACACTTTCTTTACTGAATACTGGACCTCCAGCATTTGGCAATCTGTGGATCCTGAAAGTTGTAGGAGGAGATTGCCACATGACTTCCGGATCTGAGTTACGTTTGAACCCAAATCTTTGAGCTCAGGATCACCGTTAACTTTTCTCAACATGTCCGCATAGGCTAAGGCATGATCTTTCTTTCTTATTACTAAAGCATCCGGCTTTCGAGTTTTCATATGCTTTTCATTCTTTTTTCATCTGACCTCTTGCTCTTCGAACTCACTTTGTAATGATGCTGTGGAAGACGTTTACATCCAGGTTTCTTCTTGATTGTTCTTCAGGCTTTCATTCAATTCCATCAACACTTTTCATAGTGCTCATGATTGCATGCTCGATTCCTTTTCTCGTTGACCCCTCCATTCATTTTCTGTTGGGTGAATGGGGGGTTTGGGTGGGTGGGTAATAGGGGAGAGGAGAGAAGGGTAGGAAGGAAAGATACCGCACGGTCCATGGACCATTTGTTAAGGTACTGCTCCGGCATTTGCTTGGAAAATCCAATATAGCTGGCTGCTAGAATTCTCCAGAGAAGAGCTGAATTTGACCAAGCTATTTCGGTAGTGTCAAAAATCCGCTACTGTTGGGACTCAACCCTAGGATCTTTTACCGATCGAATAGTTTGGGAAGTTGTTTCTCCAAATGTGGAATTTTCACTGTATTTTGTAGAAGAGCACAGACAAAGATTTCTTTACCAAGTTGAGTCATTACATCTTCAGTTAGCCAAAAAGCTACAAGTTGAATTTCGATTGTAAAAAAGTTCGTGAACATGTGCTGTTTGTTGAGGAATGAGCAACGAGATCTGCAAGTAGATATGTGGGCAGTCAATAGTATTTCCCAGAATTTTTAAGAATAACACAATTTGTGTCAGATGCTGCTGCATTAATAAGCTTTGACTACCAATTTTATTTTATTTTTTAAATTTTAATACACTGCAAATTCATCTCAAAATTTATTTTGCTAAGTGTACAATTTTCTTCACCTAAATACTAGAAAGATAACTTGTTTGATCATATTCCATGAGGAAAAGATAATGAGTTGCAATATCATCACCATGGGCTAACTCCTATTAAAATATAACCAAATATAACCTCAAAAGAATTTTTATTGTTAGGCTAAATACTACAAGGTTTTATTTTACTTTTGCAGATGCATATGAAACATTATCACCCAGAATACAACCGCTTTGTTGCATCGACACCCAATGTAGCAGACCTTGCCTATGCCCGAACAGTGGGAGAACCTTTGGAGGAATTACATACACGGACACCTCGTCCTTCAGTTCTTGATAAAATTTCAAGATTTGAAGCCTTACGTCGTGCTCGTGCTACCCCTGGTGAAAGTGTGGCCTCAAGTCCTCCTGTTCCATCGACATTACCATTGACATCAACTGCTGTTGCTGCCTCTGCTTCAGAGTCGTCGCCCATGTCGCCACTCATTTCTGCTACACCAAAGTCTGCATCTGCTAGTCTTCGCCGTCGAGTTGGAGAAGCAGAGGCAAGTGATGTCTCTCCTCTGGTGGAAACATTGGATGCAGGAGCAGCATCAGGAGCAATGCCTTGTTCACCATTAATCACTGACCATGGGGAGGTGCCTCAAACTGTAATTCGAACACTTGTGCCTGTTGTACGGCCTCTTCCTGTTGAGATGACCCTTCAATTAACATCCAATGAGGGTGAAGGGGATTTAATTAAAGGATTGGGCAATCAAGTTTTACAAAACTCTCATTCATCGGCAGAAATTTCATCAGTCTTAGAAAAGAGGTTAGAAGAAAAAGAATTAGATTCATCATCATCAGCAGTTGTACCCATTTCCAATGCCAGTCATACAAAATCCTTGCGAATGGTGCGTCGTCGTCATATGTCAGATTTTCATATGGAGCCACTCTTAAAGAAGCGTAAATCAGGTGAGATATTTAATATTTTTTCTTATGAGTACATAATTTGATGATATGAGAACTTCTGGCCAGTGTGCAAATTGGCAATTTTCTCTATAAAGTAACATTCAATACCTCAGGAGAGCATGAATAGAAGATTTGATGATTGAAAGGATGTCCATCTTTGCTTATGCAAGAATCTGAGTGAATACTAAGAATAAATTTAGCAATGTTGCCTTTTCCAATTTTCGTGAATTGATCATTGAAATCATTAATGAGGAACCTAATATGGGTTAATTGCACTTTCGGCAAGGGGAGAACAATTTTCCATCGGGGGCATCAAACTGGAGTGCTGTGAACAATACTTGCATCCTCATGTCAATTCACACCCTGCTTCTGGCTATTTTTTCTATTGTAGATAAATCTACAGATTTGAAAAATTGATACTTTTCTTTCTTTCTACCTTTAATCTGATCAATCATTAATAAATTAATACATTTCATCAAAAGATTGTATTTACTATTGTCAACATTGTATTTTCATAATTATGAAAGTTGTATTATTGCAAAATTGATCTGATCCACAATTACAAAAACTTCACTGTTGGACCTATAGATGACAAATAATTCTAAATTTATTGAAATTGCTTCATTAATCGAATCAAATTTTTAAAGAAATATTGCAAGAAAATGTAATTGTTTGTAAATCAGGAAAAAAAGGTTTTATTTATTTTTTTAATCTATGAAGTTCCACTGATACTATCAATTATGTGTAAATTAATCAATTAGTCAGTTAAAACTTAATTTTTACTGATAAGTTTTAGTTTTAATTTTGGCTCTTTTTAAATGAAAGATACTAATTTCCTGGTGTTGGGTGTTTAATTTTTACAATTTTCTCTTTATCTACATCTGTCTTGTTCACAAAAAGTTGTATCGTGTGGGAGTAACTTCAATTGATACCTCATAAACTAGAATTACTACAACAGCACACATTTTCTCACATTGTTTGTAACAGTTACATAATATTATAAGTAAAATACTATTATAATAAAATTTTCTGAAAGAGGAAGAGTTGGAGTAGGTCTTACTTCACAGTTGTTTCATACATCACCAGAAAGAATCTTCTTTTGATGTGTTGAAACCTTCTGTTGAAGGTGTTCATGATGTGACTCTCTACAACAGAAAATTTTGAATTTGTGGGAGTCCAACTCTTCGTGTACTTCTACAAACATTAGGGTGAGAAATATGGGACAAAAATGCTGCAATGCCATAAGCAACTCGCGTTCAAATTCTTTATACTAAATAATCAAAGCTAAAACGAAACAGTTTTGTATGAATTAGTAACTCAGCAATATGTATTATTATTGTTGTACATTATTGTTTACTTGTCAAATTTCTGTAGACTCTTACCTCTTTCAAAACTTTGTTGCCTTCAGTTGATTTCTCATGCTGTTGATATTTGAAAGACACCCTCCTCTCCTTATGGCTGTGTGCAGCCAAGCCAGATTGTGTTCTTTCTGTTGTCCTCGCTGGTACAACCAAAATTCTGAAGCTCCTCCATCTTCGACAGTGCCCACTTCTGTGCATGTCATGGAACGTTGATTTAGATACCGTGGTTCGACTGTCAGCCGTGCCGCATGTTTTAAAAATGCTGATGGTCATGTAATATGACACCTGCCTTTCAAGACAATAATAACAGCCGAGTTTTCAGAGAGAATGAACCTGGATGTGATTGCTCGATGGCCTATCAAAGAGAAATTCACTGCTCTCATCCTTTCTCTCCCAGGTTGCCAAATTGCTCAAACTCGATTGTCACAATGAAGTTGGTAGAGCGAGTAGCTGCATGGCAATAGTTAATGTTGAATGTACATTCTGACAGAATTAAATGAGCCTAAACCAACAGGAATTTTCGTATTTCAAATTTGTGGAACAGGCAGATTTTTCATTAAGATCGTACACTTTCTCAACATGTCTCACACAGACAACAGGCAGATTTAAGAATTCAACAAAGAGAGGCCCAAAACCAGAAGCTATCTGCAGATCTTAAAAGTGATAAATACTTTAGAAAAAAAATGCCTAAAATAAAAGCTTTTCTTATAAAACCTCTTCCTTCTTAATGAAATAATTTCTTGTTTCTTCATGAAATCTATTCATTAAATAAATCTATGTACAATATTTTCAAAATAAAAGTAGTGTTTGCGTAATATTATGTGAAATAAAACAAAATATGTTGGACAACAGAGACTATACTGAGTGCAAGATAAATCATTATTACGTTGTAAGCAAATAATAGAGTAAATGTATAAAATAAGTGGTGTTGCTTTTTATTAGATGCTGAGGAGACTGCACAAAATGCAGTAGTAAACGGAACTGGCAATAGACAGACTCGTACTGAGTCTTTGCGTCGAGAAGAACTTATTAACTGCACATGTGGTTATCCTGAAGAGGATGGGCTTATGATCCAGGTAATCAATCTTTAAAAGAATATTCTTTACTATTATTCATATATATATCGATGGATTGAACACTGCCACAAATCAAAATTGATTGTTTTTCAGAAGCATGTAAAGATTTGACCTAGTTATTTTGGAATGAGTGATGGAAGTCTGACTCTGCTATTGATCAGTAAAGACCAAATTTTTATATAATTACATATTTTTTTCTTTCTACTTACCGTTCTCAAAATTGTTGTGTTGTCCATCTAAACACAAGATCCAATTTTTTTGTTACACACTTTTACATATTTAGTTCTCTATTACATATTTTGCTTTTTTAACAAAATATTTTTTTATTCTATCAATTTTATTACATATTTCATTTTTTTGAACAAAATATTTTAAAAAAATCAGCATTTCCCCCTACATTATTACTACATGCTGACTACTCGAGGAGAGTGAGAATTACTATGTGAAGACATGGTTGGATGTTCTCACAGTCTGGTGTGCCTCTTTCAGTTATCTCAGTGGCAGGATATGTGTCAGCGACTGACATAATTTTTGCTTTTAGGAGTGAAACTTGTGCTCTCCAAATGATTTTTAATATGTTTGTATTATTCAGCTTAAAATCATGTGTAAATTACAAATAATTATGCAAGTATAAAGGTGTATGCATTAGTGTATGACATGGACCCATGCAAACATTCTGCACTTTGTAAATAATTTTCACTTTCTCTTTACTACTTACATAGTAAAGAGATTAGGAAACTAACTACGGCTTGAAAGTCTGTGCCACGTGAAAGCACCACTAGTTTAATTAATAGTTGTCACTCAATTTTGAGTTATATTGGTGCAGTGTGTTTGAATCACCACTACGTTAAGAATTCATTATAACATTTAAAATGCACACTGTCTAATGCAGGAAAACAGTGTTGAGAAACTGTTGTATCCTCATGAACCAAATAGCTCAAATTCAAATCCCAGCCTCGAGAAATAGGGATTCTATCCTCATTTCTTTAATCTATTAGCAAACATTTTTTCCCTTTTTTGTGGTATTATGAATCCATTGTAGCATTTGAATATATCAAACTTAAGTTGTGTTTCATGAGTATGTTTATCTTACCATTTTTTATTGCTAATGTTTGTTTCAGTGTGATTTGTGCATGTGTTGGCAACATGGACTTTGTAATAATATTGAACACGAAGATCACGTTCCAGAAAAATATGTGTGTTACATATGTCAGAATCCTTCGAGAGAGAGACGATCCAAACACTTTTTGCATGACCAGGATTGGTTAAAAGAAGGACGATTACCAAGGTAAAACTGCAGGAATAACAGTTGATAAAAACTTTATAATGATCATTTTATTTCCAATATATCACTATTTAATAAATGTAGGTGCATAAAAATGTAATACATTACATTTGATATTTTAGTGGGATTCCAAATCACTCTAGTGGGAAATGAGTTTGGTTTAGCAGATTTTTAGTAGAAACACAGAAGCCCTCTAACAGTGAAATCCACATACAACTGGCAACAGTGGTAACTCTATCCCATTGATAATATCTGGTTCCAGACCAGCATTATATGCATCCCAACTAAAACTTCACCCAGTGTCCTGATTCTCCAACATGTAGCCTCTTACTGTTAGTGCAAGTTACATTTTTTACAATTTCAATAATAATAATAATAATAATAATAATAATAATAATAATAATAATAATAATAATAATAATAATAATATAGTTATTATAATTATAATTATAATATATTATATTAATAATATATATTAATTATATATTATATTATATTATTAATTATATTATTATTATAATTTAAATTTTTAACTAATATTTCCTTTGCCGTGTTTGACTGTTTTTCTGCTTGTTACAGTCTGTCATTCCGTTCAAAGAACCATCTACAAATAGCTCAAAATGAAGCAATTTTAAAGGATTCACATGACCTCACAGGAACTCTTCTGCAGTTGCAAACTGTAATACACAGTCTACGTGTCAAAGTCAACATAGCAGAGTAAGTATCTAAAACATAATTTCCTGCATTCCTGAGATTGTATCATAAATGTTTCAGGGGCTTCTTGTAAAATATCCCCCAAAATTAATGTATTAATATATTTAGGAGCAAGATAGATACTTGTTTGTGTTTTGCATATTATTACATTCTCATCTAATCATATAACTCTCTTATTATTACTTTCTCGTCTACGTATATATAAACTGAGTAATACGTGTAATGTAGAGAAAGTTATGTAATGCTGTGGAAAATCAATTGAAATTTCAATGGAAATACAAGTTTTGGGGTTCTCTGATACTGAAAAAGTGAGTTTTTCAAAACATCCGTTCGTCATCTGTAAACAACATTAGTGCCCAAACTGTGCATAGGATTTTTTTCAAAACTGAATACCTCCCGGTCGATCTGGCCCCATTCAAATCTCTGCAATTTTGAATAACCTTCTTTAAGTTTTTGGGGGATGGGGGTTACTTTAAATGATGCCCCTGAGACAGTTCCAAAATTGTCTCAAAAATGGCTCCAAAATTTTTATTTAAATTTCTGTTAAGAAGAGAGTAAAATACACTTATGAAGGTGACAAAGGTCCGATTTTCACTCTTTACTTTGAATTTTCGAAAATTGCAAAAGTTTTTTTCCGGTGTCTGTCTACATCTTCAAAATTGAAGATAGAATTTTTTCCTTCAAATGAAATTTATTCTCCATAATTAATTCTTTCTTTGAGATCATATACTTTTTTTTTATTTTTAGAAGTTTTCATGCAGTATTAGGTGAAATATGTATAAAAATATTAAAAAATAAGAATTTCTCAAAAACTGCTTCAAAATTTTTTTAAAACTTTTGGTAGAGATAATGCTAAATGGTGGTCTCATTTTTATTGAAATTCCCAATTTTTCAAAAATTGAAAAAGTTCAATTTTTTCGGCCTCTTCCAACAACTAAAATATTGAAGATAGAGATTTGATGTAAGGTGTATATAATATGATAATATGTAAGGTGATGTTGAAATGTCTACCAGAACACTTACCTTGTTAATCTTTACAATCAAATCTGGTATGAACATACCGTCCCAAAAATATGGTGGGAAGACAAATTCACACCGATAACTAAGGTAGGAAAAGATCGATCATTACCGACAAATTATCGCCCAATCTCCTTAACAAACTGTCTGTAAAATATTTGAGAGTATGGTAAATGTGTCTGGTCTGGTCCCTAGAGTCAAGGAGCTTGCTAACTCCAATCCAATGTAGTTTCAGAAAACACTGATCAACTCTGTATCACTTAGTCACGTTAGCAACTCAGATTTTCTCCTTTCCATTGAGACAAAATGTAATTTTCTTCAACAAAGAAAAAGCTTGTCAACACCTGGAGACATGATATATATCCAGTAATCCCCCCTTGGAAAATAGTGTTCCTCAGGAATCTATCCAAAGTTTCACTCTGTCATCACTAGAGACTGGAAAAATATGTAGTATGAAACATCAAAATATGTACATAAATATGTAATGAAAACTAAGAATTTGTAATAAATATGTAAAATCAGATATAATATATAATATTAAAATACTCTAATTATAAACACATTTAAATAATACAAACTTTTATAAAAAATTTCCTACACAAATTTTAAAAACATTCCAAACGTTCTAAAATTCATTTGGAAAGGCGCAAGTGATGCACACTTGCACCATACAACTTTCCCATTGGTAATAAAACCATCACAAATTGTTATCCAGGACTGTAGTTTAGCGGCCACTAGATGCAATAGAAGCCATTGATGGCCACCAAACTGGCGATATCTACGACCAGTAAACTATCACTGCAGTATGGAATGATCTCATCAAAGTGTTTCACGACAGTGATCGCCAAAGTTTCTTGGAAATTATGGTTAAAGGTCGCCACTCGCGGCTTCTGATAATTTTCACTCCGAAAGTTGAAAATGATCTGACACTGACGCGCTGCCCACCCTGCCCACTCTGACGTTTCCCACCCTGAGATAACTAATGCAGGCATGCCAAACTGAGAATATCCCACCGCGTCTTCATGCAGCATATGTACCTTGAGTAGAGTATGCAGTAGCATCCAATAATAATGTAGGGAAAATTGCTGAATTTTTTGAAAATACTTCTTTTTATAAAAAATAGTAACAAAATTGATAGAATAAAAAAATATCTTGAGAAAATAGCGAAATATCTAATTAAAGTACCAAATATGCAACGAAAAAATTGGATATTGCTTTAGAACGGCGACAATTTGCCAAGATTAAAATTTTGAGAATGGTAAGGAAAAAGACGAAAAATATGTAATTACATAAAAATCTCATCTCTAGTCATCACCATTAACTCCATTACCTCTGTTGTACGTGAACCAGTTCAAGCATCGCTGTGTGTGGATGGTTTTGCTACTTTCTGATAGTCTGGAAGCACAAATGCGATCGAAAAGCAGCTTCAGCTGGTCCTTAATAGATTGCATTAATGGAGCGAGTCTATGAACTGAAAATTTTCAATGACAAAAACTTGCTGCATGCATTTCTGTAGAAGTTACCATCTCCATAACAACCCAAAGCTTTTCCTAGGTTGTCTCGAGCTTCCCTATGTTAACGTTAGGTTTCTGGGATTTGCGTTCAACAGATCTCTGATGTGGCACAACCTTATCTGTAGGTTGTGGACGAGATTTTTTTCTCTCTCAACTTCTTCCAGAAGTTTAGTGCAATTTCGTGAGGAGCAGACTGGATTTGTATTCTGCTGCTCTATTGAACAGTCTAATACTGAGTGAGCGAGTGCTCACTCAGGTGTGTGTGCTCACTCTGATCTACTCTTAACCCATCACTGCCTAAACCTCCATGTGTCAGTTTCCAGAAGTTTTTCGAAGACCTAAATGTTCAGCTCCCCTCACATGTGAAACCCTACCGCAACCACATACCTCTGTAGAAACTCCTTTTTCCCACTTTCAACAAAAAAACCCATCCTTTGTGTACCTGGTACACTTCAATGAGTTGAGAGCAGCCTTTCCTGACCACACTCTCCTTGACTGATGGCCTTTCACTGACGGTTCTATTATGAATGATTAAGTGAAGTCATGAAGTTCGCTGTGCTGCAACCCCTGAAATATATCGAGTCAAGTTTGTCAGTGTTGTATGCAGTGATTCCCGTGGTGCACTTCACTCCCTTTCCCCCTCAATCCAATTGACGACGACAATACAACTGATTCACCCTATGTTGTCTTGCCACTATGACCTAGTGCTTTGGATTCGGCATCATGTGGGAAACATAAGCAGTGAGCTAGCTGACTAGGCTACAAAATGAGCTACTCGGAAAGTCACCTATTGACATTCCCTTCATTCCCTCAGCAAATTTTTGAACACTGCATATTCAATGCATGGTAGATAGAATGGCATAATACCACTGTTAAATTAAGGGCGAGTAAAGATTCTACGAATCCCTCTTGTTCTTCATCCCATGCCACAAGGCACAAGGAAGTATTTTTAACTTGTCTTCATATCAGTCATTACCACTTTTCACAAGTTTTCCTCCTTCGAGGTGAACCACTGCTAATCTGTGACTTGTGCAAGATGGACCTGTCTGTGAAACACCTCCTCCTTGAGGTACATAGCAGATCTTATCATTACAACAAGGTACTTCGTGTATAAATGTTTGATTTATCGCCTGAAGATGGGGACAACAGATCTCCAAAATGTCGCTAAATAAGGAGTTTGTTGCAGTTTTTACAAAGACTGTTACTTAAATAGTGAAGTGTATGTATAAATGTAGTTATCTTTAATACATTGAAACTTAATTTTGTATTAAACAGATGCAAAAAAAATAGACTACTCGTGTACCGTATAAAATAAATGTTCAAAATGTAATATCTTTATGAGTATTATTTCAAAATAAAGCAGTGTTAGAACAAATTGACTTGTCATACATTGATTAAAACCATTTTCATTGACATTAAATATTATTATTATTATTATTATTATTATTATTATTATTATTATTATTATTATTATTATTATTATTATTATTATTATTAAAACTAAATGAAACTAAATATATTATTTCTTGTTTTCTTTTGAACCCCAAATATGCTTTGGAAAAGAGTTCTATGTTCAGAAATTGATATTTTAGCGCTTGAAAACGTGTTCTTAGTTCAAAAATTTGATTTGCCCTGTTTTTCACAATCTTATAATGTATGATGAAAAAAACAAAATGAGATGTTCGTTCTGTGCATTAATTTTTTGTAATAATGTTTCAGTTTACAATTATTGTTAATTATATTTTCTCTTACAGAAAGAAAGATCACCCAAAGCTGTACTTGTGGGCTCACAGTTGGGAAAAAGGACAGAATCCATCTCCACCAGATGTACATGTTCTCACAAGTAAGAAACATTACATTCCTCAGACAGTGTTAATATTTTACCCATTGAACTGCCTAGGATATTATAACAGTTGCCACCAAGAATGATCACTGGACGTGGAAATTAATCTTGTGGGCCACCACACTTTTTGATTAAGCTGATACCCATGCAGATATCCATGGGGACACTTCAAATATTGGCTGCAAATATAAGCTGCCTTTCATAAGTGTGACATCCATATCCCATACAGCTCCAAATGTATTTTTCCGAGGGCCACTTGCAAATCATTCTACTTTTCTAAATTATAAAGAAAACAAGTTTAACTTAACTTTATTTTTGAAAAGTTGAACATGACATAATTTCAAGATATGTCTTTAAGGAACAGATTTTATTTAGGAAAAAATCATAATTATAGTTGTAGGAAGACGCCGAAAAAATTTTGAATTTTTGTAATTTCGAAAAATTAGTGATTTCGACAGAAATAAGACTTACACCATTGCCTTAAATGTCCTTTGCACTATCCAACAACAAAATTTAATCAAAAAATTTGGAGCCTTGTTTTGAAAATGTTCAAGGGGTTTCATGTAATGTTACCCCCAAAATTAAAATATCGGTGTCAAATTCCAGGGACCGCAACATCAACCAGATCGATTAGGGAATATTAATTTTGGAGAAAATCTGCTGAACAGTTTATGCGCTAACCTTGGGCACAGACACATTCTGGTGCATAATTACAATACTTTCTCTTACTTTTGTTATTATGAGAAAATGAAAATTGAATGAAGTTACCGGAATTCTATGGAATGGATTTGCACGTGAATTAATGTGCACCACGTTAACAAGTACTACATTTGATCTAAAACAGTGCGCATTAGAATTGTGTAAATACCATAAATGATATTAATGCTAAAAATACCCAGAGACAAAATAATACATACAGATCACAGAAAGTAATGGTTACAGTTGGATACAATGTGTAACCAAGACAAGCCAGTCCATTATCCAGTAAAGGTTTTTTATACATTTGTAGTGTAAGTGATAGATCCTCGTCGTAAGTTAAGGTTAAAATTCGGAGTAACCCTTCATATTAATCAGAAGTGTAAACCAACCAAAACATTGTAGTATGATCCATTTCAGAGTCATTGCTTTACAACAAAATATACTTCATGAAGCTATTATTCTTACCGGCTGTGTGGAAGGAGAAACGTGTTTCACACAAAAAATTTTGATAATTTCCAGAAACTACCTATTTCTGTTCAAGAGACTGCTGTTTACCGATAAATTGTTTTTCTTCAATGACAATTGAAGAAAACTCAAGAGCAGACTTTTTTGGTAGACGTAGGTTTTTGTAAAATTTGTTTTATTAATCGTCAGGTACGATAGCATGCTCTCGACTGAGTGGTTCCACAAATGTGTTGATTCTTGCTCATAAACGTAAAACCAAAAACAATACATAAAGAACTTTTGCTGTAAATTTCATTATAATATTAGTGTAAAAATTGATAAATAATTACATATTTCCACACTTTATTTCTACCTTTTTATTTAACCTGTTTAAATGTATTCAAGTTTCCATGCTAAAGTGTTTGCAGGGACAGGTAGTTGCTAAAATAATTTTAGAAAAAATTTCAATTAATAAGATGGCTAGACAAGGGAAAAGAACACTTTTTGGTTCAGAATCCCAGTACATGTACAGAGTCAAAATGTAGGGATTTTTGTTCTGCAGTATCGCATGTCTTTCTATGTACTCTATGTATGAGAAAGTAACATTGCTCATGTATCTGTCCTGTCAATAACTGGGGAAGATGAATCATTCCTTTTTCGTTTCAGAAAATGAAAGCAAAATGGACACAGCTGAAACTTCGAAGAAAATGGATGAGCAAACTGAAGTTGAAACTTGCAAAAAACAAAGAAACATCTCTCACCAATACTGTTCGTTGTATAATAAATATGATGCAGCAGAACAATCTCCTGAGATGGTGAGTTATTTGTTGAGTAAATAATGTTAGACATTGATTCTTGTATGGTTATAAAAGGAAGGGATTAGACAGAATTGCTGTAGTTCTGCCAGGTGATTCATCAGCAGAAGTTGGTCCTTAGCTGCCTTTGTTTGCTGTGTATTCATGCGATTCTGGCAAGGTGGAAATGTAATATGAATTATAGATTACATTTCTACTTGTTTAATTATATCTTATCTGTTGTTAATAGTATTTAAGTTTAATTATTCGACTGTGACTATTTAAAGTGCTTAAAAGGATTGAACAGTATTGGGAGCTGTTGTGAATTCACTGAAAATAAAAATGTCCTTTGTTACGGTGTCAATCAGATCACTTGTGAGCGTGTTATGAAGATATATTCTCTGCACTAAAGAAAATTGTGTGACTAGTGCGCTGTTAACACAATCAATGCTCTTGTAACACAAGTTGATCGAGACCACCATTCACCGCTTCTGGAATGACAGGGGCACCAGGTTGCACAATCCCCAGGGCGATGTGGGCTCGTCTCGTCGAAGTGCTTCATGTAACAAGTTAAATAAGAGCATTTAAAACTGCTTGTTGCATCTAATTGCTTATGTTTTGAGGCTTGCAGTTTCAAATGTTTCGTTGTCTAATGCTATTGCAAAGATTTTTTTTCAATCCATTTCTAACATAAGAAAGGAAGTTGATTTTTTATTAGTCGTTTACCCCAAATTTGTTTTAATTTTTAGAGTGAGCCACCAGTGGAAGTGAAGAATCTTCAGGATGAAGCAAAAACAAATCCACCTGAAGTAGCAGATGCTGTTGTTCTTGACAACACTATAGAAATTGCAACTGAAACCGAAGTAGTTACAGCAGAAACAGTTCAAGAAGAAGAGACTGAAGAGCAAAAAGAAAGATACGTTGATGAAGACGATAAACTATCGGCAAAGAGGTAGGCATCCTTTACTGTAATTCGTTACTATTTTTGTCATATATCATGCAATGGTTTTTATCTCCCATTTATGTACTATTTCTCCATCATTAGTGTGTTCCATAATATTTTTCCTTGTGGCCTAGGGGAATATTCAAAAGCTAAATTATCAGAAGAATTCACCTGTTCCTACAAATATTGAAGAAAATAATATTTCTTTTACTTTTTATCGGGTTCTTTCTTTCATTAGACATTGTGTTGCGTTTCTGTATGCCTTTTTCTTTGTCTATACTGGGCCATTCATTTGTTTGAAATGTAGTTTTTAGTTGAGATAAACTACTCATAAAATCTCTTCCACATTTGAAAGATTACATTTTCTGAATTGACAGTTTTTATTGCCAACCTGAATAAGCCAGAAACCTGTACAAGACAGAAGAAAATGTTGGACCCGAACAATTCAAGCTTAGTCACATTTTACTGTACATTTAAATTTTGAACGTTTTGATACTTTACATTATAAGAACATTTTCATTTGGTTTATAAAATTCAAACTGCAGATTATAGAGAATGAAACTTATCTTTCTAATGGTGAGATTTTATTTGGGGAAATGGATGGGCTCTTTGAACTATATTATGAATTGTAGTAGCTGGGCAAGAATAATACACAAAATAATATAACCAATTTGATGATGAACCAAACATTTCTTTGAAGCTCTCATTCTTCATTTTGTCTGTTTTTAAAAAGATTTTGTACACTTGAGTTTTTGCATGTTTAAGTTTCTGTATCAAAATATTGACTGAAGGGTTTTTATTCTAATTTTCTCTCCAAGAGTTAACATTTTCAATTTGCTGCCTGACTTGAACGCATGATTAACACAACACCTGCAACTCATCGAACTGAACAACAGTGAATGTTTGGAACCACTGAACCCAAAGCATGCAGTGAACCCACTGAATCCAAAACAGTGGAAAGATCGCTCTTCGCATCTCTCCTTCCTTCTCATGGGCTTATGAATGTCAGAGTTATTGCAAATAAACAGTGGCTATCATACGACTGACATGGGAAGTACGATGTTCAGATGAGAGTAGCTGAGAAATGGATGTGCACAGCTCTGAGTTTCCTGTGGTTCGATGTTCACACAAGTCAAATGTTCAATTTGAAAACTATTTGTTTTCCAATGTATCCAGAATTTGTAATACTGTTGTACTAAAATTTCCGTCGTTTCCGCATTAGGCAGGTTTCTAGCTTATCCAGTGTACTTTGCCTTGGAAAAAAGTCTGTTCTGAGGTTTTTCCGGCAAAGAAGCCTTATTCAGGTTTCGCCTTAGGTGTTACTGTATGAGAGGACCCGTCTCAGGGTTGCCTCAAGATTGTTATATTTGTAGAGTTGTAATTTATATATTGAATGTGAGTTAGAGTAATATTGTAAGAATGTTTTATGTAAAGACTATGTTTATGTTCTTGTAAATATTTTGTTAAAAACCGTAAAGGGTAGCAAAATGCCCAACGAGGACAAATAAATTTTTATTTAAAATGTTAGTCGCCAATAGCAGCTGGGAAGAGGGTAAGGCAAAACTGATAAGCTAGCCCAGATGCAAAAGAATAGAAAACTAATATGAGAACATCTGTGCAATTCTTTAGCACCACTAGTTTACTTATGAAATTTGTACAATCAATCAGTATAACCTCGCCACTTGTTTGAGACCTCTTTACAAATTAGTGATCACATTTTTATTCCTTTCCACGTTTGTAACTCTGCGGCTTTCAATTCCTATGTTAATACATTTGAAGCCTAACTCAAGATTTGTGCCTAACTCAAGATTTAGTGGACTAAGATTTGTTTTTTTCCCTTTTCAGTACACGAGATTCCATGTCAGTTTGTGGTAATGAAGAAATGTGTAATTCGACAGATTTATCAAGCACTGTTAAACTGAATGAACATCAAGCAAACTTAAATATAGAAAGTAATACCGAAGAAAATGTGTCTGTCTGCCGAGATGACTTTGATGAATCTTTGTCTGTGGGTAACACAGGCAACACAAAGGAAGCTTCTGGAGGTAAGTTTTATTGTTAATTTTACAAAGCTTTTGACAGTTTGGTGTTGAGGAGTAGGTAAACCCAGAAGAAGAAAAATTATCATGAATTACACACATTCACTAATTAAATGAAGGTTGTAGAAATTTGTCTAGTCCCCAAGTTCTACTGTAATGTTGATTCAAGCCTACACGTGTTTCTAGTTTTTTAACAGGTAAAATAATAAAATTGTATTTGCTGTGGATGTGTTGCATTGCGTGTGTGCTCACACATGAATCAGTCTGAACAAAATCCAAGAAAAATTTTTTAAAAAATTTAATTTGTTGTTCATTATTATGATTTTGTCATGATTCATAGAATTTTGATGGTATTTGGAAAAGGTTTTATTTATTTAGTGTCAAAAACAGTTAATAACTGTGTGTGATGTACTAGGAGTGAGAGTGGACTAAGTGCACATTCTTGTGTGTTCTAGAATACTTACCCTACCCTTATCTATACATTACAATTAGTAAGCACAAATTTTGTGTACATTTCGTGAGAACAATCAGCTGGATATAATTGTCTTAGAAATGGTCCTAAATGGAAGGACGTGGCCCAGAGACATGCAAAACGACTTCAATGTTCAGTGGCATCTTCAATGCAAAAAATCAGCTTTGGGGTTCACAGCTGAACACCTAACCCTAGAACGCCTATGGTGAGCTGCAGAGAAACAGTTGTTTCATTTTCAAATTAACGACTTTTTTAGTTTTATTTATTTAACATAAAAAACAGTTAAAAACTGTGACGTACTGTGGGGAGAAGAGTATTCTGTGCATGTTTTTTTTCAATTCTGGGATCCCTATGGTAACCCATGTACCAGTTTAATTTTGAATGCAGATGGAAATAAGCATTGTTGGCAAGAATTGATAAGAAAAATTCCTGCCAGTGTAATAAAAACAATTTGCAAAGGCAAATCAGCCATAGATTTTTGCTTTTAGCCCTCATAGTTTTCTTCATGAAGGAATTGACTCCCTGCTGTTAGAACATAGAAAACGATATTTTGAATACCTATATTTCCCAATGAACTCTAGAAGACGTGCACAGATTGTGAAGTTGCACTATGTCCAGAAGCAAACAGAGGGCCATCTCAGCATTTGCTCGAAGGATCGAGGAAACTGGACGAAAAAACTGACCGAAATGGGAGTCATTGACCCAGAAGCTGAGGAACAGTGATACGCCTAAGAATGAGCCAAAGTGACAGCTAGTGCTGGCAACACAACAGAAGGATCTGTGGTCGTTGTGTCCTTGAGCCCCTTTAGACTCCCTTCTTGTATTCGTTCGTTTGCAGTTGGCTAACTTGAAAATGGTTTCGACGTTTCCTTTTGTGATGTCCTCGTTTGACAAAAATATAGTGTGCCATGAGAAATAATTGAAATTAGGAAGTGCAGTGTTATGTGCTCTTCTGTAAAAATTCTTTTTTTCTATAAACATTACATTGAATTTACTTTTTGTGTGATAAATATTATTTTATTTTAAAACCGAGACTTGAATGTGAGATGCGTCCTGTTGCAAGTATTTGTGGCTATTGTGCTGATGTGTGTTGAGGTGTGATTGAAAGCTTTCTATTTACATTCGTGGCAGTTGCCTTTTATCGATTGTGGGAGCATGTTAAGAGATTTTCCACATAAGTAATTAAATTTAAATATTTCCTGAACTTGCATATGTGCATATACCTCAGTGAAACTCAAACTTCTGCATAGGGGGGTTTTCACAGGAAGCATAATCACTTTACGAAGAGGCGTGGCTGAACAGCTGTCGCAGTGGAGGGATTCTTCTCTGAATTACATGTGATGTTCACTTGTTCAGCAAACTGTCACTTTGGCTCATTCTTAGAAAAATCCTTCTATATCTTAGGTGTAGTGATACTTAGAATTTTCATGTTGCTTAATCTATCATGTATGGCTAAATTCAATATTTTTCAATTTTACAAGAAGATAACGCTCGTTGAAAAATTTGTCTTCGTGAATACCTAAGGTGAGCCTCGTGTTTTTGTTGTTTTGTTGGGTGGATTGCGATGTTGAATAGTTTCCGTAGCGTATGTAACTGCGAGTCTCATTTTGAAGCTTCGTTGACCGAGAGGTCCGATCTTCGAGTCCAGTGGACGGTTTTTCAGAAGAGTTATTTTCGTAGATCCCTCTGATCAACGTCATATGGATACCGGAACAGTAGTGCCTTAGCCAACAAACCCTGACCTCATCCGAAACTTTTGACTTTCTCGCCCTTACTCTGTTTTTACATGCATTACTTTTTATACCCACATCTTAAGCAAAGCGAAATCAGCTATACCTATTCACATTTAACTCAATTAAAGGACGTAATTTAAAATAGTTTTTCAGTAATTTGTAAAATATTATTTTTAGAAAGTAACGAATGAACAAACAAATATGAAATAATACACAAATTCTAACTTGCGTAACATCAAACTACTTAGCATCACTATTCATTTTATATTCAGGAAGCGCAGTAAATTGGGTCGACTATTGATGCAGAAATGTCCATCAATAGGAATGTCCCTGGAGGAGCCATATGAAGGTTTTGCGAAAAGCTCTAGTAAGTCTTTAAGCGCCAATTAATAGAAGCTCGTAATAGGGCGCGATGTTTTCCTTTCTTTCCTCACTCTCTCTCTCACTCTCTCTCTCTCTCTCTCTCTCTCTCCTCACACTCTCTCTCTCTCTCCTCACACTCTCTCTCTCTTTCTCTCTCTCTCTCTTTCTCTCTCTCTCTCTCTTTCTCTCTCTATCTCTCTCTTTCTCTCTCTATCTCTATCTCTCTCTTTCTCTCTCTATCTCTCTATCTCTATCTCTCTCTCTCTATCTCTCTCTCTATCTCTCTCTCTCTATCTCTCTCTCTCTCTCTCCTTCCTTTTATCATGGAACATGATTCGAAAATATTTATGATAGATATTATCTTCATCAACCTTTACAATTACAAATTATTCAGTAGCTAGTGAAGTTCTTTGGGGTATATTTTTCGAAAATGTGTTTAATAACTGTCTTTCAGGAAATGGTTTTTTAAAACTAGTTTGTTACATATTCTATTGTGATCTCTTGTTGCAAAGCCATCTTCACCGTGTCAATATTGCAGTTCATATGAAACAATTATTGAATTATAAATTAAAATGATTAAGTAAAATAAAATAAATTTATTAAAATAAAATATTATTTTAATCAATTGATTTAATTTGTGAAAAGCCTTAGTAAATCCTACTCATGGTTTAAAAATCCTGAGACCCTTTACTCCTTGCTTCACAAGTCGAGAATTCCCAAAGCACCCACAGGATTACTTGTGAAAATTAGTTGTTCTTTTTAAGTCACCAGGTTTCACAGACATTTGGATAGACAGAAATGTAATTGACACCCCTTTGTTGGTATGAGACTGAATAAAAGTTCACAAAACATTCTCACAATTACCCTCCTAGCTTTCTTTTCAGTAAAACACTCTATGAAATGTATGATTGTTTCAGGTGCAAATGGTATGGTTGCGAGGAAGGCAGTGCAAAGTGCACCTCAGCCAGAGGCGCCCATTGACCCCACTGAGTGTCGGCTGATTCTCCTGGACCACATAGAGCATGGCCAACAACAAGTGGAGGAGAGACTCGCGTTAATTGAAACACAGCTTGAAGGTTTGAGTCGTTTGGATCCACTTCTTAAAATTGAGTCATGCTTAGGAAATAGAAATTTTTATATAATGAAAACAGAATTTTTATTTTATCATACAGCAGTAACTTCGTAATATATTGTGACTCTCGCGGGTTGGCTATATACCCCTTCACTTGGGAAAGTCATTGTAACTCTGTGATGGTGCTCTGACAAACTCAGATTCGTGCTGGATACCTATTTTCAGTGAGATGGAAGGATGGGCGTTGTTAAAATGTAAAAACCGGGAGCGGTAGCTCGGTGCATCAACTGATGTCACTGCAGCGCCTCTGACCGGGAGGTCCTAGGTTCGAGTCCCGACGGCGGCAGGATTTTCGACACTAGCTTTTCAGCTAGGTCGAATTCAGTCGCTTTCTGGAGGAGAATTCTAGCTGCCGGCTGCTCTGATTGGTAGTTTTCCGTGGTTTCTCCGATCAACACCAGGCGCATGCCGGAGCAGTACCCTACCAAATGGGCCACGGACCGCGCGCGATCTGTCCTTCTTCTTTCTTGTCCTATCCTCTCCCCTTACACACAGACTTACACCAACATGCACTACACTACCACATATTCCGGGAGACCGGTGAAATTTTGACTTTATATAAAATGAAATTTTATATAAAGTACAGTGAAATTAATTGTTTTACCGAGTTCATTACCAAATAAAAATACTTATCAATAATTTTACAAAAATCATTCGGCCAAGGTGCGGTTATGCCAATTTAAAACAACAACCATTTAACTTTTCTCTTTGGATGTGATCAAAAGTCCTTTGTTAAAACGCTTGAAGAGCGTTCTCGCAAACCATTTGCCTGGAATCCAGAAAAGAACACACACGTTACGTTACAGTTTTTTTGACCCGCACTCATCGTTGATAAGTCTTTCATTGAGTGCGGCAGGTTTTAAAGGTATATAGCTTTTTGAAACTTACAGAACGTTGTTCCATTATAAATATTGCTAGGATGCAATATAGTGCACCTGGTAATCCAAGTTAAATAGTCCAACAAAATCTGTGCTCGGCGTAGAGCAGTTTCAAATCAAATTTTAACAAAGTAAGACCCATAAAAGTAACTTCCCGTCCTGGCAGCCCGATCTACTTGCAATAACGCGTACAAACGCCACTTCTCAGGCTGGCGGCTGCATCTACTCTCTGTGCTGAACTCAAGTTCAGTGATTTTTCAGTCTATCGACCAGAAGATCCTGGTTCCCGTGTTCCCCTTCCCTCAAATTTTCAACAACCCTGATTTCTTCCTTCTATTGAAATTTAACGCTGCGATTGGTCAGAAACTATTGTGCCATAAGACATGCCAGAGCAGTCACCGAAATATTCTAGGATGTTCTGTCCTGGAAATTTCCTATAATTTTCTTTCAAAAAGGTTGATACAAGGCTCAAACGCGCAGCTGCACGCCGAGATTGATACTGGTGTTCCTATTTATTTATGTTTAGTAATAATAATTTGTTTGTCGCAGCCGGGGACTTTCCATGCGTGCTGGATTGCTCTTGTCCTGGGGGCAGGCAGTGGAGTCTGTTGGGGAGGGATGGCCGTGGTTCCGCTCCTTTGACACGTAAAAGAAAAGGAGAGTTCGCCTGTTTGGCTCTTCCGGCTCCATCGGCGGTGCGTGCAGTTCGAAGGATTCCCTGTGGAGGGGAGAGACGCGTGGCGATGTGTGCAGTTGGGATCCTCCACACACACACACGCACACACACACACACACACCCACGCGCACGCGCACACACACACAAAAAGGGATCACTTGTTCTCTTGCATTATGCAATTTTTCCAGATTATTAGACAAAATTTGCTTTTAAATTCTTATACGTTTAATCGTTTAACTCTGTGCCGCCACAATATTGTATTTGAAACCCTACATTTTGATGACAAAGTTGAGATCCGGATACTATTCCAATAGCCTGTTGACATCTCATTAGAGCATTGCATCTTCGCGATATTACTTGCTCGTACTCGCACGAACATCCCGTACCCGAGTACACGATATTCGGGTCCCGCATACTCGAGTGACCGACCGTAACTAGCGTGGCTGGAAGCCGTTCTCGTAACGCTTTGAGACATTGATGATAAAACTTCCAGCAGGCATGTTTCCTTTTGAGCAATAGAGGTTATGGTGCAAAGTGTATTAGACATATAAATCTAATTAAGTACAAATTATAAGTATATATTAAGTACAACTTATAAGTCATATTAAGTACAAAGTGTATAAGAAGACATATTACAATAATATACAAATGTATTTTACATACTATATTTTTTTTGAAACCAATACTAAAGTTAAAAACTGAACTCCTATATCTTCGAATGTATCAAAAGAACACTGCGGTCACAAATAGATGTTGGTACCTAGAAAGATATAAGTGGCATGGTGTATAATTGAATTTTCCAAGAATGAGATAGCAAAAGTTATATCCGGCAAACGGAACGTTAAATGCAAATGGCTATTTTATTGATTTCGATATTATTAAAATTTATCTTCACATAGGGCTAATACAAAGAAGTTTCATTGAATTATAAGAATTTTTGAATATTTTAATATGTGGGATATATTTATTAATATTTTAATCTTGATGTTCCCAAGAACTTAAAAAATTATCAATAAACATGACAATGACATGCTTCTAAATAGTACTTAATCTACTAAAATAAAATATGGTGTAACGTTACTTATCGTTCTAGAAATCTAATTTCAAAAATGTTTATAATATAATACAAAACAAAAACATAAGTATGTGTTCAATTCATCCTGTAAATATTTTACCATTCTTCAAAAGAAGGGAATTACAAACGTTTGACATGCAAGACGCAACGCGTATGTGGAATGCAGCTTCGCAGACACACCGGAAAAAAGATAACCTACAGATCACTAATCAAAAGATAAGCGTCGCTTCACAAGGCGTGGGCCAAGTATGTACGAAAGGATGTACAAATTTTCCGCTTATCACTATTATGACAATGACCAATTCACATTTCATGTCGCGCTCACTGCCTGTGTAAATACTAAAACGTATAAAAATCCAAAGACTTGGTCTAAAAAATAATAGGAAGTAGATGCATGCAAATAACATTTTACATTATGTGATACTTCAGAATTCATACACGCTTTGACTAGGGTATCTATCTCTTGTCTTTTCTGATAAAAATAATTACTAATATACTAATAACTCATAAAGTAAATAACCAATAGAGTAAATATCTAATAGAATAATGACTAATAAAATAATGATTAATAAAATAATGATTAATGAAATAATGACTAATGAAATAATAACTAATAAAATCTGTTTCCGAAGTTCACTTCTTGCATCTTTTTTCTTTAGCTTGTATTCACTGCTGTGAAGTTTGTTTTCTATCATACTTTTCTCTTTACTCTATCATCACTGAAAGCCAAGTAGCACTTGGAGCAGGTTTTGAATATTGCACACTCGACAGAGTATCCGATGCTCGAATGAATTCACGCAATGGGCACTCCACTCAAAAGAGTCTCTGCTCTTCACACCCCAATGACATCCAGCGGCCAAAAGGAGAACTCTGGTGCAGCTAGCTTACTCGAGTAAAATGCTCCAATGCAGAGCACTACATCTCATCTCTTACAAAGAGTATATCTCTCTTCTTAACATGTCTACAGGAAGCTTCTAAACTTAGATTAGGAATTTTCCAAATATGTTACAAATTTCAGTACTGCAATTTCTCCATTTTAGGGTGACAATGTGGGGTAACCATATTGCTCTGTAATTGTCTTTCTTTCTGTTCCAGAATTGGAAGGCATGGATGCATCTTCAAACACAGAAAGGTGCTCCGATTCTCGAATCAAGGAGACAATTCAGATGTTATTACGAGACCTTTCAGCTTTGTATGATATTGCTACTTTTAACTAACTTTATTCTGGATTAGTTAATGAATATTGTGTGCATTACCAAATAACTACATTGCATATAAGTTTGTTAAATATTAGAGTACGATATGAGTTGTTCCTGATGTTACTTACTTTCTTGAATTTTGAACTTTTCACAGATATCTGTATGTTAAAAATGAGAAAACCTGTTTTGTATTGTACCTGTATCATGCATGGAAGAAGTCAAAATTCTGTATTTGGGGAAAATGTTCAATATTTGAAAGATATTGTACTGTATTATCATGAGTATGTAATTTTTTTCTTTGTGTTTGGTTTTACTGTTGTAATTTTCATTTATAATTTTTATTTAGAAAGACATTTATAGCACATGTTAAATTCATTACATGAATCTCATGTCTATTTCTAAGGTATTTAATACATTCCAAAGCCCCTTCGACTCGAGGTGAGGGCATTAGAGTCAAATCAAGCTTCAGTGATTTCAACCCTAGCTGAGTGAAAACAGGTAACTTTTGCTTATATGCAGGAGCAGAATTTAGACGTGAAGTCAAAAATTCCATATCACATACCAATTTTTATAGAAGCATCATTAAACCTTAAGTGGGCGTGACTCGGCACTCAGTGCAGCACTTTTGCTTATGATGCTATAACTTGATTGTTGACAGTAGTTTCCAGCAGTATTCTCATCCAAGCTTATTTCAAACTTGAGAGTCACACATTACAGACATTCTCACTGCTTTGTCAATCATGAACATTGCATGAAGTTGAAAGGTCAGTTTGGAGGCACTCCATGCCACAAGCTTCCAAAAGTGTCAATATTTATTCCTTCAACTTTTTCTTTTGCAACTTTTCTGGCTTCATTGTTTTGCAACTTAAGAATTCCTATAATTGTGTGTATGTATATACACACATATATACATATACACAAGAGTATTTTCAATGTGCAATGTGGATGAAATTCCTACTCTTCTGGAACAATTTTCCAAGATTGATATTTCAAGTGAATCTTAAGGTGAAAATGAAATTATTCAAAAGATGATTGTAGCAGTGGCGAAGTAATCAGCTTCAGAATGCAACCTTTAAACTGTCAACTATTATATTAGTTATCTCTTGGCTGGGTATCTGATGAACAATGGAATCATTCTTGGAAACTGAGAAATAATGAGAGAAACATCAATGAAATTCCTTGCCACCAAATCAAAAGACATGAGATCCTTTCTATTTTATAATGAAGATGACTTCACGCTAGTAACCTAAAACCCCAAGAGAAGACAATTATGGTATTGTCAACAATACACGACAATGGAGAAATAGACAAGGAAGCGAGCAAGTTATTAATTATTCTCAATTACAATAGGACAAAGGGAGGTGTTGATGTGGACCAAAAGTGTGCTTCTTGCGGAACAAGAACAATAGGAAGATAGACTGTTTCCCAACTTTTTAGAAGGATTGACTTTGCGGCAACAAAGTCACAGGTGCTTCTCAGAGAAAATAATCCTTCAGTGGACAGCTCTAGAAACTGTAATATTGTTTTAAAAGTTTTTGTTATGATTTTGTACTCTTCCCTTGTTATTTTGATACATTTTCTTGTACCTGCCCATTCTTCTTCTTCTTTTTCTCTCTCTCTTTTTTCCCCCAAAAAAATATTTAAGATTTCATTTTAATGTATTAATATTTTATATATTTTAAAATTAAAAGTACTTGTATATACTCAGACTGTATTTTAATTAGCTTTTCCTGACCCCTTTTAGGCATCACAAAATCTTACACTTAATTCGTGTGGCACAAAGTGCCTCGCACGCCTGGATACATTACAGAAAAGAGTGTGCCCGCTCAAGGGTTAAACAAAAATATTGAAGGAATAGTGAACTTAAAAAATGTTATTTCAAATGTTATCTTTAATTTTTGTTTAATAGGACTGTAATAATTAGAAACTGCTTATATGTACTACTGAGAATCTACGATACATCACATAAGAATTTACAGACTTATTTAATACTTTTCTGTACAGGAAAAACATATTGGTATGTAATTAATTTTAGAAAAAAATTAAAAATTGCACATACTGTTAAAAAAAGTCTCAGAAATCTCAGGTTATAGCCCAATGGTCAGAGGCAGATTAACAAGTGTCTGTTGCCTGTAGACATGCAAAAAATTGCCGCCTAATTTTTCAAATAATCTGGGAGAAAAGTTATGTATAATAACAAATATAATTACTTTCTCATATACGTACGTATATACAGAGTAATATACTTAGTGTAGAGAAAGTTATGTTATGCTGGAGTAAATCGATTTCAATATTTGTTTTTGGGTCTCCTGGTACTAAATAAGTGTTTTTTTTTAATGTCTTATGTCTGTGAACACCACTAGCTCTGAAACCATACGTACGATTGCTTCAAAATTGGATATTCCTTGGTCAATCTGGATCAACTTGAGGTGCTGCGACTTTGAAAAACTTTCTTCAAAATTTGGGGGTACTTTCCATGAAGCCCAGGGGACATTTCCGAATTTTTCAATGAAAATTGCTATTTAGGACTAAGTTTTACTCTTCTTTAATATTCTTCAAGTAATATTTCACTTCTACTATTAGGAAATTGAAAAATTGAGAAAATGTCAAAAAAAGGCAGCAATAGATGGCAGCTGGCAGGCAAGATGGGGTGAAGACCGTAATGCCAGTTCACATCAAGAAAAATAGAAAACTTAACTATAATAATAATAATAATAATAATAATAATAATAATAATAATAATAATAATAATATTTATTGAGTCACAGATACAATTTCAATCGTGTATGACGAGTCAGATATGGCAGAGTGAAGTTACATTTACTGTCCAGAAATCAAAACAAGGGGGACCATCTCAGCATTTGCTCAAAGGATCAAGGGAAACTGGACAAAAAACCCTGATCAAGTTGGTCATTGATCTTACAATACTCAATAATAATAATAGTAATAATAACAATTCTAATAATAGTAATACCAATTATAATAGTAACATCAATTATAATAGTAACAATACTAATAATAAAATACTATTCATTCAGAAATGATTTAACGATATTAATGATGCCTAGTGCATTTAGCAAATTCAGGATGAAGGAAATAGAATTTTGGTTTGGCATTCTCCTTCTACATCAGTCCAACTGCAATTTAACACAGGCAGGATGGGATATGCCAGTTCTTTTTTCTTTGCTTCAACTTGAACAGTCAACATGAAACAGAGAATCAGAGGGATTAGAATTTTTATTTTTGTTTTTTAAAGGAGGTAGTGGTGTGATTTGTGTATTCCTTCACACTGTAGAACATGTTGTTAAGCAGGAAAGCTTTCAATTTACTTTTAAATCTATGTATTGTATTCATATCTTTAATATCATGGTTCAATTTGTTGTAAAGTGTAATGCCCTCTATTAGGGTACTTTTTTGATAAAGTGTTGTTTCAGAATGGGGAACTACGTGAAACTACGATGAAACTACTACTAACTACGTGAAAGTCTGAGCCGTTTTGTAGCACCACTAGTTTATGTTTAAAATTGATCGAAAAATAAATATAAGTTTATTAGTAATATTTGCGTGTTCAATTTCTTCTACGAAAAATCAATTAATTTTTGAATTAATTAATTTTTTTTTTTAGTCATGCATATTTATTGATCTACCTTAATTCTTAAAATTACAATATAAATTGAATGTCAACATTCAAAACTAGAAAATATGACATCTTAAAACAAATTAACAAAATTATATGTATTTTATATGTATATAATAATTTTCAAAATTTATAACATGAACAATTTATTCCTGCTAATTGCTAAAACTACTTTTTTTCCTGCTGACCACATTGAAAAACTGCTGGGAATTCCACTGATCTTGCCACATGAGCAACAGAGAATTAGAAGTTCTAAAAATTTTGATAATGGTAACTGGAATTGATGTAACATCTGTAACATGATGTAACTCCTTTTTGGTAATTGTATTTAAATATTAATTGTATGATTTCTGAAAACATAAACAGTGTTCATTTTGACTTACCACAAATCATTCCGGTATTATCAGCACGTTACTGAATTAATTTGCGAGTATTCAATCATGTTATTCAAAAACTCACAGATTACAAATTTTAAAGAAAGATAAAAGAAAAATCATGTGCGATTAATAAGTCACAATTTTAATCTACAATATTTGCCCTCCCCTAAAACTTTGCAGCTGGAGGCACATGCCTCCTGTACCTGCATGTAAATCCACCCCTGCCAATGGTTCATTTGTGTGCCTGAAGTAATTGAGTAACAAATTGGATGACATCTCCCTTGATGACATTTTTTTCCTGGTTGCCCAGAAAATTGGCACAAACATCTTTGAAAGCATCCAATCCTTGATCTCCAATGTCCATTGCACTTAGGAATTTTTTCATTAATACTAATTTGTTGTGCAGCAGAGATAGTAAAATGCTTTTACTGTCAACCAAGGGTTTGTGAGAGACGCTTTTTTCACTGAGCACATATTATTTTTGCTTGTGCCAGTGATTGGTGTCATAATGCTTTTCCCTTGGTGTACTGTACTGATAGCAAAAGAAACAGCAGAATTTTATAAAACCTCTGCATTCCTAAGAGGATGCCTAATACCTTGAGACCTTCACAGATTTTCTATTAATGTGCATTGTAACCAACATTGGTAAATGTCAAAGCAATATTTCGATAAGTTCTCATTTCTGCTGCAAGAGCAAGTAGTTTAGGTTAAGTTCTCTTTCTAGAATCTCTCTTGTGATGGGAACCACAAACTGAGAAGAGAGGGTCAAATGAATTATTGATTCCGAGGTTGAACAGAATAAAAGAGTACTTTTGAAGTGATGTGGACGCCATCTGATGAAGGTTGGTGAAATTGTAGATAAGGAACAGTTTTTTGATTTGGGTGCAATGTTTGAATATTTCAAAAAAACAGTTGGGTTATTTGAATTTTGCTGCCTCTCTCCAAACTATGCCATGTCCATGTTGGTTGACACTGAAGAGGAAATTCCTTGTTACAACTGCCTTGTTTGAGGCTGAAATTCACTGCCTGGCAAATTGAATGTTAAGTCCATATTGGTGAACATTGAAGGCATTAAATTATAAAACGATGCTTGTATATTACTTTTAGGAATCCATGCATTCCAATACCTTAGTGATCAAATGGATTATTGTCTCTGATCATTAATATAATCTGAGGTACTTGAAATTATTATTTAATTTTCTTCATGAAATAGTAAGAACACTATTTGCAATTAACAACAACTGACATTAATTCACCTCAATATTTTGCTTATGAATACAAGACACAAACAAGACAACCACATCAAGGGCTCCAAGAATACTCATGCTAAACTCTGAAGTTTAAATCCCACAAGCCAAGTATTTTTTCTTAAATGTTTTCTAAGTTTACTGAACAAAAATCTGAAATAAAGGGTAAAAAAGGTATTTTCATTTTCTTTTGAATGTTCAAATATAAAGAAATGCATTCCCCTTCAGCTGCACAAGCTTTGTCTACTGACTTTAGCCGAAAGCAGCGAGACTGATGATGATGGCAAAGCCATTGAAAGCTGGTTATCTTAATAAAAATAATATGTTGACGAAGATGACCTCTTTTATTTCTTCTCATAAGAAAGTCCACAACACCAAATCAGAATTCCCACAATGCACAAGCTTTGCCTAATGAGTTCAAATGATAGCAGCTCAGAAGTTGCCGTATTATGTTATGTAACCCTTATCAATAATATGAGGAAGTATATTCTTGTGCAGCATCACTAGTGCTACAGGTAAGGTATAGTTCTCTTTCATTTTCAAAGAAAGTTACGGGTGAATGATAAGGGAACCTTCAAGAATGGAAAACGAACAGGAGAAAAAATGCAATGGGTTGAAGTAATTAGATATAAAAAATTAAACAAAAATACATTGAAACACAACACCACATTATATTTTGTGATTAAAAGGATAACATTATTCATTGGCTTAGGTTTAAGGCACTTATTTATTTACAGCTTGCTTCGTGCTAACCAATCCAACACCATAGGAGTGAAGTATGTAATGATACAGTCAGCCCCTGCAAACAAATAGAAAAATAAGTTCCAAAACAAATTCAATGGGTACAATTTGAGGTGTAATCCAAAAACTATTTTCTTCTAATATAGGTGTATAGATACTTCTCACACATATTACTAATTACCAATGCGTACAGAAATTGCAAAGAAAAATATATACAGCCTCTGGCCATGTGAGAGGTGTCAATAGATATCCAGAAACATGGGGGAAAAACAAAACAGTAATGTATGGAACAGAGCTTGTAGACAACATTTCTAGCCATTTTGCCATTTTTCAAAAAATAATGAAACTATTGTACTTTTTCATATTTATATTTTACATAAAATTTTCTCCTTTTTTTCTAAAAACAAGCTATTTTCTCCATTTTAAGCATTTGAACACTAAACCAAATTATCTCAACACAAAGTCAACACTATGTAAAATCTGGTATAGCTAAAAAAAAATTTGGTCTGCTTCAATACATAAAATATGGTTTAGCTTTGAAACATTGAAATGCATGTATAATTAACATATTATCTAGAGATAATTCTATCTTTATTATAATTACAACTCTGCTTTATTTTTATTTATCTAGAAACAGTCATTGTCTACATTAATATCTGCATTAGTATCTTCTTCTATTGAATATTTTGAATAATCATATTCTCTTCTACTTTGTTAACATCTTCTATAGTCATATCTTTATTTATGGTAATTGAAAATTGCCAAACGAGGCCATCAGGCAGAATATGGTAACCAATTGAGTATTGTAATGAGATGTATATACACAATATATTTACACAAATATCATACAACTTTTTATCCACTTTGTAAAAATTTGTTACATTTAATGTGAATTTTCATGTGAATTAAAGTGTATAAAGAGTACAATATCACTTAATGAAAATATTGATATCAATAAGTTTACTCGGTTATTAGCATTTTTAAAGAGGAAAAGTGAAGGATACAAGACAAGGATGTCCAAAATATTTTCAAAAGAAGAGTGGCAAAGCATGTCGTTACTTTACCACCCTAGTGTTGTAATGAAATACATTACCACACTAGGGCAGTAAAGTACTTCATTACAAAACTGATTATAATGGCATAATGTTTGACTTAACCTAATCAAAGTGGATAAAATACATTAACAGCAAACTGAAAATTTCAATATCGTTATTTGCCCTGAAAAAATCAATTATTTTCAATTATTTGTTCTGTACATTTTTCTTTAGTAATTTCTCTACATCCTTCTCCAGAGTTTGTGCTCTCTCCATACTTTATTCTGTCCACTGTCTCAAAGTATCGTAATGCAGTCTTGTCACCCTTTGGTACAGTAGCGTCTCCTCTGAACCTAAGGCATTGGCAGTGAAAGAAAGTGTTAACCCCCACACTACTCTTTTCGCTTACATATTTAGAGTAAAATGAAATTATGTAAACAAAATCCTTATTTTAAAATTATAACGGAAGAATGAGGGAAAGATAGTCGCAAAATAACAACAATGATGATGTATTTTCTATTGCAAAGATTAGAATAGGACATTTTATAGTATTTAAAAAGACAAGCTCGACGTTTTTCCCGTTCTTTAGTTATCGTTTTAAAAATTAAATTCTGAAATATCAGGTTAGGACACGATCACCCATCATTCAATTACTTATTTCTTTTCTTCGTACGAAAGGGAAGGAAAGCTGTTATTTGAAACTATTCTATTGTTCCACTTTTTCACTATACTTGTCAAAAAATAACTTTAATTTCATGAGTATCGCTAAAAGGTTCAACGCGCAACGGAGAACATGACGATCACGGACGCTCGCTCTTCAGCAGGCCGTTAAAACGATATCCAACGCCTTGGCACCCTTTGTCCGTGAGTGGGGGGACGTCGCGCGCATGCGCTGCCGCTTCCCGATCCGTCCCGAAGGCGTTGGAGGTATTCGCCAGCGGCCTGAGCTGCGTTCGCGCACTATTGTGTGCTGGCCAGCTAAAAAGCCGAACTAACGGGACAACTTTTGAAAAATGTCACTGTCGGATGAGAACATACATTTATACTCGATTTAGGGTAGTTTCGTTTCGTTTTATGTTGGCAAAAGTTGTTGCCAACCGTCACACAAATACCCTGTATATATTACTATCAAGCGGTAGGGACATTTTGTAAAATTTAAGTTTGCAATGAAACAATGCCTACTTCCGTAGATTTCGCCAACATTCAAAGCCATACAAGTGAAGTTGTGTTAGTTTACGAGTGTTGCTAAAGATTTGCATTTTGCGTTTTGGTGCTCTTCGTTCTTTACGTTTTATCGTTCAATTTATTTATTTAGTAGTACTAGGCGTTTTTGAGTTTTATTTATTATTTTCCAATTGTTTTCTTTAGTAATAATAATAAAGTTAATTGAAATAGTTATTGTAGTTCATTATTTGTTGTTGTTAAGTGTCCCTTTAGTATTTCTTGTTTTAGATTAATTACATTTATTATTATTATTTTTCTGAATTCATTTTAATTATAACTGGAAAATAATGGATAGCCCAACAACATCTGGGTCTATACTTAATTTTGAACCTTTGAAGATAACACGTATTCAAAGTTCTCTTCAAAAGGGAATTATCAATTTATTTTGTGGACTGTGGAAGGAAGCAGTGGAAGAAAAGGTCAATGTTACCCACTCTTGTTTAATAACGCGAGTGGCAAAATTATTACAGGTAAGATTGATTTTTCTTTTCTTTTCTACATCTTATCTTTTAAAACTTACAAGTGTAATTTTCTTAATTAAAATTGGGATGAGTATAGTTGTTAATTATCTTTACCATTACTCATGTATTAATCGTAATAAATCTAATTTTCTTTTTTTCAAGATGTTGTGTGTTTACAGGTGGGTGTAAAGTCAGTTGATAGTATTATCAACAAATATAAAAAAACAAGAAGCTCTGACCACACCCAAAAAGACCCGTAAAAGATCCCGTCCAATCACAGATATTGACAATTTCACTAAGGATGCAATTGCCAATAAATTTTATTGTAGTTTGAATTCAGGTAATCAATTAGACTTTTTAATTAGTTTGTTAGTATACAGTTTTATTAATATAAACAATGATCATTTTGTGTTGTTTTATGTATTATTTAACAAGTACCAAGGATTATATTTTATGTAGGTTGTGGTATTTCTATAAGAAACCTGTACAGAGATTGTGGGAGATGAAACGTTAAATTTTGAAGGCTCTCAGACCTCCCTAAAGCGAATAGTGAAGAACATGGGTTTTACTTAGGGAAAGGGAGACAAGTATGCCCATGTGAGAGAGAATGAAATTATAATTTTTAAAAGAGAGTGCTTCCTGAGGAATTACTATAGAAATACAAACTCCAACACACCAAAGGCAGTAATTAATTAATTAATTAATTATTATTATTATTATTATTATTATTATTATTATTATTATTATTATTATTATTATTATTATTATTATATTAATAGGGAGTGCATATCTATGATTTTGCATATTTTTGTCTATTGCTTCAGGGCATAGCTAAATGAAATTCCTTGACATGTGGTTAGAATTGGATGCTATGTAGATTAATATGTTAGTGCAATTTGGCAAATTTTTCCTGTTGGTGCATATTCATATAATAATAAGAGAATATTTTTATGCTCCTATATTTATTTTGTTTAAAGAGAGACTTATCTCTAAACCATTCCTTGTTGTCATAGAATCTATTTATTTGGGAGCAGTCATTGATTAGAAAAAGCTTGTCACACTTTGTGTTTTTTCTTTTCTATAGACAATAAAATACTTGTGCAAATGTAGGATATTTCTTGATATATTTTTTATACCAAGCAGAAAAAATGAAACAAGACAAACAATGTCCTTAATGAAGGTGCATAATTACTTCAATTATTTCTCCTGAGAAGTGAGCTAGGTTATATTATGTTTGCACAAAAATACATCTTTTCATTCCAAGTATCACATGAAATGAAATATTGTTATTTTTAATTGCATATTTCAGAATTTTTAGGTCATAGATGCATATTTCAAGATTTTTAGGACATAAAAATCATCTCTCTAATTATTATAATTCTTAGTTTTCACAGATGTACTTGTCTTGTATATCTAAATGTATTTGTAAATAGTCTTGTCAACATTGTTTCAGTTTTTGTAGCTTGTTTGTAACCTTATTTGATTAGTAGCATTTGTGACATTACTTGTAATACTGGTTTTGGGCAAGTAGCACCGCATCTCTCTCTAAATTCCACATGCATTTTGAATTTCCTTGGCACAATACTCTAATTTTAATGTTGAAAATAACCGTTGTCTTACCTTGAATTTTTTTCACAGCAAGAAAGTGTATTTAACTGGCAATAAATAAACAATATATTAATCTTGTACTGCTTGGCTGCCTATTAGGAATTATTTGGCATGAATTTGTAATGGAAACTGAAGTATAATATACTTTTGATTTGAATTATTTAACAAGCAATGAGAGGGTTTACTGTGTAATAACTGCATGTTCAGGGAGAAGCTTATAGTAATGTAGTCACAATAAGAGAGTAGATTCAATATTATTGTGCAACTATATATTTAATGTGCCATTTATATTGATTGTGTACATTCCTGTTTAAATAAACATCTTTAAAAAAATCAAAAAGTCATATTTATTACCATTTATCCCAATCTTATGAATCACACCCTATTGAAATGGTGAAAAAATGGGTAAAGAGAGAGACTGTCTCTGGTAACAATGGATAAGTTATTGAAGACTTACTTATACTAATGATGATATTCATTATTTTTTTTGAACTTATTTTTAAAAGCTAATGAATAATTGAACAAATAAATCAAATGGATGCATTTGCATTGATATTGACATAACTGGACTGTTAGGAACAATTCATTAGATCACTTAAAAACTACCATGTATATCACGTTAATTAACTTCAATAATTGTGGTATTTATTTGCGTTCAATAAAACTCATTACTACCAGTTCAAAACGTGAAGGAACTGTTGACACACATCTCAAAAGCATTAATAACATAGAAGTATGACCGCAGATAACTTTTGAGGTTGTATTTTTCATTTGCACTTGACACTTTTTAACACTTCTTAAGCTTGCAATAGTTGATAATTCTTACTTAACTTAATAATTATTCACAGAGTTAATATTCGTTTATAGATGAACATCTCTTTTTAATTCTACCGAAAAACGAATCATGTATTATTGAACAGTGGACAAGACTCGAGACCGCGCGAGGATTGTGAATGACAACAAACAAAACAAAAGCGAGAGACTTGATCAGAGTTATAGTTTCATAAGTTGGCTATTCCGACAGGAAATCTTTCAAGCTGCCATATTGCGAATCTAGTTCGGCCTAATACGACCTGGACTATACAGGGAAAAGGCTGTGTATTTATGTCATTTTATACAGTACACTTACCAATATCCCTACCAAAAGAAAAAGAAAAAATTTGGAGCAGAGTTTGAGAAATTTTTGTTTTTGATATTTTTTTATATTGCATTTATTTTACTTAAAATTGCTTGAAAACAACTAAAATTTTCAAAAAAATGTCCATGATGTTAATGAAAGAACTAATTATGGAAAACAAATTTAATTTCAAGGAAAAATCTCTTTCTTCAGTATTGTAGTTGTAGGAAGATGCCCCTCCCCCAATCAAATTTGTAATTTTTGAAATTTCAGAGTTAACAATAAAAATCAGACCTATGCCACCTCAATAAGTGTATTTCAATCTACTCTTATATATATTTAAAGAAAAATGTTGGGACCATTTTTGAGGAAGTTTTGAAAATGTTGCAGGGGCTTAATGCACAGAATCCCCAAAATTTAAAGAATGTTTTTCAAAATTGCAGAGCTTCGAGTGGGGCCAAATCGACCGATCCATTTTGGAAAAAATCCTATAAATAGTTTAGCCGCTAATGTGATTCACAGACAGTTGGACAGACAGCCAAAGAGACTGACGTTTTAAAGAAGAAGTAAGGAAAAAAAGAAATCAAAGGAAAAAATGAAAAACAGAAAAGAAAAACTCTTCAGTTTCATGGGAACGCAAAATAAAATCTCAAAATCTATTTTTGGTAATATTATATAACTTCCTCTACATGCATACAGGAAACTACATATACAAGTAAAAATGTTATTCTGCGTCCTCTCAAATCTTCAATTTAGTTCCTTTTTTAAGGTTCTGAACTCATTTTAAATGTTTCTAGGTTATGTATAATTCATAAATTTGATCAGCATATGACAGAAACAAAAATGTAAAGCACAATAAAGACCTTACAAAAAGAATTAAATAGGTTAAAATCCAAGGATTTCTGTTGTACTTTTGATGCAATGAAACTTAAATCAATTCATAGTGTTAAAAGCACCATTAGTAGCCACAGTTAAGAATATTTATGTAGTTTTCTTAAAATTGTTGGGTTGTAGAAATAAATTCAGTATGTGAAACAACTAATTAACATACATAAAATGACAAACTTCTAATTTTGAAGAGGCCTCTGTGAGACTTTTTTCATTTTTGACCAATTTTTACTAATAATAATCACAATAAAATTGCAAATTGTCTTATTGACAAGAAAATTGTCTTGTTTACAAGTTTTTTTGTTCCTGCTATCACTATTTTCTTCATTCGTCATCATCATTTTTCACCTCTATCGTCATCATCTTCGCTTGCATCATTGTTCCTTTCTTTTTGTATCTCCTTCCAGGCTAGGCTGTCTTCTCTTTTTTAGAGTCAGAAGGTTCTCAAGTTTTGCACACTGAATGTGTGTTTTTGTGTTTGATATCACCTAAGAACATTTCTGTGGCACAAAATTTTCTTCCCACCACAGTGTTCTTCATGGCCTCTGCTTCTTTAACAAACGAGACGCGACAAGACAATGTTAACGGAGGATTACTCCATAAAACAAGCGCAGTAATAGGAGGATTACTCCGAGAAGCGCTTTGCGCTCAACGCCCCCCAAGGGGTTTGGAGACGCGTTGCGTCGAAGTAGACGCAGCAAATTAAAAAAAAAAAAAAAAAAAAAAAAGTTAAAACTGAAATTTACAATGTTTGAGTAGTCAATGTTTATGCACAGACCTCCGCACCTTAATAAAATTTCAGCTATGATCATTATCCATTTGCACATTATGTTTGTGCTACAGACCCATTTGTTTGGGATCTCTCAAATGGGTCTGAAAAGTCTGGCAAATTCACAGTGAATTCCAAGAAAACATTCATAAATATAATTACGAATTATACAGGATATTTCTAAGACAGTATGTAATATACGGCATAGGGATGTACCCTAAGAAAGGTTCAGCAGATGAAAATTGTTTCTGTCAATTGTCTTATATTTCAAACTTCACGGCATTCTATAATTCAAAATTGACCAAATTTTCCACAGAATTTCTTATTAAACATTTGGGTTGGTCCCTAATACTCGACTTCTCCATCTATTTGTGTAAAAGTACATTTGATAAAATACACAGTGCAGAAATATATTCAATTTTTATCCATAATTCCAATTTCCCAACAGGGAAAAACAATTTTGACCCCAACCAATCAGGCTTAAGCTGCAAACAAACTGCAGATAACTCTTAATTTTTTATAAAAAGAGAGGAAAAAAGCATGCATTATGATAATGACATACAGATAAATGACATACTTTACAGTACTCAAAAATATTTTCCATTACATTATCTCATGTAGCAAAGAAGTCAGGTGCAAAAGTATGCACACATTGAATTCCACAACTTCGCTCCAAACTACAAGAAAGAATAATGGGAAAGTAATATTATGATTATTATTATCATCATTTCTGTTTTTGGCTTCAGCACGTATAATAAAAACCTAGAGTTATGATGTGCAACATACTCTTTCAGATAAACTTTCTGATAAATAACTTTTATAAAAGACATTTGAATCTATTAGATATCTTAAAACAGTGCCTCAGAGAAAACAATAAAACCGATTAATTTTATCTTAACCCAGGGGTTGCATGGGGGAATTTTGACCCCCAGGCTTTCTTATTTCTTGTACAGTTTTGTTTGCGAATATTGTACACCTTTGTGATAATCAGTATTTTTCCCCTACTCATTTAGCTGCAAAATACATTACTCATCACATGGCAGACTGTCAATTCTCAGAATCTCTCTTATCTTGCATGTCTGGGGTTGCAAAGCTCCCACATGCCCTCCAGCATTAGGCTGGGTGCACACTGGGCCACTTGTGGCAGCCACAGCCTGGCAATTGAACGTGGCCACAGGCTATGGGGACAGTTTTCCATGCATTTTAAACCAGAGCCCCAGACACACAGCCACTACTGTTGCCACGTCTGACCACAAGCTGTGGGAGTGGCTTGTCACAACTTGTCAATGCCACTTGTTTGGCCCATGCGCACATTGAGCAAAGCAAATCCTGCAATCTAGGACTTGCATTCAGATGTGTACAGTGACATGGATAAGAAGTATTATAAATTAGAAAATCTTTCTGATGGTTTAACAGATGAAACAAATTTTGTTGAACTTTATTCAAATGTGCACAATCAACACTTGCAGCAAGATATTTAATTCTTCTTCTTCTTTGTCATTTCCCTTTCAGGAGTTTGCTGTTTTCAACCTCCACAATCTCAGTTCTTCCAATCTCCTCAACGTCCATCTTCCGTGGCTTCTTTGATGTAGTTTTCCTACTCCAGAGCTGGCCTTCCACTCTTCCTTCCTCTGGATGGTTACCATTCCAATATGTTCTTCGGCCATCTTCCTTCAGGCATCTGAAGTGTTTTGTTTACAAATCTTTTAGTACATGAACAGATAACCTCCATTTGTTTCCTTACCCTTATTTTGCACTTTACCATACCTTTTTTGAGGGGGTGGGGTGTACATTTCTCCTCCATATTTCTCTCTCCTCTATATTTTCTACAACTTTATGGAATACTTTCTTTATTTCTTTTTGGATATTGCTATCCTATATCACACTATACAGAGCTCTTGTTGCTTCCTTACCCCAACTGAACCAAGTAGGGGCAGATCCAGAAAATCGATTTGAGGAGGGTCGTCATAGATTTTTGTTAAATAATAAACATATAGTGTGCCAGGACAGTCTCTCCGCATTGAGCCAAGTCAGGAATTCATATTAAAATTTTCATTTATGTTGATAGCAACCACATCATTGGGAAACATGTGAAGGGAACAACACTTCTAGAATCTGTTAAGGTGAGTACACAATTTACTTTTTACTAGCTGCAACTCATGCTATCAGCAAACTTTCTGTTGCTAGAACTCTCACCAGCAAGGCGACACTGCAGAGACATTCCTGGTGCGCTGTATTTGTTGTTCTACAAAAATAATTATATTATTTTTGTAGTGTATTTATGATACTAAATAATATTTTTTTAAAATAATTACATAATTAGAACGTAAATAAATATTTAAATCAATTTCGCCAAATAAAGACAGGAAACAAAACTAAAATTCTAGGTCTTTTGGGGAGGGAGGGTGGGCATGGCCCCTCCTGGATCCACCACTGGTTGTTACAGGATTTAATTGCATCACCATCTACTGTTATGTCCATTAAAGTTCATCTAATGCACAAGCATTCAGTTCTACCACAGTTTATATCCAAACCACCATCTGTTGTATTACTATATCTTGAGTATACAAGGTGGGTCTTTAGCATCACCAGCAGCTTTTGAATGGTTGACGTTATTGCAATGCAGTTTTCACAAAAGTGCAGAGTGAGTATACTTTAGCATCACCAGCAGCTTTTGAATGGTTGACGTTATTGCAATGCAGTTTTCACAAAAGTGCATGAGCGAATGAAGCTAATTATTATGCATATTCATTTCTATTTTATCATTTGTATTTTTCAAAATATTGAGGTAACTTTGTGTTTTTCAAATAGAACTACACATTTTTTAAGTCTATCATAACGAGCGCAAAACTACAAATCCAACGATAAACGCATAGTTATCGCATATGTCAGATAAGCATTTTCTTGAGTAATTTTGATTTTGCGACTTGTATTTAATGAATATTGTAGCGCTCCGAACATGTGCTAGCAGGGAGTGTGCTGCACGACCTTTAGTTGGTGGACTGTTACTTAAAAATATACGTTAAAAAAGTTGTAAAAAACTTAAAATTACCAAAAAAATGGTTATTTAACATATGACAATACAGTATATAATTGGATTCATCATTTTACGCTCGTCATGATAGACAAAAAAAAAATTGCATAGTTCCATTTGAAAAACACAAAGTTACCTCAATATCTCTTAAAATACAAATGATAAAATCGAAACGAATACATGCATCAATTAGTCCTATTCCCTCATGCACTTTTGTGGAAGCTGCATTGCAATAACTTCAACTGTTCAAAAATTACAGAGTAACTTAAGTTACGTGAATCACCCAGTATATTCATTGTCCTCTTCATCTTAATATCAATAAACTGAACCCTAATGAACAGATTAAATTCTACCAACAAAATGGGTCTTAGGAAATTCTACGAATTGTACAGAGCTTGTAACTTTTTCCATCCAGACTGGTGCTCTACTCTTTGTCATATAATGGCAAAGAGAGATCACGATTACAACATTTTATACCAAATTCCACAAAACCAAAAAATAGGCAATAATGCTATTTTTAAGACTTGCAATATCGTGTATATGCGGTGCTTGATTTATAAAATTTTAGGTTCTGGAACACACTCCAAATTATTATTTTAATAAAAATAGTTACATATTTTACATATTTACAACATAATTTAATAATTATTTCCAAGGTACCAGAGCACTGTTCCGTTGCAATCTGCAAGAAATCAACTCTCAGTATATGTGTTTATTATTTTGTTATCTTGCTTTTTTAATGACAGTCCATGTTTAACAAAGAGTTTTATCGTTTTTTTAACTATGAAAAAAGAACATAAAACATTTGTCCTCTTGATCATCATTCTAAAGACAAAAAGGTGACTTGTCGCTGCTGCCCTGGCACTCTGTCCTCCTCATCTCTGGATAGTTTCTGACGTGTAGTTTGGTTTGAAGTTGTTCTAAAATTTTTGGTCTAGGTCTCTCTCTTCCTCTTTTTCCCATTATTTTACAGTTCAAAATTGTTCTTAAGAATTGGTTATGACTAGGGAACAGATTTTATTGTAATAAAAATATCAAAATATGTACATATATATGTATTTATTTTTTCAAAAATATGTAGGAAAAAATTAAAAATATGTAAAATAAAAATTGAAGTTAGAGTTTAAAATTGTTAGATACAACATGCGTATTCAAGTTTTTAAAGAAAAAATGTCGTCGATTAGCTCTCAAAATAGATTTGTATTGGCTGAAGGAACGTTCCACATCTACAGAAAAAATTGGAGTATATTTGAACGCTGATATGTCTGTTGGGTTCAGTTCTAGTTCCAGTGTTGAGGTGTCTTTTCCTCCGCAGCGAATGTTGGCAATGATTTTCATGACTTTCCATCCTGGATTTTTCTCTAATGAACCTTATTTCTTTTTCATTTTTGTCCTTTCAGCTATTATGTCTTTTTAATTTTGCTAATGGACAGTTAATAACTTCAATACTAGCAGCTAATGGCATGTTCCGAGACTCAAGCTTTGCGATAGCATTTACTAAAAAGAATTGCATTTGCAGAAATGAAAGCCAAATTGTATCTCAGACTAGAATCATAAATCAAAGATTTTGCTTTTTGTGGTGCCGCAGATGACTTGGAGTCCAGCTTCAAATGAATATCTTTTATTTGCTCAAATTTTTCACAATAATATTTAGCTGCTTCTAACCACGTGCCCCATCTAGCAATTACCGGCTGTGGGGGCAAATTCAGTTCAGGATAACTGTCTTTAAACATTTTAATTCTGGTTGGTGCTTTCAAAAATACTTTTTTAACAGTCGATATCAAAGTATCGACATCAGGAAATTGATGTTGAACAGTTTCTGCCACTCGATGAAGAGCTCTATGTAACTCGATGCCGTAGAACACTTTTAATGCATTCCCCGCTTCCACCTTGTACGGAGCAGCCACCAATGCACAACACAAATCGGTAAAGAAGACTGACTTACTTGATTGAACATCAGGTGAAGATGTCAGGAATGTTTGCTGAAGCTTCAATTTTCTTTCTTTGTTTCTCTGTGTTTTACTGTAGCGATGTGTTGCGTGACTTAAAACCGTTGGGAGGTAGAAACTCGCGGATGTATCTAGCCACTAACTCTTTGGATGTCACTTCGATTTTTTGCATTGTCTCGTACCAGTCCACACCACTCAATAAGATTGTTACATGAAACGTAAAATACTTGAGAGTACAGTCTGTAGTTTTACGAAGAGCCTGTTGTTTTACGTGACCAGTTGCAGTGGAGAGCTAATATTGATAGTTTCCGATTTTCGCATTTCTGAGGCCGAGAGGTATCTTGGTGGGGCGCAGGAAGCACGATAAGACTGACATTCTAAACAATGTTTGTCCAATTAATATTGTGTTGCGTGTGGGTTGAATGTAACATGAGAAAGTATGTGATTGCTTACACTTTTGCTCCTTGACCATTCGCTCATCCTACGCGGTTTCTGAGAAGCAAAGGCAGAGGGTCAGTCGGAGCGAAGGTCATGAGGACATAAACGTGCAGTGTTACATTGCTCATTTATCAGAAAAAACAGATTCCCGGAATATTATTGGGAAATTCTTATTTGATTTTTTTACAAGTAATATTCGAATGAAATGAAATATGTTAAAAAATAGTTGTAAAATGTAAAATATGTGAAATATGTACTTATACTAAAATATGTAAGAATATGTAAAATAAAAATGGTTTCAATTCATTCAGAATGTCTAGAAAACAAATTCAAAGCAGGTACCTTGTTTCTATCAAAACATGTATTTACATGAAAATCCGTTCCTTAGTTATGACTGAAAACATGTCCAAAGTATTTCGCTTTTCTGTTCCCAATGGGTTTTAGTAGGGATCTCTTCTCCTTCACTTTTTCTAAAATTACATTATTAGAAAAATTTCTCTATCCAAGAAATCTTCCATATTTTTTGCCACAATCATATCTCACAAGCTTCCAAATGACTTGTCTGTTTGTAAAAGACCTTCACATCTACATAATAGTGCACTCCAAATATAACTTTTCAGAAATTTCTTTTTAACATCCAAATTTAGGTTGGTATCTGGGAGCAAATTTATTTTATTTAGGAATGACTTCTTTGCTAGTGTAATTCACTTTCTTATTTCTGATGTGCTTTTATGGTCTTCGATGAAAGCGCAGCCTAAATACCAAAAATTATGTACATGATCTATTTCTGTAGTATCTAACATTATTTTATTTGATGTGTAGTTTCTCTCTTTCCCAAATATCAAGAATTTAGATTTCTTTATGTTAATTTTGATGAGGAATCTTTGCAGAATTCTTGCAAGGCTATTTATCATTTCCTGTAAATCTTTTCACGAACTAGCTAAGATTGCTGTATCATCAGCATATCTTAAACAGGGTAATTCTTACGATTAAAATGTTCAATTGCTTCTTCTATAAACGAGTTGAATAAATGGGGTAAAAGCATCCTTGCCTTACTCCATTTCTGATCTTCACTTTGGTCTCCTGGTTATTTATGGTTATTCTTGCATACTGATTTTTAAATAAATGCAGGATAATTCTTTGGTTCTTCCAGTACACTTTTCAAGATCTGAAATAGTATTTTCCAGAGAACCTTGTTGAAAGCTTTTTCGAAGTCTATAACGGTTACATACGTGAACCTGTTCATGTCCATTCTCCTGTTTACGATGCTCCTGAGGGCAGTAATCGCTTGTCTCATACCTCTTCCTGACCTAAATCCGAATTTATCTTCATCCAAATTTTGTTCAATTTTACCTTCTTTTCAGTTTTTGATTATTGTGATGAGAATTTTGACAGCATGGGATATTAATTTTCGCATGAAGTTACATTTCCTTTTTTAATGATTTTGCTTTCTGCTCATTCTGGAATTTGACCACCTTGTAGCTCTTGCATATTAATTCAAACATATTATCTTTTGGAGTAATTCCACTAAATTTGCACTAGTTCTCCTGGCAATTCATCTGGTCCAGTACCCTTCCTGTCTTTCAGCTCCGCCACCGCTTTATCAAATTCATTTCTTAGTAACGTATGTCCTTTCCCCATCTCCTGGTACATCAGCTTCATTTTCTACATATTCCCATTCATTTTGTTCTCTCTTACATTACCGTTGGAGCTGGAAACAGCTCCTAAAGGTAAAGGAACCACTGAGTGGTCAATGGCAATGGCATAGGCAACAAGAAACTGCATTGAAGATCCAAATGGATATTCCCTGATTTGCCAACATGACATGACAGATGTCTTCCTGATAGAAAATTTAAAAAACCTCTAGAAACGAATTTCAAAGATTAATACTAATCATAATAACTTATGATTCTCATTTAACAAAACGTAAAATTGAAAATAAAGTTAATGAGATGGCTAATGTTAAAGAAAATTGAGAAGTATACTGGAAGAGAAAAATAAGTAGGTGAAAATAGAAGAAGAAAAAACAAATGAGAAAATTAAATTTTCAGCACCTTTTAGGACATTTTAGACTGATTATACATAAGAAAGCATCAACATCATTATGCTACTCAAAATATAATACACAAGTTGTGTCAAAGGCAACACTAGAGCACATTTGTAGAAATAAAAAAGAAAGAATATCGATTAAAGAATTCTGTGATTCATCACATTAATTAAAAATTCCCACTTCGAACAATTTATTTTGTAGATTCAATGAATTTCATCTACTTTGCTCCACAATAAGTAGATTGTGCTGCATGGATTAACACGTTCACTGTCCTGTGGTCCATATGTGGTTCACAAGACATAACACTCGACGGTTTAGCTACGTACGTGAACCACATGTGGGTCACAGACGTTTACAATTTCTACGGCAAACATTTTCACTGAACTCCCCGTAACTGCACAGATTTTGGTGTCAACTTTCTAGGACGATCATAGACCTTAGAAATATACCAACATGTGCGGAAAAATATTTTTATTTTTGAGAATATTACAGTAAAGTTTTCTTACTGCCAGGAAGATGTGGAGATACTTTAATGTTCTCATAGGGACAGGAAACATGTTAACTACAAAATCTGAATCAATGTATTAATAAAACCAAGATAAAAATAAATCAAGTATAGAAAACAAAAAAACTACAAATGACTCCTAGTAAGCAATCTCACTGCGAGAAATTAAGATTGGGAAGTTCCTAATCCAATATTAATATTATTCTTTAATCAAAATATAAGTGGAATTGACATTTGATCAGCTGGGTGATCAAATATTGTTGACGGTTATCCAATCAGGAGCTTTGTAATGACCTAATTTTTTAAATTGAAGCTCCCAATTGGAAAACCATCCACCAGTGGAGCGTAAGTCAATTCCACTTAAATTTTAATCAGAGAATACACAAATATCATTAATTACTCATTTGTATTGTAAAATATTCATTATAATTTGTTCACAATATGTATGCCCATTCCTCACATTCAGAGCCTTGAAGTGCCTTAACACAGAACAGTGGTCAAAATCATGAATTCAATAACACTGAAACATAATCGGAAGAGAAAAAACTCAGTACAAATTGAAATGTATTAAATTATGTTTACAATTTAGAAATTAAAAAAGCAATAAATTGCACTATCAACAGGGTTAGATTGTCTCGACAGGTGTTAATAATTGGTCAAAGTAACTCTTGTTATTTTGCCAAAAAATTCTTTAATATTTTGTCTAACAAGTTAAAAAATCTTTATATTAGTCAAAAAAGTTAAAACTTACAATTGAAAAGCAAATTAGAAACGGATGTTAACTAAATACATTATTTTCTTTGTCACTCTGTTACTTAATAGACTATTGAAACAAAGATTTAAAAACCCAATGGAATTTTATACATATTCTAAATTTATGTTGTTTTTTTATTTCTTTTGTATAATATATTATAATCGAGTGAGAGTTCTTCACTAAACATTATTGTGCAAATGATCTTGTATTTAGTTTGGGCCAACCTATGTACGGCATTATGCCCCCTACAGGCTCTTTATATGTACAGTCCCTGGCCATATTAATGTGACCACACTACATTTTCTACATTTCGCCATTCTGTAATTTCCGGTAATGTCTGCTTTTGATGTCTTAGAAACAAACCTTTTGAGAAACTTGATGTTGTGAAAGAGGTTCAAGTTCTATTAATGCCTTAATTTCTTCTGTCTTTGGAGACAGGTTCTTTGGTTACAAAACCAACAACAAATTAAGTGAAGATTAAGTTATACAAAAAGTTATTAAAAAATATAAAAGTACAAAATAAAAGAATAAAATCAAGATAATCTAAGAAAAAACAATAAATTACTGTTAAATGTTTCGAAACAACTCGCACTTATTGCCAATAAAACTATTATTCAAGAAAATTATGCAGGCTTTCACTGAAGAAACCAATCTGGCCTTCCATAGGACCAATGTTGCCAAAAAAAAGGAGAGAGAGAGAGGAGAGAGAGAGAGGAGAGAGAGGAGAGAGAGAGAGGAGAGAGGGAGAGGAGAGAGAGAGGAGAGAGAGAGGAGAGAGGGAGAGGAGAGAGGGAGAGGAGAGAGAGGAGAGAGGGAGAGGAGAGAGAGGAGAGAGAGGAGAGAGAGGAGAGAGAGAGGAGAGAGAGAGGAGAGAGAGAGGAGAGAGAGAGAGAGAGAGTTGTTGACACATTCACAAAAGAATTGCTACTTCTGAAAAACATCAATTTAGATACTTGCAAGTTTTACATTAAAAAATGAGGGGAAAGCAAAGAAACTATTAAATTTTGCAGGTGGTCACAATAATATGGCCACGGACTGTACATGTTAATGTATATATTTAATGTAAATTTTGACATATTTAATGTAATTACTATTATTATTATTATTATTATTATTATTATATACACATTGGCTGTAATATTTTCATAGTTATTACAAATTATTTTTGTAGTTTGGTAAACATCTTCACTTTCAACAAAATCAGCTTCTATTAACTCGGTCCCTTTTCAAATAAAGTTGTGTTTACACAAGTATCGGATGCAAGTCAGCTCACCTGGGCATTGTGACTTTCAGAAGCAGAATCCCGAGATACTATTTCATTATCATGCGCTTCCCATGGTTTCACATCATTATCTCCATCCACATCAGATGCAGCAGCACCCTCCTGCTAACAGAAAATACCACACTTTTCTCACACCACAGAATTAACATATATATGTACATGCAGTAAATTACAATATAAAGTTAAGAAACAAGTTGTGGACACCATAATTGTAGGTACATACAGTTTATTCTGACATATTAAAAAAATAATTACATAAAAGTTATTAACTTTAAATAAAAAGTCAAAATTCGAAATGTTAACATGAGAAAACAAGCAATTGAATCTTTCCAGTTCAATCATTTTTTTTTTTACTGAAAGAGAATCTCTTTTCTATACTCATACCAAAAATTGTTATTGTTATTATTATTATTATTTTCATCCTCATACTTGTAACAGATGATAAATTAGTTAATTTATCATAAGCTTATTAGTTAATTGTAGATTAAACATTGGCCAAATTATGCAATTATAATACTTAAAACTACAATAGTCCTTAAAAATAAACCTCTTATTACTAGCAGTTAAAAAAACTGATTGTTTGTTTAAATTACAATAATCATTGCCTGACACCTGAATAATTCTTTCACATTCACTAATGTTATTTACACTGAAAATAGGTCAAATGTTTGTAAATACTTGAACACCATCGCAGTTAAATGTATGAGCCAATTTATATTACACAGATTATAAATAAACTTCAATGGAAAGCATGCTTTCAAAACATTCTTTTTAAATGAATAAGTTCAATTCATTATTCATTGAAAGTCCTATTTAGTGAAATCCTAGAAATCAACATTTTTTTAACCTTAAATGAGAGAGTACACTAAATGAAGGTTGGATACCTGAAAGCACAAATTTTGTCTATTACATTTACTCCCCCCCCCCCCCCTTTATTGTTGTTGGAAGAAGCCAACAAATAGCTTAGAACCAACAGAGGAAAGAAAACAGTACAAGAAAAAGAAACTTGGAACAAATAATACACAAATGGGAAAGAAAGAAAGAAGAAACATGGTTGTGCTGCTCTTGGTGGCCTCTCTCTATGCCATGGCTTTGTCTTTCTCAGCTCCGAGGCACTTGAGTACCTAGAATAACATTTTGCCAAAATGTTTGAATACTGGTCCAAAAATATCAAGTGTACTGTTGCGATTTTGTTGTGTATGACTTACATTAAATGAGAGTTTCATATGAACGACAATACCACTAAATCAGGGATGGCAATGCATTTTTCTTTGGTGTTTTGTAAATACTTTTCACCTTAAATGTGGGTTAACCTTATAACTGGTTTGTGCTAAATAGGAGTTTCATGGTATTATGTTTGTATCATGCTCCACCAACTTCAAAAACTAGAGATCCTCTTTGGTTGAAAAGAAAATAAGAATTACAACTGGAACTCTACATCCAAGAGAAAGCTTAAGTACTGAAGTATAGGTTCCAAAAATTTGAATCTTTTAGCCATCCCTTCCATTGAATGCAGTGAATCTTAAATCTTGACATTTAAAAATAATTCAATTAGAAATGATATCCAACTATAGTGATGAAAGCTGATTGTTGGCTCAAAATTTAAGTTTCGCCCAAATGCAAAGTTTCAGCTATTACAAGTTAGGTCTGCTTACTAAAGAAAAGTAGTTTATATTAACACACCAATAACAAAATTAAATTGCAAAAACATATAAAAAAGATGAAAAGAAATGGTAAAGGGGCAGAAAAGAAGCAGTAAAAGTTAAGCTCAGTGCATGATGTGGATTAAGTAAACAAAATCTATTTAGACATTCACTGATGAGGAGGCAGGAAGACCATTTTACATTTATAGATGAGCTAATTAACAGAATATACAATTAATTGAATGTGTGTAAGATAACTTCTATCAATTTCATTAATACTAATCTAATATAGAATATCACAACGTTCCACAAGTAACTTTTCTCTCTCAGTTTTTACTTCTGCCCTTTAAATATTCTTTCATTCTAGCTTTATCTCCACTGTTTGCCTGGTACAATACTATTTGGATTGTGGTTGAGTGCAATGTTTCTGAGAGATTCATTGCCTAGATCATATTGTATCAAGTAGTACCATTATGTTAAGCATTTCACTTTATGGTGCGTAGCAATTTACATATTTAAATTTATTCATATTGAAAGAAAATGTACAATAAAAAACTAATACAGTAATAAAATCACTACCCTCCAGACTAATATTAGAATTTTTCTTTTGTGTCTCCACAACTGCCTTGCAGTGTCGCTTGATGAGCAATATTGTCTTTTTTTTTTTTTAACACTATTACCATCAAACAAAACTTCTTAAATATATTTGGGATTATATAAAGAAATACTCAAATAGGCAAACAAACAAGTTGCAAGCAAACTTATAATAATTTTTCAAGTATTAATTAGTATCAAAAATAATCCTGTACATACAAATCTGAGCTATATTGATACTACTTGGTTCTATCAATATTAACCAGCTTGTTCAAAAAACCAACTCACTGTAAAGGCTTCCTCCGCGGACACACCTCCAGTAACACTCATGACCTTAGGGCTGAAGGAGGAAGGAGTACTGTCCAGGGGAGGTCGCCCCCTCTTCCGCTTCACTGGAGGTTCCTGCTCTACTTCAGGAACAGAGGACGATTCTACACGAGCAGCTCCCTCAGTGCAGTTGACCCCTTCCTCTCCAGTCTGATTACCTTCCCCAGATCGCCATGATACCTCAGCCAAGCCCTTAATGCGAAGATCTTCAGCTGCTTTTAGCAAGGAGGCCAAATGAGACTACAACATATTCAAGTGAGAATATTAATGGCACATGTTGTCTGAATTCAAGGCACATGTTCACAATCCATTGTTATAAAAAAATACCAAAATCTAACCTATAAATCTCATTAATTTTCCAAAAAATTAGTAGAAAAAAAATACTCACATGATCAATATTAATTTCCCCTCTGTACATAAATTCAACAAGAGCTTTAATGTCAGTAAATTTAACATCTTTTAGTATAACAATTGGATTTTTCTCTTCATACTGGGAAAAAATAGAGTCAAAATATGTGCTGCAAGCAGACAAAACAACCTACAAAACAAAACAAAAATATATGAAGCTTGGATAATTTGTTGTTATTTTATTAATTTTAGATAAAACAATAACTTACTTTATGAGCCCTCAACGTCTTTCCTTCACATGCTAAGGTCACATCACAGAAGCTTTCCCTCTCAAGCAATTGGCTGAACATCACCTGCAGATTATTGTGATGGTATTTCCATCGCAGACAATACTGCTGCGGCAGCATCTTCTGCTGCATGTTCATGGTGTCAGATAATTCGCAGTTTTCTTGATCAGATGTATCTGCGCTAAACCCAATATCCCACACCGTTGGAGATGTGTCACAGTCAGATGGTTTCTTTCCACTACAGGTCAATGAATTTTTATCAGAAGAGGTATCTTGATCTGCATTAACCTTAAAAATAGGAGATCACAGTTAAATACTTTTGTATAAATACATAAAATAACCATAAATCCAATCTACAATCTAAACTACAGGAAAGATAATTCTCTGAATAATTGCTAACTTAGCCCAAATATACTTTACTCCATTAATTCATACTTCTAAATTATCAAACAATTACTAATGTTTATTGTTTTTTTCGCCCATGCATTGCTAATGCAACTATTTCACTACATGAAGCTTTTTAAAAACAATATTTACAGATTCAAACAGTGAACCTAAATGATATTGCTTCTCAGACTTACTGAAAGAAATTCAACACACACAATGAAATATGTGAATCTCTACTTACACAATTAGCTGATTATCATACAAAGACATGTAAACAAGGTTTATCTCTCACAATTCTCTGTTATTTGACTGAAGAAGGATGTTCACTATATCTCATCCATTAGTTTATTAACTATCATCAACCCAAAATGAAATCCAAATTCCAATTACCAATCAATATGAAATCCCAAAGCAGGTATCAATAAAAATCTATGTTACATGTTCATTATTTCTTTGAACTTAATTACTGGTACTAATAAGAAATAGTATTTTTACACAAAAAATAATAAAGAAAAACTCAAGAATATCATATTAATTATATATCCAAGTCGCACCAAAAATTTTTATTATTGGATAAAAGAAAACTTAATATATAAGCATTATATACAAGATTTCCCATCACTTTAAGAATCTAAATCAAAATTCAATCCTCTAAAACAAATCTATAAAACAATTTGTTAGCAGATATTCAAATTCCACAAGTAACAATTTCCACATGTGCACAAGTATAATTGAGAATGCAACTAAATTTCAAAATTTCTATAGTCTTCTATCAAAAACTTAACATATTACCGCTTAATTACCGCATAAATACACAAATATACATTACTTGAAGTTCACATGCACGCTAACATATTTCAAGAGAACCGACAACTACTTGCGGCTTGGGCTAAAAAATTTAATAAAACTGCTGACGAGGTAACGGTACTGTAATTGACCTAGAAATATCTTAGAAAGTTCGATTTCGACGCCCTCGGATGTTGTTCCACATTACAATTTTTTAGGAATTACATACTTAAAGCGATAAGAACAACGTACTTATTTTATATTAAATAACATTCTTCATAAAAATGTTACGCCTCAATAACTCACGAATATCTGCCAGCCTCCGGAATTCTGCTCCAATTTCCTCCATCGTTTGACTCGATCTTAATATCAATTTTGGATAAAAATGAAAATGGCGTATACCGTATCATTTAGGAAATTCCGATGACATATATGGTACGTCTACTTCCAATCTAACCAATTTATTCCTATCAGAAATAATAAGTAAACATATTGCACGGGTATCAAAGCAGACGCTATGCCTACCTGCTCATAAAATATGCCTTTCACCCAAGAATCTTCAGGACTATTCCACTGATTCGACAACCCAGCAGCTATTTTCTCTTGTTGACGCTGAAGCCAAATATGTCTTTTCCCTTTGTAATGTGCCTTCACATCGTTCAATCCACCGTGGCTGACTGCGAATTCCTTTTTACATAGCAAGCAATATGCTTTGTGTTTTTCACCTTTCACCGGAGCTAACCAAGAAGAAAACTCATCTGACGTAGTCCAGTCCGATATAAATTTGCACAGACGCCGTCTCTCGCGCCTCGCCATGTTAGCCAATTAATAAGATAGGAAGTTAGCCGTTTGACGATAACCAAATTAGTTTATTAATCAATTAAAATTTCGAAGACTAATTTATTCAATGTAGCTAACCTCCAACGAAGAGTTCACAATAAATAATTGCTAACTCTCCGACACGTGTTAACGCAGAATAGGGGTTATATCCTGCCCGGCACCGTTATCTATATATATAAATCGAATGCTACGAAATACTAGCTATTAATAACATCAAAGGTTAATAGGGCAGATCTATTACTCTTTTGTACTCTGATCCGTTAGTTCTCCCGAACAAACGTGCTCAGATGTATGCTTGCAACAATGTCGACGGTCGTTCACCTCGTGAACGCCGTACTTTCCGTGTATCAGCGCAGCAGAGCGCAGATGACGGTCAATTAATTGTATTTATTACAAAGTTTATTGCTTCCATGGAGTTTGCAAAACCACACACACACACAAAAGGGAGTAGCATCATCTATTGGTACAAGCTCGAACTAAAGGCATAAAATGAGTGTAGTATTGCGAAAAAACGGGAAAACACTGGCGCCAAAATAAGTGGTAGAACATGCAATATTCATGTGCTTTAAAACTCAATAGTCACGGTTTTTTAGCTACTTTCTTTTTCCTAAGATAATAAATGTGCTATTGGCTTTCACTCACACTACCTCATACATTTTTCGAAATATTTCTTTAACGTGGCAAGACAACTTCAAATTTAAACTATCATTCCAACCTATTTTCTCACGAAAAGAAAAAAGTTAATAAAAGAGTTCGTTTTAATTTACAATCTTTATGACAATCTTATTAAAGATGAAGTAAAGTAGATGATGAACGTGTAGAATGGTAGCACGAATAGCTTTAATTGACAATACACAGGGTATGTCATTGTAAGTTGCATACATTTTATGTACAAAAATAAATTAGGTAATTAAATAATTTAGTTTTTTTACAAAATCCTTATAATGTACAGAATGATAGTATCGTAGATGCACATATGCGTACATAAATGATGCGCCTTCACATTATGCAATTAAATACGTACATTACGTACGTTAAACAAACAAGCGTGTAAGCGTTGCGGAAAATAAGTAAAAATACATTCAAATCTTGACACCTGCAATGAAGATTAAGAAAATTATAATATAACATATATTATAAAAGTATTGCAAATTATTGAAATCCGCATATTCGTACAACAATGATGCGCCTTCAAGTTATGCAACTAAATCTGATAATGAAAGCTAACATTTTTTATCAAAGATTGTTTAACGTACGTATGTTTAACGAACAAGCGTGTAAACTGCGGGGAATAAGAAGGAAAAATACATTCAAACTGTGGACACCTGCACTGAAACAACTAAGCAAATTATTACAATTCTAATATAGCCCATGAACCAGAAAAATATCGATAAAGGAATGAAATGTTGATCAAGAATACTGGAATTTAAATTTTTGATGTTTGCTTAACAAGAATTTCGTGTTTTTTGTGTGTGTTCATAACAAGATATCCACCTAATAAATTGTATTTCTATTTCATTTGGCCACTTATATCTAAGCTGGAACTGTAGGTACATTGCAATAAAAAATACTGAATAAAATTTCTGAAAGCCACTTTTAATCTTGTTTGTATAATATTTGCATTAGGGATGCTGGTCTTATTAACTGGATATATTTTCCTGTAGTATGTGTTTAACTTACTAATTCTACTGAAGGTTGAAATATGAAAGTCAACGAATCTAATCTGAAGTGTGTGTGTGTGTGTGTGTGTGTGTGTGTGTGTGTGTGTGTGTGTGTGTGTGTGTGTGTGTCCGTCTGTCCGTCTGTCCGTCTGTCCGTCTGTCTGTCTGTCTGTCTGTCTGTCGTTCTGTCTGTCTGTTCGTCTGTCTGCTTCGTCTGTCTGTTTGCCTGCCTCGTGTCTGTCTGTTCGTCTGTTCACTGTTCTGTTCGTCTGTCTCGTCTGTCTCTCTCTCTCTCTCTCTCTCTCTCTCTTCTCTCTTCTCTCTCTCTCTTATATATATATATATATATATATATATATATATATATATATATATATATATAACGTTAAATAACTCCTAAACGAAATATTACGACGTTAAAAACTAAAATGTTGGGGCCAAAGGCCTCAAAGAAATGTGTCTCTAACCGTAATCTCCCGGATGAGATCTTGAACATTCTATTACATTTTTGTTGGTTCGACGATCCTCGATTCTATCCCACCTGTTCACAGCCTGTAGAATTTGCAACTTTATATGCAATTAAACTAATTAATGAATATTCTATAGGACTGAATTACACGGGCGTACCTCTCTGCTCGGTAATAACGTTAAATAAGAATATTTTGCATTGACAAGGGTGTATTTTATTGTTATCAATTCCAAGGAGACATAGAATAAGTGACGGTGGATAAGAGGGTCTTGAAGAAAATAATATATTACCGGCTTAATATGGAAATGGGAAGAGTGTGGAGTTTAACATGCGAGAGTTCTCGCATGGGTACGCTAGTATACTTGTTATAACTCGTGATTTTAGGCGCGAAAATGTTAAATTTCTAAGTAAATACCGTTTAAAAGCAATATAATTGAAAAACGATTTATTAATTCGGGATATTCACAGTAACGCTGAACATTATCCGCACGTTTTGTACAACGGAGCTAAAGTTCACCAATTTATTAATGTATCTTATTAGCTGAGCTTAACAAATTCGATTAATTATTATTAAATTTCTTCTCAAAATACAAAAAAAGTAAATAGTTTTTGATATAAATTTGAAGATCCGCGAAATGAAATATTTTAAAAAAAGTTCCAAATAGGGGGGAGGGCAGTTGTCCGCCCCTGAATCCCACTTCTGCAGCTTCGCTTAAAATTGTTCGTTGTATATCTAATGTTGTTTAGGAGGTACCGGAGCTCAAGTGACCCGTTTCAATGATGGATCCCGAAGAGGACAGCTTGAAGGAAACATCGGCCCCCTCTAACAACGCGATAAAACGATAATATGTAAAACTAGTGGTGCTTAAACAGCACGTATTTTCTCGCCTTCGGTAATGGTTATGTACTATGTATATATGTAATAATTATGTAATACTATTTATACCACAATTTCTCTCAGAATAAACACATCTCGGTCATAAATTTTTGTAAAACTAATATGAAAAGGTAGACCATTTGATGCGAAAATTAGTTTCAAGCAATTGATTTTTTTATTCAAAACTGTAAATGAAAATATATTCCTGGCAATGAATTCATTGTATTCACGAACATATGAAGCTTCCAGCCTTACAATATTCTGCGTAAACAGTATGCGAGAAATTAAAATAATTTAAAGTTAATAAATAATACGATACAGCTAGCGTTGGCAAACAAATGCAAATCGATCAAAAATATATAATAGAAATCATTAAACACTATAGAATTGTAATATTCACCAAATATAAAGTATTAGTTTATATAACGCGAACCAAAGACAACCGTCATTATCTCCTGTTATCATGCGGCGTTACAACAACGGGTAACAAGCAACAACGACCGCTAATTCGTATGGGAATCACATTTTGCCAATTAGCATTGTTGATATCGCTAGCAAGAAAATGAAAATGGATAAAAATATAATAATTGAATACAATATTTTTATACGCATGAAAATTACTCGGTTTTTACATGTATTATATATATATATATATATATATATATATATATATATATATATATATATATATATATATATATAATAGTAATAATAATAATAAAATATGAAATAAAATACAAATTCTAACTTATGTTGCATCCAACTGCGTTCCATCACCATTCATTTTACGTTGACGAAGCGCAGTAAATTGGGAGCGAGCGACTGTTGACACCAAATTACACAAAAAATATGACTTTATTTGAAGATCTATATTTGATGAACTCATTTCATTAAGAAAAATGTATCTTCATAATTGTAGTTGTAGGAAGACGCCGGAAAAATTTTGAATTTTTTCAATTTTCAAAAAATCTGGTTTTTTAACCATCATAAGACTTCCGCCATTTTCTTAAACTTTCTTCAGACTATCCAACAACAAAATTTCATCATAAACGAAGGAGCCATTTTTGAGAAAAGAATTGTTTAAACAAAATTAAAAATTGCCTATATTTTACGCAAAATTACGCAAAAATACTGAAATTTTCGAAAAATTGTACATAACTTTATTTCAAAATCTATTTTTCAGTAACAGATTTAACTAAGGGAAAATCTCTGTCTTTAATATTTTAGGTGAAGGAAGACACCTATATTTTTTTTAAATATTTGCAATTTTCGAAAAATCAGTTTTCAACGAAAATGAGATCTACACCATTCTCTTAAACGTTCTTTACACTATTCAACAACTAAATTTAATCAAAAACGACGGAACCATTTTTTTTTAAATTTTCAAAATGTGCCAGGGGCTTCATGTAAAGTACACCCAAGAATTAAAATATTGGTTTTACATTCAAGGGGCCGCAACATCAGCAGATCGATTGTGGAATATCAGTAATATTTATTCTTAAATTCTATTTACATAGCTAACTTATGGCCTAGCTTACAAACTAGATACTTACAAACTAATCTAAATCTACTTTATCTTACATCTTACTTAATCAAACAACGAACATTATTTACGGTAAGCAATACATACACATATAACACTTACAAAAACATACACTTTTAACATTACACATGAACTCATATAAAAATTATTTACACTATATATGCATCGACATCATTTCAACAGCGGTTGCAACTTTAAATCGGCTGAACAGTTTAGCCGCTACCGTTGTTCATAGACGGACATGTGTCAATCGATTTTTCAGTATCAAGGTCCAATAAAACATAGATTCTGGCTACACCACGAATTAGAGAATTTTTTTCTCCAAATTTAGTCTTTTCTAAATTTACTACTTTTTCATTGCCAGGGCCTTGTAATAGTTTTTCTGCCGAAAATTCGCCGTTTTTCGCGCAGCATTACATAACTTTCTCTTTACTGCGGTAGCGGTAGCGAGAATGTAAAATATTTGTTAGTTTTCGATCGAATTACGTATGGGCCCTATGAAACATGAGCACGCTCGAAACTTCTGCTTCACAAACTCCGTTCATCCTTGATTTCGAGAAGGCGATTTCCAAGACGCAGAAGGGGCTAAGTTTGACACAGTGCATGACGAAACGGTCCGGTGGCCAAAGATGTGCGGTTACATTATGTTGCTTTGTAAGAAAAATTATTCCAATAACATATATTGCATCTCAAATGTTCCATTTCGAAGTTTAAATGTATTAAAAGGTTACAAAATATGCAGAAATGGATCGGATTTTACGCAGGTTGATTTGCTTTGTATAAAAACATCTATTTCAGAAATTTTGTTTTCTGTTCACGTCAATCTTCTTTCACACACAACAGCTGCAACTTTCCTTTCGTGAATATTCTCTCATTATATTGTATTCCTTCATTTAAAACTGACAAGCATGAATTTGCTTTAAATGAAATTTACATCAAATGCATACATTTTTTTTAGTGAAACAAAAGGAAAAATTCCTCCGGTTAAAAGCTCTTGTTATACATACTTTTGGATGTCCCATCATATTTGGAGGGCGTGGGATAATAAATAAAATACAAAATTATTCTACAAGATCTGTAATGACTCTCTGAGCTTTAGAATCTCCGTAACAGTCGTATTCCAAAATCAGCAGCAGCTTTGATTGAGAAAACATTCAGAATATTAGGGAACATTTCTCTTTAGAAGTCCCAAAAAGAAACATCATAATAATTTTGCTCAATTCCTTGGCAAAAACGTGTTCAGATTTGTGTCACTCACTGGATAGAAAGGCATGATTCTTTTCTGAAGTTTACAGTTAATTTATCGAAATTATGGAGGCCCTCAAAAAAATAAGCCATCGAGAGAAAAAGAAACCGGCTAGAAAGTAATTAGTTATTAGAATGTTGTGCATCCGTTTACTTATTATCGGTCTTTTTTGATTCAGTAACATTTTATCACTTATCTCACAGCGACTTTCTTCAAAAGGGAACTAGTTACCTGGAAATTTGGGCAATCATTAATTGTAACTTTGGATAATCGTCAACAGTAAGCAGATGATAAATAATATACTTATATACATACATATAAAGTCCCCAACCCCCCCAAAAACCTTTCTAAATCCACACTTGTGATTACAATATGTGTAGTAATGCAACCACTAAAGGGTTATTACTTATTATATTAAATATTTAAATTAAATGCGTAGCACATTTATCACATCTGTACAAGTACCGAGACAGGGGCTATAGCGGCGCTTCTCGAATCAAATCATTCAATTTCATCAAATTCATCAAACAATTCAACCATTCTCAGTATTTTTGAAGCTGGAAATGTTAAGTAAAAAATATTTAAAATTTAAATACAGTAAAGATATGATATCAAAGTCTTTCCCATTTTGTTGACATGAAAATGTGTAAAAATTTCGTGTGTCTGAATTTCACGCAAGATGACAACAAAAAAAGTCAGTTTCGTTTTGAAGATCCTTACGTCAAACAATCCCTTGACGAACATCACGGAAAGAAAATTCTGGGTCCGGCGTTGATTGTATCTGCTCTTAGAGTATCTCTCCCCTGAACCAGGGCCAAATGACGCTCGGTGCAAGGCTGCCTGGAATCGCCCCCGAGACAAGTGAACCGCAACCGCCCCCACTGCACCGCTCCGCCCGCCTGCGCTATTGATTTCCGTTTCCTGGGCCGTATCTCGGCCTCCAGCCGCGCCATAAGCGACCATCGACTCCGCAATCTGTCTTCGCATTTTCGCGCTGACCCGCGTGCTAGTGCGCATGCGCGCGGCGTGCGCCGGCCGCGTGCGCGCGCCGCCATGTTGACCGGCGGTGATGGCGGCAACGGAGTAGTCACAGAACGCACGTGACACATTCCCGCGCATTTCATTCCCATCTCTACTGATAGGCAATTGCGTACTAATACGCGTACATTAACTCCAAGGGTGCAGCCACTGCGTAGGTTTTTGACAAAAACAATAAGGAGGATCGATTTACTTTTATGCATTTTTAAATTTGAAATGTGCATTTTTGTTTTATATCAACAAATAGTTAGAGGCATTTCGTACCAAAAAAGAAAAGAAGAAGAAAGAAATTCAATCATGGAATTCTCTTATGATAAGTAAATGTAATAAATACAATGATATTCATTTTAATTCAATACATTTATTTTTGAACCAATTTTCAACATCTGATTAATAAATACGAACATACATATTATTAAATCAACAAAGTAGTACTAAATGGTTTTTTAACAAGAACAAGGTTACCAGAATTTTTTTTCTCAGCGGAGGACATTTCAGTGAAAATGAGTATATTTTACATTTCTATAATGCACGATGTATAGACAATGTACTCAACAATTTCAAACCATTAATAGTCTTTAAAAATCATATTAGACTATGCGTTATTAAAAATGAAAGCTTTCGATTGGAGAACTTCGCTCCCACACTAGCCTTCGTTATCCACCAAACAATAAGCATAAATAAGTTTTATATCACAATAACCCTAATGCTCTATTACGCAGGACTTTTATTTGAATAAAAATGTAGATATTCAAGACGTGAAGTCTCTTTAATGAATTAAATTACTTTAAAATTATGCCAATATTATTTTCATTTCATCAGGACAAAAAGGAGGACAACCAATGTCAATTTAATAAATGAAAGAGGACAATATTAAAAAAGGAGGACATGTCCTCCAAAAGAAATACAGATGGCAACCCTGACAAGAATATTTTAATAACAAAATTAGTTATAGGTTTTCTTAAACTTATCCTGTAGGCCTACTTCTAAAGTACCTACGCCTATAAAGTAAATGGAAACCAACTATGGCCCTGGAAGATATACTTAAAAACATACTAAATTATGTAAATATTGGACTAAGCTTTGGTGATTTGTGTTTCATTGAAATCCTCCAACTTTAAAAAAATGTAACAGGATATTAAATTTCCCGATAGAGCTTACTTCTAAACCTACAATTTAATTTAAAATGGCGGCCTCCTAGAGAAATATACTTGACAGCTGTCTTCTAGTGAGCATTTGCCCTGCAATCAGAGGCGGCTCGTGAACAAATGTACAGGGTAGGCAAAACTGATTACTGAACAGCGGCGGATTACGAGAACGGAGCGTGGGTGTCATTCCCCATATCAATCCATTTTTTATGGTAGTTTAATTCCATTTAATCAAAACAATAGTCTCACTGATATCTTTACTAAGCTGCGGATTTACAGGCACTAAACAAGTAGAAATAGGCAGGCAAAACAGGCATTTAAAATTGTGAAATAGGCAATTAAAATGATAAATAGACATTTAAAAGGGCACTACAAAATTTTACTTTCTCGTATACCTACGTATATATGCGAAGTTATGTAATGCTGCAGAAAATCGATTTCGAGATTACAATGGAAATACACGTTTTAGGGGTCTCTGATACCGAAAAAATGTTGTTTTTTTTAAATGCCCGTCTGTCTGTCTGTCTGTCTGTCTGTCTGTCTGTCTGTCGTCTGTCTGTCTGTGTCTGTCTGTCTGTCTGTCTGTCTGTCTGTCTGTCCGTCCGTCCGTCTGTGAACACCACTAGCGCCTAAACCATACGTAATTTTTTTTCAAAATGGATATTCCTGGGAGTTATCCGTTTGTTATGGTACTGCTCCGGTATTCGCCTGGTGTTCATCGGAGAAACCATGCACAGAAAATAACCGATCAGAGCAGCCGGCCACTACAATATTTTTCTCTACACAGCAGCTGAATTCGTCCCAGCTATCCGCTAGGTCGCTCAGCGACAACGCCCGTTGCTGCTGCAGCGTCGATACCTGGGAGGTGCTCATGGTTCGAGAACCTACGATGCATCGCGATGGTGGAATTTCAGCACTAGCTAGAAAGGTATGAAGAGTTCAGCCGATGTCTGGAAGAGAATTCTAGCGGCCAACTGCCCTGATTGGTAGTTTTCTCAGGTTAAGAGTGGGCGAATGCAGAAGTAAAGCCCTAACAAAACGGGCCGTAAACCGGACGCGATATTCCCTTCCACCCCCACCCCCACCCCCACTCACTCACTCATACACTTACATACAGTCCACACACGTCCACATACTTGCTTGCAGTCCCTTTACGCTCACAAGCACATATGTATGGTACACAAATGACGAGGATCAGTTGGAAGCTTAAAGCATATCTTTGCGGGGGCGGGGCCTCGCTGATGGAGATACCTAGAGGGGAAACCCGCAAGCTGACATGTAGAACGGCAGCAAATCTCACATTCTATGGAGGGGGCACACAGCTGCCTTAGTACATGCACTAGACTCACTGGACTAATGAACAATGAAATTTACGCGCCAAGAGGGGACGCGAACCTGCGTGACTCGAAGCAGGAAAACCGGCATCAGCTCAGTGCATCAATTCTTGTTACTGCAACGCCTCTGACCGGGAGGTCCTAGATAGGACGGCTGCAGGATTTTCGACAGTAGCTTTTCAGCTAGGTCAAATTCAGTCGCTGTCTGGAGGAGAATTCTAGCGGCCAGCTGCTCTGATCGGTAGTTTTCCGATCAACACCAGGCGAATGCTGGAGCAGTACCCTACCAAACGGGCTACGGACCGCACGCAATCTTTCCTTCCTCTTCCTTGTCCTATCCTCTCCCCTTACACACACACACTAACAAGCACTACACTACCACATATTCCGGGACACCGGTCGGCAGCTTAGAGCTTGTCGCGGCTGGGGCGGTGCCCCGCTGGTGGGAGAGTCCTGGTTATGAGGAAACCCCACTAGCCGACGGTAGGTCGGCGCCGGATCTCGCCATCCATCGGGGAAAATCACCGCCATCTCCCCAGAGATAAAAACACGCACTACACTTACGGGACTAATGACCAACGCTGTTGACGAGGCCGGAAACACGAAAAAATCAATTAATCAATCAAAGCAGGAAAGATGTGTCGACGCTCTTTTTATTTTCTCGCTACCGCTTACGCAGTAGAGAGAAAGTTATTTAACACATAATGACCTATAAGAATAGGTCATTTCCTTTTGTCATAACATAAAATAAATTTCTGTACTAATTGGCATTGTTCTAAAGTGAAAAGAAAGAAAAAGACATTTCATTAAAATCCGTCCCCTACCTCTTCCGTTCAACGTTGTACCACTGTGGAGCGTGTACCGGCGCGAGCACAGATGCATTGCGCGCATCGGCAAAGAGACGAATGCTGGTTGGAGCCCTTTTCAACGACAGCTTTTGTAATATTATTTTAAATTTTAAACTATTTCACTCAAATTCTGTATGCTCAACGGGAAGAATAAAAAAATTCAAACTTCAACTCATAGAAACTATCGACAATTATCGATTTTTTTTCTTTTAGATTGATTATTTCATGTTCTCGGATGTGTCGACTGCTGTGGTCATTAATCCCATAAGTCTATAGCATGTTTTTATCCCGGCAAGTGATAGTGATCATCCCAGCTGGATGGTGAGATCCGGGGCCGACTTAAACGTCGGCTTTCAGAGTTTTCCCCATCCAATTATCTTCCACTAGCGGGACACCGCCCGAGCAGGGGTAAGCTAAATAAGCTCCTGAGTGGTCTCCCAAAATGTGTGGTAGTGTATTGCATGTAAGCGAGGAGTATGGAGAGGACAAGTGTGAGTGAGGGGTAAGGATAGGACAAAGAAGAGGAAGGAAAGATTGAGCGCGGTCTGTGGCCCGTTTAATAGGGCTTTGCTCTGGCATTTGCCTGGTATTGATCAAAGAAACCGCCTAAGACTACCGATCAGAGCAGCTGGCCGGTTGAATTCTCGCCCAGACAGCGTCTGGATTCGTCTGGATTAAGATAGTGTCGAAAATCCTGTCACGTCACGACTCGAACCCTAGGACCTCTCGGTCAGACACTGCAGTGATATTAATTAATGCTTTGAGACACCTCTGCCGGTTTTTCCTTCAGTGTTATTTACATTACATACATTTGTTTTCCCTTCAATGTTCGTCGTGTTAGCTAATGGGCTAGTACGCTTACGTAGATCACGTAGCACATTGCAATATTCTGAGGGGGAAAACAGTATAAGCATTAGAGCATCATTAAATGTTTCTGTGATTATGTTCATTTTTGATCTGCAATTGTCTCACAAGCTGGAATCTAAGCACGGGCACTACTTAAAATAACTGGATTTTCTTCAACAAGTTTCAAATTTTCCCACAAGATAAAACAAGTTTTCTTAAATTTAAACCGAGAAAACATAGTGGAGACTTAATGTTATTACCACAATTTTGGTGCAATCGTTCCTCCATCAAATATTTTCGTTCGTTTCGTAAAACGTTTCACCGACGTTTAAGTCGGCGCCGGATCTCACCATCCAGCTGGGAAGATCACTGTCACCTGCCGGGATAAAAGCATGCCATAGGGATAATGACCCCAGCAGTTGACTCGAACGAAAACGTGAAATAATCAGTCTGAAAGAAATCGATTATTTTTTGCTTTGAATCAACATTTTCTGCCGACTTGGATGGCCGTGGTGTCTAAGAGCGAGTACCGACTCAGCGCTTCGGTCCGAAGGGTAGCGGGTTCGAGTCCCGCCTTGGGTATGGCTGTTTGTCCCTTGACTTTGTGTGTGTGTGTTGTCGCGGAGGGCCTCGCGTTCTGCTGACCCCAGATCAGATGAGCCCGCAAGAGTGTGTGTCTAGTGTATGGTCGAGTATGCGTCCCTTCGGGACGTAAAGAGCAACTGGCTGTCGGCTGGATCAAAGCCCTAGGGGAAAAATCAACATTTTCTTCTCAGAACTTTTGATACAGAATTTGTGTGAAATAGTTTAAAATTTAAAATGGTATTACAAAAGCTATCGTGGCAAAGGGCTCCAACCAGCATTCGCCTCTCGAACGTAAAGACAGCGCTGTGAGTGAGTCACGGTGCTTCCCAACTAGTAGTCGCCGCTCACTCATCCAGAGCACGCAGAAGGAGCTGCGAACGAAGCCAATTGTCCACTTTGGACGCCTCTCCCACTCATCCATGCCGCCCTTCGCTTCGGAATGCACATGGCATTTGCAACTGGACGTACGCCGCCTCCTATCACGCGACCAGAATGGGGACCACAATCTAGTGGCGATCTCCTTCATGCAATTTCAACTGCTTTATTGCACTCGAACATTTGGCAAATACAATTGTGTATATATGCAGCGCTAATGGTCGAATGTAGCTCATTCGCGAATCTTTTGTTTTACGTTCGCTTTATCCAAAATGGGTTAGGAAGCTTATTAGGAAGCTTTTCCTACTAAACAAAGATCGTTACCAGGATGAAGTGACCATTAGTTAACACAAGGGGGCTACGGTACGTGAAGTGAGTTTACACAGTGACGAGGAACAAGATATGATCCAATGATTCAATTGATAAACAGGGATCAGACTGTTGGTGGGAAGTGTATAAGATTAATGAGAGGCATGTTGTGTAATTTCGAGTTCCAATATGAGAGTCATAATTTTTTCTTTGCATGACATTACCAAACCTCACTATATGTGTGTATAATATAATACATACCTACATTGTAGGTCAAAAGTTCTTGGACACTCATTACAGTTTCTTTTTCTCGGCGCGCTGCATTTGGCCTTGATAGTGCAACCCAAACCCTGGGCACTGAAGTATGGCCTTTGTCTCAACTTATCTTGTGTAGATAAACATTACTTAGGGATCCTTATATCTCCACTCACGAGTATTCATTCACGCAAAGTGCTAGGTGGGTGGGAAAGCCACAGATTGCTGTCGTGTTCTACGGAGTTCGAACTGTAGGTACAGCACAGTTTCTGTTTCATAAAGGTTCAGAATTGAAAAATACCTCGAAAATATGTGTACAATTCATTGAAGTTATTGTTTGTGAGAAACTCACTAACAGGATGACAAGGATTGTCACGAAAGTTATTCCGACATGGCTGGTTTTGTTTTATGAACAAAACAACAACAGTTAAACAAATTTATTTCTTAGATATGTGGCGTCAGATATGTGGATCATATAATAGTCAATGTGCATAACGTATTATTACTAGACATCGGATGTTTAGGGAAATGCCTATTTTTTTCTAGAGAACATATTTAAAGGCTGATAAAATATGTCCACGAATCATGACAAATGATGATATATGACGGTTTTATAATGCTTATTTTTGCTTATTTTAGCATAAATGCCTATTTTTTGCATAAATGCCTCTTTAGGACTTTTTTTGCCTTTTATTTATTATATTTATATACAATGCTAAGATATCGGAAAATCGGCGATGGTCCAACGTGACCATTCCTTACGAAACCTTCAATTCACGTCTTGAATTTTAAAATTACGAGAGAATTCCTGAAAGTATACCAACTGATTTTTCTCCATTTTCCTATCTCATAAATACCAGCCTTGATCTAAGAACATGGACGATTGACAATACACCGAGGGAACCGAAATAAAAGTGGAAATAAATATAAATTCCCAGGTTTCAGGATTGCTAGTGTTGAACTGCTAAAATATGCCAGTCACATCGTTCAGATATCCTTCTCCGCTTTCACACTGATTTTGTCTCCCAGTCTTCGCAAATTTGAAATTGTGATCCTTGAATTGATTGATTGATTTTTTCGTGTTTCCGGGCGCGTCAACTGCTTCGGTCATTAGTCCCGTTAGTGTAGTGCATGTTTTTCTCGGGAGATGGCGGTGATCTTCCCCCCGCTGGATGGCGAGATCCGGCACCGACCTACCGTCGGCTAGTGGGGTTTCCCCCTAACCAGGACTCTCCCACCAGCGGGGCACCGCCCCAGCCGGGACAAGCTCTAAGCTCCCGACCGGTCTCCTGGAGTATGTGGTAGTGTAGTGCATGTTAGTGTAAGTGTGTGTTTAAGGGGAGAGGATAGGACAAGGAAGAGGAAGGACAGATCGCGCGCGGTCCGTGGCCCGTTTGGTAGGGTACTGCTCCGGCATTCGCCTGGTGTTGATCGGAGAAACCACGGAAAACTACCGATCAGAGCAGCCGGCCGCTAGAATTCTCCTCCAGACAGCAGCTGAATTCGACCTAGCTGAAAAGCTAGTGTCGAAAATCCTGCCGCCGTCAGGACTCGAACCTAGGACCTCCCGGTTAGAGGCGCTGCAGTGACATCAGTTGATGCACTGAGCTACCGCTACCGGTGTGATCCTTGAAAAATTACTGGTAATATGTAAATATTATTAAGAATAAAATGTAGAAGAGTTGTAAATATGTAAATCTGTTTTACATTAAAATATACGAACTGGTTTTGTCCATTTAAGTTTACAAAATAATATAGACAAAAATTATAATTTTTCCATTTTATTGTGTATGTAACTTATGACAGTGCCTTTTTTCTCCTTACTCTTGACTTTTCAGTGCCTTTTTAGGCGCCTAAAAGACGATTTTTAGTGCCTAAACATCCGATGTCTAATTATTACTCTCTCAATCTATTTTCGTCACAAAATTGATATTAGTTGCACCCAGTGGCGGCCGGTACGGAATTCTGCTGGTGGTGCCAGTAAGTGATGCGACATCGATAACAAACATCGATGTTCAAAATTAAAATAATTGTTAAATGGCGACCGTTTAAAATTTACATGAGGTTCGAAAGAAAGCCGTTTCCAAAACTAAGTTATCTTTGAAGGGGAATTACACAAAAACATCAACGAACACTTCCACAAAATTAAGAAATATTATTAATTGGACGTTTGTTAATGTTTTTTCGTTAACAACAACCGCCTCAATCTGCGTCTTTTAAAATGGCGACTGTTAAAACTTTACGTAACGAGGTTTGAAAGAAAGCATCATTCCCATAACTAAGTGATTTTTGACGGACAATTACATAAAACGACTCAAAATATTTCTGTGAAATTAATAAATATTATTAATTGGGCATTGTTGATGTTTTTTCGTTAACAACACCTGCCTCGGCCTACCTCGTTTAAAGTTCACATGACGAGGATTGAATGAAAGCGCCTTGCCAAAAGTAACTGATTTTTGACGGGCAATTGCACAAAAACAACTCAAAACACTTCCATAAAATTAACAAATGTAATTAAGTAGACATTTGCTAATATGTTTTCGTTAATAATAGTCGCCTTGGCCTGCTTTTTGGACAATGGCGAACCTTTAAACTTTACTTGACAAGCTTTGAAAGAAAGTGCCATTTCTATTAAATGATCATTAACGAGCAATTATAAATAAACTTTGAAACACATCTCCGTGAAATTAATATATGATATGAAATGAATAATTGTAAATATTTTTTCGGGGCCCCGAATAGTCTCCCTCTGTGAACGCGCAGTCAGCAGTTGAAGCATCAGCGGTGGATGTCATGTCAGAGGTGGCGCGCAGGGTGAAATGATCCGGACAGGAAATGACTTCTGGCATATGCGTAACCGCGACTGCTAATAATAAGACTCAAGTGACATGAAGATAAGTCCCACAGGAACCCGACTCAGACGGCCAGGTCTCTGGCATTTCCATATCATTAAACACATCACTTTCTGGCTTTTGGTCCAAAACATCCATGCGCCACCTCAGACAGGTTAATAATATAAAATGATTGACAATAAAAATGGCAAACGAGAAGTACACTAGTTACAGTATCATTCACTACTACTATTATATACTTATCATTTCTTTTACTACTTTAAGAAGATTTTTTAATGTTTTTCTACTCTTAAAAAATATTCTTAAAAACGTTTTAAACACTATCTCCACCTAGTTTTTAACACAATTTCCGTTGTCATGGGGTAAATACTTATAATAACCTTTTAGTATTTACTTCTGGATAAATAAATGAAGCTTTTTATGTCGTTTCCTTGTCGTTGGTGGTGTCACGGCCAGGGGCGGATTTACAAATGGGTTTAATGGGACATCGTCCGGGGCGGCACGTTTTGAGGGGCGGCAAAATTTCCCAAAAATATAATAATTTCAATTTTAATGTCATGTTCGTTTGAAACAAAAAACTGAAATTAACCCATATTCTATCTTTTTTCTTAGACATATCCCATTTATAAAAGAGAGAGAAATCAGTTTCGGTATTAGTTTTTGCTTACAAATAAATGGCATTAGCCACGGAATTAGCCACGATGTACATTTTTTAATATGGAAAAATATGTAGAAAATGTATTCCCAATCAGTTTAGGGGGAATAAATTAACATTATACATATTTCCTCGTGTTGATTTTATCCATATAAATTACTGTTTAAACACCAGACTGCGGTTCGTTGAAGTTCTGAATTTGTTTATTGCAATTTTCATAAAATCCGTCAATATGTTAAATATAAAACATTTCAAGAAATATAAAAAGATATGCGTTTGGTTTAATTTTTTTCATATTTCGTTTGAAATGAAAGCATCACCATAAAAAAATACATAAAATCAGGTGGCTCACATAGCATATGTATATAAAGAAATAATAAATATACATTAATTATTTAAAGCAATATAATTTCTTTATATTTTATCTAATATATATATATATATATATATATATATATATATATATATATTACACATTTTTACACAAATCATATCGTTTTTTATTAATAATATAAATTCTGAAGGGGTGGCAAAATTGACGGAGTCCAGGGTGGCGACGTGTATAAATTCGCCCCTGGTCTTGGTACACTGGCACTACCCTACAAGCCGCCACTGGTAGCGTCCAAAAAGTTTTAGTCTACAGTATATATTAATTGCGAAAAACCATTCATTAGCGAGGCGAGCCGGAGAGGCACGCATGGGTGGAACGAAATGGGGCGGGGAGCAGCGGAGCCAGAATGTAAACGTAATTACTTGCATTTCACACTACAGATAGAACGAGAACTTTATGAATTATTCATAACATTTCATATGTAACGGATTGTGAAAAATAGGGAACGGGTTGTCATGTAAATTCATAATTTTTTACAGATTCAAGATACGTGGTTTCAGTATTTTTCTTAGTATTAGCATGCCATTCTCAATGAATTGAAATCATTTTTGTTTCACATATTTTTGTATATATTTGGGGATTTTACCTATTACTACTACATATTTCGTTATATATTAATATGCTACTTACATGCCGAAATGGAATAACATAGATACGAGTTTGTAAATACACTTTCTTGAAACCGTCATTCTGTGAAATAAAGAAAAGTACACTGCGTTTCTGTGACCTCCAGACCTTAACCTTGAGTTTTCAAACTTAATACCTGCTTCTCAGAAATTGCGTTCTCAAATCAAGGATGAGCGGATCTTTTCGGAGCAGAAGTGATCGCTACCATGTGCTTGTTCAAGTTTCCTAGAACCCATAGGTAACTCGATGCTCGTTTAACAAATATTTTTACAGGCCATTGCCTACCGCGTTTTCAGCACACCGCGATGAAATTTACATTCCTGTAATATGGACGCAAAATTCAGAAATTATTCATGAAATCCCGCCCACAGGGGCTTATTGGGATTATTCGTTTCGAACGTGATGAGATCAATAGGCATATGTGACACTTGTTTTCAATTAATTGAGTGCAGTTCCAAACAGAGTGGAAGTAAGTGCTTGTAATATCCCAGGAGACGGTTTCCGATCAATAACAGGCGAATGCCGGAGCAGTACTCTACCAAACAGGCTAAGGACAGCGCGCAATATTTCTTACCTAATCCTTGGCTATCCTATCCCTAACTTGCACACACTTACACTTACAAGCACTACACTTCTACACATGCCCCAGCATGTCCGGTCGGGAATTTAGAGCTTGTCCCGGCTGGGTCGTTGCTCCGTTGGTGGAAGATACCTGGTTGGGAAACCCCGCTATTCGACGGTAGGTCGGCGCCGGATCTCACAATCCAGCAGGGCAATATCATAGCCATCTCCCGAACAAAAACATGCACTACACTTACGGGACTAATGACGCGCCCGGAATCATTAGTAATCAATCAATCTATCCCAGGAGGCGGCGGTATGCCTCCACCGATGCACATGCGACAACCTTCAAGTCGACTTGCGGGATTATTGCCCTCCAAGTGTCTCCTCCACCGGGGAACCTCTTCACTTCGGGACAAGTTTGGCACTGAGCCATCTCAGTAGATCTCCCTTGCCTTGGTGTCAAGGCCACTGCGGCAATCTCTTCTCTCTCCTCGACGACTCAACGCACTACAGCTGCAGCGCGGGTTACGATGGGGGGGGGGGGGAGGAGAACATTTGAGTTGCGCGCCTGGAAGGAGCAAAGACGCAGTTTTCTCGAAAACAAAGGGGGTAGCGGAATAAGATAAACAAAAGTGCCCCCCAGTGATACAAAACAATTTGTATGTTAAAAATCGTATTTGAAGTAAAAAAACACAATTTTTTCGACGGATTTAAATCAATATGCCTGATGTTCTTGGCACAAATAAAAAAAGCGTGTTTTTAACCTTCTTATGTCAGTTAAATATTTTTAACCACATTACGCGAAAGAATACTGACTAATCATTTTTGCATTTTTCTACAGTTTATAAAGACGTTTCTAGAATTTTTTCAGGCGTTTATATCACAATTTTAACCCTTAAAATCAACAAAAAAGGGAAGAAGAAAAATTCGTTTTTTAAGATTCTTTTGTTTCGACACAGATAATAAAAAGGGCTAAACAAATTATTGTTTTTAACAGAAAATTGTATTTAACAAATTGGAATCCTTTAAATTCTTTACAGTTTCCCAAAATTTCAACCTTATATCTTAAAATTTTCACCCGACAGCTCAATATAAATAAAATAACAATTGAATAGTTTCATATTTTTTATTTAAAATTAGATTTTGTCTTATTAGTTTTCGGTGCTTTATTTTTTAGTTTTCATTTTATGTTCATCAGAAAAAGTAAATAATGCAAAACAAATTTGTAAGAATAATATTATAACCTATTCGAGTCCCGAAAGAATGAAGATTTCAACTAAAAATAATATGAATTTATATATTTTAGCTACAATACTCTCGTTGCTTTGATTTGACAATTTATAATAACCAGAACTCTTATTTCTCCACTTGCTACGTGAATAAAAATATTTTAATTTTATGCAAATGTTCAATAAAAAAAAACAGATGTGTGTACCGCGACAGCCACAGTTTTTACACTCCAAATACGGTTTTCAACATAAAAACATTTTATCTCTGGGGGCACTTTTACCTACCTTATTCCGCTACCCACTTTTCGACGGACAATCTATTGCACCAATCTTTCTCAAATAACGTCTAGTGTACATTACGTTTTTCGTCAGTATAATTTAGGGATATTCTTTATTGTTAATGATAAGATCAATAAATATCGCTTTAGTTAACACACACTTGGGGAGGGTAATACAACCTGTCCCTCTGCCCAGAGTATGCCGGGGGCACAATGGGGTGCAATGGGTATGAAATGGGGCTAGTTGGGATTGGTTGGAATAGGACGAGTTAGTATGACGTTGGATGGAGTTAAATGGTATAGGATGAAGTTACATGGGGTAGGGTGGGACCAGATGGAATTAGAAGGGGTAGGATGGGATGCATTGTTGAAGGTGCTAATACTTGAAATGTTCAAAGTGAAGGGAACCTGGAATTGATCCTGCGCCTGGAATTGATCAGAGAAAACCACGTAGACAATTGCTCAGAGCAGCCGTCCTCTCGAATTTCCTTCCAGGCAGTGGCATCGACCGATTCAGCTTCGTAGCTTGTGCAGAATATCCTGTCACTGTTACGACTTGAACCGTCTTTCCTTGTCTTGGAAGCTTCAGTTGTGAACTCGGAAATACTGACGCCAACGCAACCAAATTTTGGCCATCAACCAAATTTTGGCCGGACAACAAGACCTACATTACCGTATCGCTAATTACTTCCTCAGCCTTGAAGGCTGTTTCGCGTGTGTAACCAGGTCAAGTGGATGTCTTCCCGCGCGTGGTAGGAAAGGCTGAGGAAAACGGGTGATATGGAAGTGGAACGAAAGGAGTCGCAGAGAAAGGAGGAAGAAAAGAAGGAAAAAGAAGAGGGGGTTAAGAAAAAGAGGGGGAGGCGGAACGAGAGGAAGAGGAGGAAAAGGAAAAAAGGAGACAGAGGAATAAAAGGAGGGTGAAAAGGTAGAGAAGAAAGAGAAGGAAGGGGAGAGGAAGAGAACGAAGAGAAGGAAGAGAAGGTAGGGAGAGTAGGATGCGAAGTGGTAGGAAGAAGAGTAAAGAAGTAGGAGTTGGTGATGGCCGAGGAGGTTCCGTCGGTGTTGGTGTTGATGATGGTGTTGGTGTTGATGATAGTGGTGGTAGGGGTGGATACTGGAGGTGGGTGGTGGGTTGAGGTGTTGGATATCTTGGCTCCAGAAATCGCTATGGACAATGATCATACCTAAGACGTCTGGTGGTAGCAGAGGCGGAAGTTACAAGTGGCGATTGCGATGGTAGGGATGGTAAGCATGGCCAGGGCCGGCGCTAGGCATGGGCAGATCGGGCGATCGCAAATCGAGGAATCATGGGACTGATAAAAAAAATTGAAAAAGGAATTCAAACTCCAGAAAATCGTTATCGTAATTTTATGAGTCGCGGTACAGTAGTCTGATATTTCACAAAATTAACAACTCATTTTTTTATCTTAAATATTAATTTCTTATAAGGTAGAACGCTATGAAATGAATCAAAAGATTCTAACATTAAATAGGTTCTACTGAAATTCATATTTATTATTTCACGTAGAACAACAAGTGACTTTATTAAACACTAACTAACCACAAAAATTTGTTTAGCGTTTTAAGTCCACCGTGGAAGTTGTATTATTAGATCACTAAATACTTTTACTTAAATGTAATATTTAAAATATATTTACCAAAACTTTTCATAGCTTAAATGCTGTAATTTTTGTTATTTGGTGAAAGAAAATAATTCATAAACCTACAGTTCCTAGAGAAAATTTTCACATTATTAATTTTTCGGGGGGGGGGGTACTTTTCACCATTGCCTCAGGTCCAAAAATGTCTAGCTCCGGCACTGATCATGGCAATAGGTAAATCGGCAAAACGAAGGGAGCTATGGCAGATGTTGAGAAAATGCCGGGGCGAAATCGCTAACCGCAGTGTGTGATAAACTAAACGTCGTAAATTTATTGTGGAAATAATTATACAATGAGCAGCTGTATGAGGTGAAGATGCTGGATGCTGGCAGAGGAATCGGAAGATGAGAACGGGTCTCCTAATGACAATTTTTTATTGATTGATTGATTTTTTCGTGTTTCCGGGCGCGTCAACTGCTTCGGTCATTAGTCCCGTTAGTGTAGTGCATGTTTTTTTCCTCGGAAGGTGGCGGTGATCTTCCCCCTCTGGATGGCGAGATCCGGCACCGACCTACCGTCGGCTAGTGGGATTTTCCCCTAACCAGGACTCTCCCACCAGCGGGGCACCGCACCAGCCGGGACAAGCTCTAAGCTCCCGACCGGTCTCCCGGAATATGTGGCTGTGCAGTGCTTGTTAGTGTAAGTGTGTGTGTAAGGGGAGAGGATAGGACAAGGAAGAGGAAGGAAAGATCGCGCATGGTCTGTGGCCCGTTTGGTAGGGTACTGCTCCGGCATTCGCCTGGTGTTGATCGGAGAAACCACGGAAAACTACCGATCAGAGCAGCCGGCCGCTAGAATTCTCCTCCAGGCAGCGACTGAATTCGACCTAGGTGAAAAGCTCGTGTCGAAAATCCTGCCGCCGTCAGGACTCGAACCTCGGACCTACCGGTCAGAGGCGCTGCAGTGACATCAGTTGCACTGAGCTACCGCTCCCGGTCTAATGACAATCAACACATGGCGCTCTCCGGTGGCGTTGGAGGCGAAGGCGGTGGAGGCAACGGTCGTGACGATGGCGACCGGAGTGGCGACGACAACGCGACAAGTTGAGTCCGCGCTGGCTCGGCGCGGGTGACCCGAGACAGAAAGGGAGGGCGGGGCGGGGGGAATTGGGGGCATAAGGAGAGGGTTCTGGGAGGTGGGACGGAGCTGGGAAGGGCGTGGTGGAGGGGGAGATCAAGACTTTCCGGCACTTGGCGGGCCACGAGCGGTGCGCGCCGAAGTAGTCGGTGTTCAGGGGAGGGGGATGCAATGGGCGGAGCGGGGGAGAGAGGCGGAGGGAAGGATCAAGACGCTCTAGCGCGTGGCGGGGCATGGTGAGGCGGAGCGTGGCGTTGCGGATCGTAGTGAAGCGAGGCGAGGCGAAGCCGTTGATGATCAAGGCACGGGGGTCTGGGTGGAGCGGGGCGGGGCGGGGCGGGGCGGGGCGGGGCGGGGCGGGGCGGGGCGGAGCGTGGCGTTGCGGGTCGTAGTGGAGCGAGGCGAAGCGAAGCCCCTGATGTTCAAGGTAGTGGGGAGGGAGGGGTCTGGACGGAGAGGGAGGAGCGGGACGGGAGGATCAAGCCTCTACGGGGCGTGGTAAGGCGGAGCGGGGCGTGGCGGGGCATAGTGGAGCGGGGCGCGGCGAGACTGTTGATGTTCAGGGGAGGGGGAAGTTCTGGGCAGAGCGGTACGAACGCCGCGGGAATGGGGACGAAGACGCTGCGGCGCATGGCGGGGCGTAGAGAGGCGGGGGGGGGCGTGGCGGGGGGGGGTGAGCGGAGGCGACGTCAGCGCCGAGTCCTATGGCGCGCGCTCTATCTAGTCATTATCTCTCCCACAGGCGTCTCCGGCCCGCGCGCCCTCCAGCGCCCGGGGCTGCGCGGGCGGGCGAGTGCCCGGCGGTGGCGGCTGCGGCAGTAGTCGCGACGCGGCAGGCCATGGCGCGGGCAGCGGCTGTGGCCGCGTGCGGGTGGACGCTGCTGCTGCTCGCCGCGGCGGCGGCGGCAGCCTCAGGTAGGACACGTGGCCCGGGCCCGCGGCGCACGCGGTGGGGTGACGGTGACGGCGGAGAGCCATCTCTGACTGCAGAGGGTGGATCGCGGTGGGGAAGATCGGGAGATGGAGCGCTGTTTGATGGGCACGATATTGGAGACCGAAGGCCGGTGGGAGTGGCAGGGAGTAACTTGGAAGTGGGGAAGAGCCAGAGGAAATACGTAGGGAGTTTTGCATGGTGAACGTGCCAAAAATTGTGGTGGTGGAGCGAGGAGGTAACCAGGAAGGAGGAAGTGTTTCCCTGTGGAGAAAGTAGGGTTGCGAATGGTGCAGAGGCTGCAGCACGCCTTACGGAGAGACGTCTGCAGGGAGCGGTTTGTGAGAAAGTGAGAAGATGAAAGTAGTACAGAAATGGCAATCCGGTTCTTTGGTGGCGTTGTGCCCCCGCTTCGAAACGTGGCTCGCGGTCGGCCACGTGGGGCGCTGCAGCGACCTGTCGTCGGCGATGTGCCCCTTCCGGAAGAGCGGGCCCGCGGGCCGGTTGAGGCCGGTGGGCGGGGGAGGGCGGAGGTGGCCGCGGGCTGGCTCCAGCGGCTGGCGGGTGGGCGGGCGGGCGGCCCGGAGGGGGGCGGGGCGGGGCGGGGGCGGGCAGCGTCGCACAATCGGAAGCCGCCGGCGACAGGAAGACGCAATCAGAGCTGTTAGGCGACAGCCCGGCGCGGCCGCTGTTGCGCAACGGGCCGCGGCCGCAGAAGCGACTGCGGGGGCGGGGCGGCGCGGGGCGGGGCGGGGCGGGGCGGGGCGGAGACGGGGGCGAGAGCGGCGGTGGCGGCGCGGCGTGCTGCTCGCGGAGGTGCGCCAGCGACGCGAGGTCAGCCGTTCGTGACGTCACGTCCTGCCGCGGTTCCCAGGCGACCGTCGCCGCAGCTGGAGTGGTTGGCCCGCCGCCCTCCCGCGAGTAAAGCAGGTCGGGTGTGGGCGGGCAACAGGCCACTCCAATATCGGAAACAACGTTCGCGTTCTATTTGAAAGTACCATCTCCGCGCGTAATCTTTGAGCTCTAATTTCCCTCGTTGCAAATGGAGGGGGTAAGTTATTGTGATGGCAATATTATCGAATCAAATCTGTGGTTTGTTTGCTGATGCACAGAGTTTCTATGACACGTGCGCGAATATTTATTATCAAGGGAAGCCAATAACCCCCCAATATTTTATTTATAATTGAACTAGAGTGTATAAATGATAACCGATATCGTTTAGGAATTCCAGAGCTAAACAAAACATTCGTACGTAATAAAATACCATCCCCATGTTCTACGAGACATTTTTCTGCGACGATGAGATAAAGTTGTATAAGCGAATTCATAAACGTACAGTTTACAGGTATTAGAGAATATGTGCAATGATAGGGTATTTGAAAAAAGAGAATTTGTTTAAACAACGTACCTATGTTTAGCTTTAAATGCAATTTCACAATAAAGATTTATTAGGCAATGTGAAATGTTCATTTCTTCTGAACAATTATTTTGCACAGTATGACAGAGAAGACACCCCTGGTATATTAGCAATGAAATCAATTGTCTGGACGCTTGAATACGTTTAATTTGTTAGTGTCCGCCATATGGTTTTTCAAGAAACTTTGTAAGGTATTTATCACTCCCAAGCTGAAAATAGATTGTTTGATTCTTCAATAAAAAAATGGTTGATAGGTTTGTGAGTGCGTGTTTTCTCAAAGACCAGGGTCAACTAATCTTACTTCTTTCAATAAAAATTCGCAAGCCGTATTAAAGTAGATATCTATCCGAAACATATCAAATCACTTTGTTTTCTCAAAACTTCTTCAGAATCGACAGCTAAGTGAGCAATTTGAATACAGTTCGGTGTACAGTGCGGTACAGTTCGGTGTACAGTGCGGTACAGTTCGGTGTACAGTTTGCAGTGTACAGTGCGCGTATAGTAAAATACATCCGGTGGTATTTGGGAAACGGGCAATTGTCCAGAGAATTTACCCATGAGGACTAGAGCCGGTGCCAGAACCAGAATGTTCATTCGGATGGGGGGAGGGAATTAACGATTGAAACAATCATTTTAATGTTTGTACTGAACAACACAATGGGTTTACATGTTCGCGATACCATAGAAAGTTTAAACAGAATGTTTTAAATGCAGATCACCGGTCTACGGATCCTGCTCGAGCCTTTAGAGAAATTTTTTATTGTTTGGGTATATTTATGTATTTATTTGATATTAAATTTATTGAGAGTTTAAAATTTAGTTGAAAATGATAGGTGCTACTGAGGGAGACATAATTTGTTAAGAAACTGTTCATGCGAAAATGTTCAGGAATGTGAAATTAAAGATTTTTTTGCGTAAAGTTTTATGTATTGATTTAGAAGTTAAGAAAGATTATCAAAGAAGGTGAATTTAAGGTTTGAAGAAAGAATCCATTGCTTCAATCTATAGAACTTTGTGCGAAGAGTTACAAAAAAATTAAGAATAACTTATTCTCAGGAAGGGCTGTAATTTCTTAATCCTCATCCTAACTACTTGTCTGGTAGTAGTTACTGTTACGGTTGTACAGTGCAACTTAGATCTTGCACATTTATTGAGATTTTGATGGTGATGCAAAGAATTTGTAATGACTTATTTGTAATAGCCTCCATAATATGTTAGCTAAATTAAAACAACAATAATATATGTTACTAGAGTACGATATTTTGTAAATCTTTGTAATTTGGGGTTGTGTTGAACAAAACTGTAGGCAACTGCTGTTCGTAGTGCTTCTTGAAAAAATGTTTAAGTTAATCAGACTGCCATTGTACGGATAAAATAATTCATACTTAACAAGCAGGATGTGGAAAAATAATACACTTGATTGTTTTGGTTGTGAATTCAGAATGACAAAAACTTTTCGTAAACAAATCATTAACAATAGTTGCTTTAAATAGTTGCTTTAAATGATAAACAATAATTGCTTTCTTAGGAATATCATCAATTAGTTTTCTTACAGTGAGTTACAACTTCTAACTTATGTTTTTCTTTTTCGATTATCAAAATTAGAAGAGACGTTAATTTGATTTCCGAGATACATTAACTAAGAAAGGTTGGGGTAGTTGCTGGGTCCTGATGTTGCGAGCTTATCTTATGATAGAAACACATGTTTAAAGATTGTAAATCAAAAGTTTGCAGTTATGTTATAATAAATTTACTTTTATTATTTATTATGTCGCATTTTCATTGTTTACATGTTTTAAAGGCCGGAATATGGAAAAAGACAGTTACTTGCCGGAATGCTTTCAAATTTTCTATAAACATTACCACCGAAAAAACTGATAATTACAATAGAATGAAACTTAAAATAATTAAGCAAACATTATTTCCTAAATTCCCTCCCTTCTTCAAATTTCTGTAGTATTAGTAATAATGATTTTTTAATGCATCTATTAATCCAGGGATGGCCAGCTATCAAAGAATGGAGACTCCGATGTTGAGGGAAAGAGTTCGGAGAGTGCTTATATTCCAAAGGTCAAACACTTTAATTTTTAAGTAAGTAGTACTTCTAATAAACAAAATAGATGAATGAAATCCGGCAGGTAGTTGAAACAATTTCAGTTTTGTAGAAACAAGTTGAAGTTATAACTAACAAGTTCGTAGGTTATAACTAGGGAACGGAATTTATTGTAATAAAAAATGAAAAATATGTACATATATATGTACTTATTGTTTCCAAAACATGTAAGAAAAAATAGAAAATATAAAAATAAAAATTCATTATTGTGTTTAAAATTGTTTTCTATAAGCATTTTCCGACCATAGAACGTCAGCGATCAGTTCTTAACAAGTATTCGGAGTGGCTGAAAGTAGGTTCTATCTCTACTGATGTAATTGTACACTAGACTTTACCACATATAAGAATTTTATTCGAAATATAAAATACATTCATAGTATGTAATACATTGTTTAAGAGAAGCCAGTGTACAAGTGAATAGAAGTACCGTGTAGCGAGTGATAGATCCTGCGGAGGGGGGGTAAATTGTATATACCCCACCCTCCAAATTGAGCAACGCGACAATTTTCTGTAAAAATATTTGTTAGTTTTCGATCGAGTAACGAATTTACGTTTTGAAACATGAGCAAGTGCTTGGTTGAAATTACTTTCGTTCATAAAAATCCGCTCATCCTTGACTCAAGTACGCAGTGTGGTGGGGGGAGGTAAGTTTGACAAATCATGACAGAGATATAGTGGTTATAAAAGCATTACATTTGATTTGCAAGAAAGATGATTCCATAACAAATATTGCAAAAGCGCAACTGGAATGTTCCGTTTCGACATATGGACGTATAAAGTTATTAAAATGTGGCGAAATACGTCGTAATAGGTAAAATATGTAAAAATATGTAATTATACCAAAAATGTAAAAATATGTAAAATTAAAATTGTTGTAATTAATTCAGAGTGTTTTGTAAATTGTAAAAAATTTAATTGAATGCAGGTATTTAGTTCCTGTAAAAACATGTATTTACTTGGAAATCCGTTCCCTAGTTAAGACTACTCTATAAACTTAATAGTTGAACGCAGTAACTCGCACAAATAGGTTGCCACAAAGGTGGAAATAAGTTTCGAAACACGTTTTTATATTAGGATTTTTTCAGGGACCTTCTCCCAAAATTGAATGACTCAACCCGCTTTCTTTACACGGTTTTAGTCCCCGACTCTTGAAATCTCTAGTCCTTACCTCAAACTCTACTGCTACTGAACCCATTACAATGGACTTTCGAATGGGGCAACCATTTTCCAAAAGAAAGGGATTGGATCAAAGAGGCAAAGAGCTTTAAGATCACTACATATTTCATTGTTCTTGTTGTTTCACCGTTTCATCGTCTCATTTCACGCATATATTATCGAAGTAGTTAATGTGCATTCATAATCTTGTTTCCATTACAACTTTAAAAAGACTTTCCAATAAGTATTTTGAGGGAAGTGCAATGAGCTCAATGTCTTTTTGAAAATTCCACCTTGATATGGGAGTTCAACTCTGTGCTAGATCGGAAATTTACATGACCGTGTAATGAAAAGTTCAACGATCCCAAATGCACGACAATGTCGGCAAAAAATGCAATATCTATCAACCACTGGGCATGATCATCACAAGAAAAAGTTTTTCATTTTTTGTGACATTGCTTACTGACAACCACATTACCAAACTATAGCAGGATACGTTAGAAGCCCATTAGTCATTGTCTGTTTCCCCAAAATCAAATCATCTGACTGATGTGTTTTAATATTTGAGTATAATTAATGTTATCAGAAGTATCTCCACATCATATTGTTACTGAATGATAGCGGGTATATGTTCAGGTAGAGAACAGGGAGTTAAAAAAAGGGAAAGGATATGTCAAAATATATTAGTCTCAAGGATGCATTTTCTCTCCATTTTCTCTTTTAGCAGAAGCATTATGTGTGACAAGCTACTCAGCCTTTTACAAGTTCACTACTAAGTGATTTCTTAAAATTGAATCTTCGAAGTCCTTAAGTTGTATCGTTTAATGTCGAAACTTTCGTAAAACCTGGCTCTCCCGTACCGCAGAAGTGCCACATAGCGACGCCAGGATTACGAACATAATTTTTAATTTATCCTCATGATTTTGTAACAGCCAAACAAATATTCTGCCAGAGCCTGTTGCAGTTTACAAGCCACGGCTATGGTATCGCCACCGTTCTGGTACAGACGAAATACAACCGCTGTCCCAGAATAAATGTCACAAACTTAAGACATGTTTAGTAGTCGAAAATGATTCTTTTATGCCAATAACGTTACAGTGAGAAGTTTCATATAATGGTTACACATGTCGCATTAGCCCCTGATTGATAGGCAACCCCGCATGTAGAGATGTTCGGCAGGTTCATGAGACCTCATTGATTGCATCACAACGTGACCTGCAAAACAGTTGTGCAGAAAGGCGGTGTCAATCAAACAGCGAAAAAATGCGACGGATGTCAAACAAACCGCAATATCCCAAAAGCTATTTCACCTATGAAGCTACAACTTCGCGAAAGTTCTTTCCAGACCTGTGGAACTTGGCATATAAAATTGAATGAAAATGTAAAATGTTGTGCAAGAGGCTTTTCCAAAATTGGCTTGAAATGATCTTTTTATATCACTATAACTCTTTACTACACATTAAAAAACGCCCTTTACCTCATAAATAGCACAAAACAAAAAGAGATCAGGGGTTATAGAAATAATAGTGTTAACGTGGTTATCATTCACGATCTTTAATAGGGCCTTAAGATAAACCCACCCACAAAATTTGGTGGCACACTGCTGTTTCACATACCCTAAGGAGTTATAATTAAGAAAAAAAATGCATCTGACCAGGTCATGCGCCACGCGTCTACTGTCTCATTCCGGACTCATGACATAAATAATTATTTCAATTCTCAGAATTTTCTTCGCAAAATAAAAGTCAGGATGGAAGCTTAGAGTTCTGGCATGCACTGTAATTATTCATGAGTCAAAAGCAACCTTATGTAATAAATTAGCGTTAAGTATGGAAAAATACAGAAACAAATCATGCACTTACTCTAATAATTAGATGTCTTTCTTATGGTATGATTGCTTTAAATAAACGATAGACCGTCAAGCTAAACGAGGGCAATTTGCTGTTTCGCAATCAACTTTATTTCATTTGTGTGACCTACTAAAACTTTTGAATGGGCGATGTAATGATTGTATTCGGACACCATGTTATGTAGTGGGAAGAGACAGTTCATTTCAAACAATGACAGTGACATTTTGTGAGTCTGCGACAAAGAAGAAAACTTACTCGTATTTTCATTTTCTAATAATTAAAAAGGAAGCGAAATGTCAAAAAAGGATACTACTATTGTCTCAACAAATTTCGTTTCTTTTAAATTTGTATTTTAGTACATAAATGTGAAAGTATCATGTCTTTTTTTAAATGAGGCTCCTTAATCAACATCATTCATCAACAGTAAACACAGAAAAATGCATTTATCATTCTTATGAGAACAAAATATTTGTTTAGGGAGAGAGTGAAAAAGTACACCACCTAAACTTCGGCGTTGGATCATTATTATGAGATTATAAGGTGAGGTTGATAATTTCTGGGGAAATTCGGACAAGATTGACTGTTTATACAGAAAAGTAGACTTACAAGTAGGAGGAAAATTAGTTGGAAAATGATCATCAGTTCAGACTGGGAGAGTTGTAAAGCAATTCATTACATTTATTTACATCTGAGTCTTAGGGCTTAAGGTGTTTAATTTGATTCATTTATGCTTTAATTATAATGGTTGAAAGATATAAAATGTACACGAGTTTCATGCATATTGGTCGCATGCTATTAGTATACAGATTTTCTCAAGTCTGTGCTAGGCTCTAAATATTCAAGTTTTGGAAAATCCTTTATTTTAAATATATTCTAAGCGATAATAGTAGCTCTTGCACGGGTATTTATTTAAAATATTTATTCTCGATTCCAGCATACCAAAAACAACACACACTTTTTTGTAGTTTATCGAGAATAGACAATAACAACTTTAAATCAAATATATACTTATTATTTGAAATTGGTTTGGAAAGTTCTGTCGTTTACATGTATATTATTTTGTTATGAATCATGCTAGTTCATCTTGCCAGTCGGTAATTTTCTGCCTAACCACTGTCAACTCGGACGTCATGCCAGTAATCATTTCACCACGCGACCTGAGCATGGTCAGCAGTTCGGCAACAGCGCCTCAATAATGCCAAGATGAGTCATCTCCACCATCATTGCGTGGGATGAACATGCGTGCTGTAGCATTCAGGAGTCTTCCCCAACAAGTACAATAAATTTCAAGATAAAAAATAAATATGAAACATCACGCCTATCAAATTCTGAAATAGCGTTTTTTGCAGATAATACTGCAATCTTCACTTCTCATAAAAAAAAAACACCATCCTCGTTATCTTCATTTACACTCACCAAAAAGAAACCATCCTCGTTATCTTCATTTATATTTGAAGAATTTTAAGTATTTCCTTTTTTAATTGCACCTATTTTATGTATTTAAATAATCTCTAAAGTACATTCCAAAAACAAAAACACAGTTTTCCTAATACAACATGTATTTGAAAAACAAGTATTTAAATACTGCCAACCTGTATATTCCCTAGTGGACACTAGAAAACGTGCAGAGATAGTGAAGTTACAATTAGGGTAGGAAGGTAACTTCTAATTTTTTTAAATAACCAATTTGAAATAAAAAAAACTACGGATGTGTGAATATTATTTTGAGTGTGTCACGATAACAATAAGGTGTTGAAATTTGAATCAACTGATCTAAGAAAATGTTGGCTTGGGAGGGGGAGGGGCTTGGTCGTGGATCCGCCACTTGATGGGAGTGTGTGTTCCCGTGGTTGCAGACAGCGCGCCTGGAGGCAGCAGCAGCGGAGGCGGGGGCGGGGGCGGGGGTGGGCACTCGGGGCACGGCTCGTCGGGCGGCACGTCCAAGCCCCCTTGGAACGAAACGTGGACGGACAAGCTGAAGAGTCACCTGCTCGACCACTACGACAAGTTCGCGCGCCCGGCCCAGTACAGCAACACCACCGTCGTCGTGGTGGACATGACCTTCCGGCACGTCGACCTGGTGAGTGTTCGCGATGATTAAAGTTATTATTTATTCAGCGCTTGACCTTGTGCGCTGGTATGATTAATACCAAAAAACGATAATATTAATTTAGAATACACAAAAGTTATATGTAGGTATTAGGAAACAAAAATGTATGAAAAAAACAGTTATAGGTATTGAGAAATAAAAATATTTAATTCCAATAAAATGAAAGTTGTTCAGTCTGTCTGTATACATAACAACATAATTCACAGCACGGTACATAACGGTACGGTACGGGTGGGGCATAGTCAGGATGGGGCGGAGCGAGAAGAGGAGCAAGGCGCGTACGAATGGGGCGGATGGGGCGGACGTCGTAAGCGATGAGATTGGTGAGTACTGACACGAAGATATCCTTCTACAAAAAAGCTTAACAGAGGCATAAGAACTCTTCAAAGAAAAAGGGAGACTTCCGTTGACGTTTTGTTAGGGAGTGCGATAAAACACCATAGAAAAGAAGAGCACACTTTTCAAAACAAAATAAAAATGAAAATTAAAACTTTATTGTTACATTATTACGACAACGATTGCCTTTAGTGTTTTGTTTATTTTTGTTGTGTCTCTAGGTAATCTGACCTCATTGACAAAATCGAATTCCTTCATTCAATTGAGCAAATCTACATTGGTTACATTCGTATTTTTAACGATTCTAAGGCTAATTGATTTGATCCATTTAAAATAAATAACCTTTAATATATTTTATTTCATGCATATATGTTTTTTAAGCTATGTGTTGGCAGAGAAAAGTTGAGTTTTCCATTGAATTTGGCAACAGAAAAATAGATGTATCATAATATTTATTTGTTCTAAATGTAATTGTTTTCATCCGTTTGAAAGTATTAACGTGTGCATACTTTGTATTTCATGTATGTGTGTTAGTATTGTTTATCTAAGACATGTGATGTGATATAGAAAAACTGCCTTTGACTTGCCCCCCTCTCAAATTTAGGTAGGATCACCATATTTTAAACTACTTACAGAAAAGAGTTGAAATTTGTTGAGTAGTGTAAGTAGATATTGGTACCTTTTGACATTGTGATTACAATTAGAATTTCAGGAGGAAACATTTCTCATATTGATTTTGTATTGTGGATTAACGTAAAAGTGATTTCAATATCATATTTTACAGGATGAACTAAAATCCATCATGACAGTACACGGTTGGGTGAAAATGGTAAGTAAAGCAGTCATAAAAGATAATTCAATATTTTTATAGAAATATGTTTTTCGGACATTTTTTCACAGAACTCATCAATTTACAGGTCACATTTCTGCTATAAAATTGTTTGTTTTATAGAATATTTAGAATGAACTTCTACTATTAAATTACCAATTATGTTCCGCATTGCCAAACGAAATTGTTTATATTAAAGTGACAACTGAATTTGCTTGTAATATAAAACTCAATGTTCCTTCCTAAATAAATAATACAATAACCGCTTACAGCTGGTTTTCCAATTATTCGTAATAACGGATTTGTCAGGAATGTCTGGAGACTTGCATGCCTGGCAGGTGACACAATATTTATGCTGTTGTAAAATCAATTACTACCTATAGAATGAAGCATTTTCTTAAAATTGGTATTTAAAAAATGCACAGTAAACTAACTTTTATAATTTATTAAGTAAATTGTGCTGATCACTCTATAAATTTCTCTGGAGCATTTTTTTAATATACTTCACAGAGAAAACTTAGTATCACTGTTTCAAAAAATTGTCATCCAATATTTCTGTTTCCCCCACCCCCCAAAAAGGCGTTAAGATCGCCTATAACTAAACAGGAACGATATCAGGTAAAAACACAAATATAAAATTATATTTGTATAGCAGACATTGCATTTGAAATCAGAATGTAACTTTTTACTCTAAACTATTTCACTGTTTTTTTTTGTTTTCGTCTGCATAGTTTAGCTAGGCAATATCAAGTTACCAGGATTTACTATAACAATGCATTTAAAATCAAAACTAAAAATAAAGTTTTTATTTCAAATACATTGTCTGCTCTCTATTATATTTTTTATACTTATTTTATTATTAAACAATGCAGACAAATAACACAGCGTAACTGGTAACAACGATTCCGCTTCTTCTTATTCCAAACCTACAGAGAATACTTATTCCAAACCTACAGAGAATATCTAAAGCCACAATTTTACTAAAAAGTGCAATAATTTTTGAGGACGGGTGATAAGATATACAGGCGAGTAAATTCAGTTAAAATAATCAAACCTCCGCGGAGCAATGTGTTATTATTTATAATATTAGAAATAAATTATTCCTTTACCGGTTTTACGAGTACATAAGAAGCATAGAGTCTTGTAGAAATTACTATTTGCAATTTTCCAATTGTGTCGAAACCTATGTCTCAATAACTTGAGCACATTTTCAAGACTTGAATTGCTCTTGCAGTCTCTGGATGTCATTGGCGTCATTTACATACAGCGAGTGCTCTACAGTTCTGATGGCCGGCTGTCAAGTTAAGGTTTTGACAGTCTAACGCCCAACGGGATCGAAGAGTCTCGTCGCAATACAGAACTGTCGTGATTTGCACCCCAAATCCGAGAGTTCACAAATTTCACTTTACGTTTTTCGTCGCTTGTATTGCAAAGCAGTAGATGTTATCTTCTTCAATAGATAGAAATATCCTCCGCAATTCTCCTCACTTTAAGCATAAACTTCTGGATGTGAGAGAAGAAAGAAACTGCTGAGGAGTGACGAAGCGGTTCTGCGAATGAAGCGATTCTTGACAAAATGACATAGGATACGTTTGTTCAACTAGATGAGCTTACGGGTGCCTGGTTTTACCATTTGAAGTAATTCGCCCTGAATTTCTTTAAATAGAAGATTTTTAGTGCATTTTTCTTAAATTCTAGAAACGAACACTGCTTTCATGCGAACATTTTCCAGTTGGAGGTCTGACAAAACAATAGAAAGTATCACAGCTTCCAGAACAAACTTGTCAACATTCGTAAAATGAATCATTTTTACATTTTTCTCCTCAATCATGCCTCCAATTTAAATTTGGCATGTTCAAGTTCTAAATTAACTGATCACATGACTAAGCCGTGAATAATTCCATTCATTCGTCAAACGTCATCAATTTAGCGATAAAGAATTACATGATCATAACTGATTATATTAATAAATTCAATCTGTTACGATCGAATCTGACTCACTTGTTACACTTTCCTCCTTGCGCAGAGCTGGATTGACGAGAAGCTGAAGTGGTCGGAGAACGAGTGGGGTGGCTTGGGGGTGCTGCACATCGCCGATCACGAGATTTGGCAACCCGATATCGTGCTGTACAACAGGTGAGTCTGGTATCACGTGTTGCAGTTTGTAACAAAACTACATCATTGTTGCGCAAGTGACACATTCAAAAACATTTCATTGAGTGAATAAGTAGTTTTCGATCTAATTATACTTTCTAGTATATGTGCGTATAAACGGAGTACTATACAAAGTATTGTGACATACCAATATGTGAGACATAATATGGTACAATATTTATTATAAACAGCGTAAATTATAGAGATAAATATAGGTGAATATGCCAGCATAGCAACGGTAAGCGAGCCATCATCAAGGTCAACAATCTGCATGCAGTGACAATCGCGGAGACAGCTAATTCATTTTGTAAGTATTTCTGGGATTGGCCAAAAAAGCAGTGACAGTCGTGAAGACGGCTAGTTCATTTTGTAAGAAATTTAGGGATTTGCTAGGCACGGAAGTACATCAAGTCTTGTCTGTAAATAAACAATCGAAAAGATGGACCGAGTTTTGAAGGGTTGAAAGAATTTGATAGGCATTCATTCTGACTGATGCCGTGGTGTTGAAAGGATCGTGCACAATTAATGTTAGGAGTTTTTTGGAACTTGTAAGCTTCTACTGGGGAGTAGATATTGGTAGAACTTTGAATTTGAATGCTATGTGTGGACAGTAAAACTTAAAATATTTCAAGTGAACGAGTTAGAAGGACATTGAGGGCTTAGGCGAATTTATCAGTAACTGGACTGGAATGCTAACAGCAGATAGTTTGTTGATCGTTGAGTATTCAGCATACGCGTGGGATGAACTTGGAATTCGTAAATTGGCGAACGACTTAGACTCTATTAACTTCGGAAACAGTGATGAACGGTGATTGAAGTGTGATTCTGCAAGAAAAGAAGAGAGAAGATGGTATCTGGACGTGAGGACAGCGATGTCGGAGAAGAATGAAGATGGTACAACGAGGCACTTTCGTCCAAGAGCGCGCGAAGACGAATACTACATTATAAGGTTGGAACAGGTCATGACCAAGGTTTGTTTTTCATATTGTGTAGAATTATCAAGTACCAAAATTGTTTAATAAATTTCCATGTTTTGTGAAATGAATACATGATTCTCATTGAGCCAATTGTAGTAACGAAGTAGCAAGATAGAAATATATTTGCTTTTCAGATTCCTCGACCACTCTATAGATGGTAGATCGGATAATCATCTATTAGCATACAATAGTGATTATTTCTATGAAACCCATCGACCCAGGTAGCCGGAAACTAATTTATTTATAATTAGAGTTGAAGGTTGACTTGTATGATAGTATTAGCGTAATCTTTTCCTGGCGCCCATTTATACAAATTCGGAACGGATTACGTTGGAATAATATCAAATAATATTAGAAAGCCGAAGATAGAGTCAGAATTAAAATAAATAAATAATTAATATATTCAGTTTATTTCAGTATAGAGAATGTTATGTTAATGCTGCCCAAACACATAGCTTTATGTCACTCAAAACTAAGTCTCGAAGACTAATGAAATAAGGGAATTTTACACATTCTGGAACAATACAATCACTATTCACTTGAACCCAGAGTTCAACACCTTTCTGAAAATGTAATGGAAACGTTTTATATTTACCAAGATCTGTACATATATGCTATAAGGAAAATGACAAACAAATTCTGATGTCCACTTCGCTGTGGTGCTACAGAATAGCCCAGGCTTTCTCAACTTTTCGACTTCCAAATAGCAGACACGAAATATCATTTTAGGAATTAAATAAAGCTAAAACCGTGCCCTAAATAGCAAATTTCATTGAAAACTTTGGAGCCGTCTTAAAGAAAATGGCGTTAAACGTTACTGTAAATGCGAAATTTGAAGCTCTTTTTCACAGAAATCTATTGTTTTCGAAAAACTTAACTTGACGTAATTTGAAGAACTTCCACTTACAAGTTCAATGATGTAAACAAATTCATAGAAATGTGCATATTAACGGCGTGAGATATTGAAAAAAATTATATGTGTAATTTTTGAAAAAAACAAAAGAATACACCAAACTGACGACTTAATATCAAAGAGTGCCAATACCACTATCCGTTGGAAAAGTTTGAAGAAAAAATTTGGAGCCATTTTTGAGAAAATGGTGTTTGAGCTCATTTTAATAGAAAAATGTTGAGTTTTCGAGAAACTTTACTTGACATTATTTAAAGCACATATACTCATAAATACAAAAACCTGAAGAAATCGTCTCCATCCGGCTCTAGTTGAAGCTTTGAAATTTTGGAAAACATTCTTTACAATTTCGGGGTAACAGAAAGACTTTCTCAAAAACGGTTCCAAATTTTTTCTTTAAATTTCTTGTAAGAATAGAGTAAAATACACTTATAAATGGGGCATAGGTCCGATTTCACGATTAACTCTGAAGTTTCGAAAATTGCAAAAGTTTGAATGTTTTTCGACGTCTTCCTGCAAATATAAAATTGAAGATATAGGTTTTTCCTTCAAATGAAATTTGTTGTCCGTAAATAGTTCTTTCATTAAGGTCTTGTACCTTTTTTTGAAAATATTAGCAGCCTTCGTGCAATAGTGCATGTAATATTGGCAATTTAAAAACAAAATTACAAAAATAAGAATTTTGTTAGGGGTAGTGCCAAACAAACTCTATACGATGACATAAACGCCATATTGCTCTATTCTTTTGTTTTTCAAAAATTACAAAAATGTAATTTTTTTGACTTGTAGAATTCCTTGTCGATTTGGCTCTAGTTGAAGCTTTGAAATTTTGAAAAACAGTCTTTACAATTTGGGGTACTTTACAGGAAGACCCCCGGACATTTTCAAAATTTTCTCAAAACCGGCTCAAAATTTTTTCTTAAATGTCTTGTAAGAATAGAGAAAAATACAAGTCCAAAGGTGACATAGGTCCGATTTTCACGATTAACTCCAAATCTTCGAAAATTACAAAAGTTTCATTTTTTCGGCGTCTTCCTACAACAACAAATTTGAAGATACACATTTTTTCCGGAAATGAAATTTGTAGTCGATAAATAGGTCTTTGATTAATGACAAGGATATTTTTTGAAAATTTTAGTTGATTTCGTGCAATATTGCGTGCAATATTTGCAATTTAAAAAAATACAAAAACAAGATTTTCTCAAAAACGGTTCCAAATTGTTTCTTTACATTTTTGGTAGGGTTTGTGCCAAACTAACAATGCATGCACACCACATAGCTCTATTCTTTTGTTTTTTCAAAAATTGCAAAAATTTAATTTTTTTGACTTGTCTCACATCGGTAATATTTACATTAGAGGCGATTTCTTTACGCTATTGTATTTATGAGTACTGAAATATGTTAAAAGTTATATTACAATACTAATAATTCGAGGAAGTATGCATTGTTTCCGCGCCACTAGTGTTAACCTCTCCTACTTCTTTACAGAAGCTTCAAATTTTTCTTAATGCAATCTAATTGTCAATATTAGGAAACTATTTTATATTTTTTAAATGAAATATTAGTGGTTTCTAATATTTGTATTTAAGCGTCGTAGTGATGTAGGGTCGCGGGTTCGAGTCCCGCCTCGGGCATGGTGGTATTTGTTTTCATCCTTTCACCCCTTATCATCACCATATCGTTTCATCTTCACAGTTACAATAACGTTAACTCTAATAGTGGTCGCTAATGACCTAGATGTTGTTGCGACCTTAATTAACAAAAAACAAAATTGAATTTTTATTGATTAAGTGATGAATATATTAAGAATCAAAAATAGCCTCTAATAACCAAGTTGTTCAAGCGACTTAAAAAAAGATATTCTCAAAACTCATATTCACGTTTTCTTTAATAGTATTTTGAAATACAATAGAACAATGTACTGAAACATATGTATAGTTTTCTTTAACCTCACATTTTCAAATTAGTGCTGCTCCAACAACACATACTTTCTCACATCATTTCTAACTTTTGTTTTTTCGAAAATTCAGAGAGTTAAACGAAAATGAGACCCGCGCCCTTTTTAATCATCGTTTTCTATATTCATGGAAAAAGAATTAAAGGAAAAAAATGGAGCCATTTTTGAGAAAAATATAAATTCCTTTATTCAACAAAAAATACGTGAAAATTACTCGTTTTTCAAAATATTATATATGACCTTATTTGAAGAACTAATTTTTTATGACCGATTTCATTTAAGGTTCGAGGACAAAGTTAATTTTAAAAAATTGAAGCCATTTTTGAAACAATATTGTTAAGGCTTCATGAAAAATACCCTTTTTAAAAAAAATTAAAAAGGAGGTAAAAATATCCGTTTCTAATTAGCAGGGTCTGGAGTTTGTTAATATTGAGCGGGAATATACAATTTGGAAAAATCATATAAATGGTTTAGGTGCTAGCGTTGACAGATGGGCAGCTGGAAATTGATTGCTGTCAATCGTCTTTCGGTATCAAGAATTCACAAAACGGATTCTAACTACACAATGTGTTAGAAGTACTTTACTGCATATAGGAATAAGATTTATTCATTTTTGGTTTCTAGAGCCTGTCAATAAGAGTTTTTCCCACGAGTAATAGTCGTTTTCCGACTCACGATTACTATACTTTTCCTTCTTAAGGCAAGAAATTAAAAATAAACAAAATATCAAAATGTGATTTGTTAAAGAGATAAAAATGTGATCCCTTCTTAGGGATAAAGAGACGTTGCGAGGAGGGGAAAATTTATTGTTTTTCCTCAAAAAGCCATTGAAAAGTTAAAAATAATAAATAATTTAATAAAGTTAATAAATAATATAAAAGTTAATAATAAATTGTAAAAAGTTATAATCTAATTCGAAAACGCTTAAAATAAAAAAGGACTTAAAATAATGATTGCAAAATATAAAACTATTAAACAAAAAGTATTGGTATGCAAGCCACTATCATATCGTAAGTTTATATGCATACAAAGAGAAAATATTTGATTGAAATTATTTTTCCCCTTTGGGTGCATTTATTTATTTCGAAGTCGTTTTACATTTTTTCAATGTAAATTTTATCCTGGATGTAAGCAACACGATATTGCCTTAGAAGGTTGTGTTCGTCGTACATTTTTTATTTTTACCCCATTTTTCCGTATGCTCTCTCCGTAATCTTCAATCATTGTTGGTTCTTTCCTATTCTAATAGATCTGGCGCTAGACAACAACTTTCATAGAAGATATAGAAAATAAATAACAACTAATAGACAATCAATAAATATTAATAAGTGATCTCTTCGTCGTTCCTTTTATCCCGTGTGCTATAATTTCCGAATTTTCCCTCCAAAAATGTATTTCCATTCCCTTGTCCATTTTTCCAAAGCACTTCAAAATCCTTTTTTTTAATTTCTGTTTTTCAGAATGCTTTAAAAATCAATACTTGTGTTATTTTCAAAAACCACTTATTCACTATTTTTTTCAACAATTTAAAAATAAATATTGAAGTCAGACTATGAGTGAATCTAATATTAATCGCCTTAAAAGTTATCATGCATTTGCGGTATATTTTGTAGTACAGGTGAAATGTTGATAGTGAATTAGAACTCATATTTTCAGATAGCAACAGATTTTTGTGTGTGTGTGTAATGTCTCTTTATTGAATATATAGTGTACCGAAGTATTGTTCGCTTCGAAATTGGAATTTGAAACTAGGATAAGAATAATGTTTTCAATTTGAATGACTTCAAAAGAGTTGATTATAAAAAGAAATTGGTGCTTAAAAGTTTTATATTTACTATTGATCTTAATGAGAATAACACGATGATTTAATGCTGTTTAACTAATTTTATGAATGGGAGGTGGATTATTATTTCTACCTCTTGTTATCTACTAGCAAAATTTCACGCAAGAACCCTTTGTTTTCTACATTGCAAACAAAGACCTTCATTCGACACCCCGAATAACTAGATATGATATTATAGTAGTTTTCGCATGCAGTTGAACCGGCAAACCTCTGATCATAACTTCAGTTTTCATGAAAGCTATTGAACTCTGGATAATGTTCGTTCTCATAGCGCATCGAGGACTCCTAAAAATACATTAAATAAAGTTGGTGCAAGCGGAGCAATTATAAAATACAAACATTGAATTATTTTTTGAATTGGAAACGATATAGTACAAGGAATTAAAAAGTAATTTACAACGCAACGCCAGATCAATACCAAGTCTCCCCTCGTCTGCCCCTCGTTGGGCAAAAAAGAGAGCGAAAATTCCAATGAAAAGCGCTCTGTGGTGAATTTAACAACGTACCTTCAATATTTCTTCAGTGCTGAACTAAATACCTAAGCACAATGGAAAACAAAGTAGAAAATGTGGTTTTATTAAAGACTTTGACTAAATAATGACAAAATGTATGTCCTATCAATAAGTCCTACTTCGTGTAAGTAAGAATGACGTGTTATTGGGATAAATTTTAAATAGACGTATAACATATATCAGAAAATGAGCTAGCATTTCATTTTCACATTTCACTATTGTTCAGTTTTACCAATATTTCAAAATTCTCTTATCGTTTTATTTGAGTAGCAATTAATTGAAATTGGATTTGGTTGTTTTTAAATACACCGAAAATTTAATATTATATCACGTCTTCTCGAAAAAGATAATATATTTAAACAATTCATCCTTTTAGATTTTTCATTGAATATCACTATGTGATGAACAGAAAAAGAGAATATTCATCCTGTGAGAGAGGTCTTGACATAGCTCGTAAAAGGCTGTTATAAAATTCGCCTATAATATTTTTATGTGCAAGGGAGCGAGCCAGCGTTTTTAAAAAAGCGAAGTAAAGTAAATTCGTAACAAGATATTATTGATTTTTTGAGGATTAATTTATTATTGTGAGAGTAAGCAGGCTATGTTGCCAGCTCAACCGTAACCACGTTGCCAAACGTTCTGCTGTGAAGCTCGAAGTGTGTTTCGACTGTTTGCGGTTACACTCGCTTTCATGGCGTAAATTAAAAACAGAACATCAACTTTATCGGAGATCTGGAGGAGAAAAAGAGAGCGCGTAGTACAGTGAGTGATTCTATTGTCATCAAGTGAGACGGAATACAATTTATTCACAATTTTATAACGGCAGGCCATTCAATTTTAATACATAAAAGTGTATGTACATGTAGGCATATGTGTATGTGAGTGTTCTTGTCTAAATCCAAAACGCCTGGACCAATTTTGTGAAAAGATGAAAAACATATAACTTGAGATTCTGAAAGAAAAGAAAGAAAAAAGAAAGCTTCAAGAGTAAGACATCCCCAGCACCCTGGGGGGGGGGGGTGAAATATACAAATTAAAGGTTATTATGTGACCCATAGCACTGGTGATAGTAACGATGAAAAAATCACTTCCCGTAAACAAATGAGATGACGGGGAAGGGGGGGGCGAGGCTGTCTGGTGAAAACTGGACTTGTGGGGCGGAACAAAAGTGGTGGGTGGGTGATTACATACCCAGGGAATGTCAGGTAATCGGTTTAAAAAATAAAATACATAACATCGCTGCGAGAACATCTGCACTAATATAAACTTAGAACTGAAATGATAAATAAATTTCGCTCAGAACTGTGAATCGCTGTCAATTGATTTATCGGGCACCCCCTTGATTTTGAAGTGTGACATGTGCTTTCGTGTTGCAATGACCTCTATAATTGTCATGACACATGAATATTAAATGAGACACCAATAAGAAGGGGAGAAGAGAAAGATGAGTAGAAGGAAGGATAGAAGAATATTGGGGATGAGTAGAAGGATGATGACACGTTGAAAAGGAGAAGGAAAATGAGATGGTTATGGAGATGAGAACCGAAGAAGAGAGCAATGAGGTGAATATGAAAAAGAAGAAAGTGAATAAGAGAAGAAGACCGAAGAATAAGATGAATTCATACAAGGAGAAAGATTAAGGATTTAAAGATAAATGGAGCCGTTTTCAAAGATGGAGAAAGGTTAAATAATTGCCTATTTTACTAAAAAATTATGCAAATTTATTCATATTTTCGAAAAATTGTATATGACCTTATTTCAAGACCTTTCTTTCAAAAACATAATTCACTAAGAAAAAAACTCCATCTTCAATGTTGTAGTTGTAGAAATACGCCGAAGAAAATTGAACATTTCCAATTTTCGAAAAATCAAGGATTTCAACAAAAATTAGACTTGCACAAAAGGATTCTCTCAAGTGCCTTTTTCTCTATCCGGGGACAATGTTGAATAAAAAACAGAAAATATTTTTGAGAAACTTTTGAGAATGTTCCAGGGCCTTAATGTAAAATACCCTTAAAAATCAAAATATCAGTTTCAATCTCAGAGGGTAACGAGTTCATTTAAATCGATTGGGGATATCAATTTTGGAAAATAAAGCTAGAACGGTTTAGGCAGAGTGGTGGCAACGGAGAAGTAAACACGTTTTGCCGTAAATCGATTTTTCGGTGTCAAGAACCCACAAAACATGGATTCTGACTACACAACGTATTAGATGGAATACCTTACTATATTTAGGAACAAAATTATTATGTTTTTTTCGTTCCCAGGATTCAGCAATAAAAGCTTTTCTGTCGAAAATTCGCTCTTTTCCGGCGCGCGATTACAATACTTTCTCTTCTTACGAAGTAAGAGTGAGAAAGTAACAACCCCTTTCCTTCGCGTAGTAATCACAAGCGACGTTGTTGTTATTGTTGGTTTTTTTCTTTCCCCCCTTTTTTCCTTTTTTTCTTTCTTTCTTTTTTCTTTTTCGAGGAATCCTTTTAACTGCAGTTGCTTGCTTCCAGCGCGACAGGCAACACCATCGACCACTATGGCAACACGCACTGTCTGGTGTACCCCAACGGCGAAGTGCTGTGGGTGCCGCCGTCGCAGTTCATCGTGTTCTGCGCGCTGGACCTGCGGCGCTGGCCCTTCGACGAGCAGACGTGCCACCTGCGCCTGGGCTCCTGGACCTACGACGGCGAGCAGGTGGAGCTGCAGCTGGGCGATCGCGGCGCGGAGGTAAGGCCAGCTCGCGAGGCATTGCTTGGATTATTGACACACGGAATAATCCTACACTGGGGTGCACCCAAATGGGGGGAGGCTTATGAAGTCCTCTCCCCCACCAGAAGCCAATAATACGTATTAAAAATATAGAATTAACTAATATAAATATTAGTTAATTCGAAAGTTAACAGTTAAGTAAATATTAGTTAATTCGAAAGTTAACAGTTAAGTAAATATTAGTTAATTCGTTAGTTAACGAAAGTCATTCAATATACATTCAATGTTAACAAATAAAACATTTTATATTCAGCAAAATTGAAAAATTGTTTGCAAGGAAATCTCCAGTCGGGTAGGACACTAAACCTGTAGCGCCCCTTCCCCTGAGAAAAAATCTCGGGCGCGCCTCTGATTCATAGATAAATGTCACATTTGTAAATTTTATTGTATGAATTTCTCACCAAATATTCATCGGCCAAATGTGATCATCTTCAACAACTTTCATGTCCGAGATGCCTCACATGGTATAACATTTATTCTGTGACATTCTGTAGTAATCGGATAACCTGTGTATGTCCATTATTCACAGTTTCACCTCTCCCCACCCACTATTTGAGGCAAGTGAGGTGACCATTTTTCTTATCATTGCTGAAAATTATTTGAGAAGTAGCCAAAAACGTACTTTTCTTAAGCATCTAAAACGCTTGGTGGGGTTAAGCTTAATTGTTCTTAATATTTTTGATATTAGTTTGCCAGTAAAATCTAAATTATATGTAACTAATAAATTATGTGTAAACTAATAATACTGTCAAATTAAACCCCCCTCGCCCTCGTAAACATTAAGAGATACTAAAACAGTTTTAAAAGTATCGAAGCTTTTGGATTAATATTGATAATTTAGTTTGCTACATCGATGTTTTGAAACATCGATTCTTTGTTGGCGTTGTCGCATCCTACATTTTACATGTGTCGGGTGGGAGAACCTCGTAAAATGGTGCAATTGTGTGTCATGGTATACAACTATATCCCACGCATGTGTAAGAGCTAATGATGCTCTCAAACCGCTCCTTAAAAAATAATTAAAAAACTCCTATTGGATTGAACGGGATTCCTATCCTAGTAGGATAAGAGCACATCACTGTCTCTTCAATATACACGATATGTAGTTGCATACCCTGGCGCATAGTTGCACCATGTTTGCCGGTTCGCCATACCAATTGAAAAGCTCGTCCGGTGAGCAGATCGAGCTGATGGAGACGAACAGCGAGTGGGAGGTGGTGCGCGTGACGGAGCGGCGCAACGTCAAGGTGTACGCGTGTTGCGACGAGCCCTACATCGACGTCACCTACAACGTCACCGTGCGCCGGCGCTCGCCCACGTACAGCGCGCTCGTGCTCACCCCCGCCACAGGTAATGCACAATGCATGCGCACGGTGTCTTGCGCCCTCGCTTCGCTAGTTGCGAGAGGAGGGGGGAGTTTGGTTCTTTTGGCAAAAGGAATTTTACATGGAGTGTCTTCTCCTTCTTCTTCTTCTTCTTCTTCTTCTTCTTCTTCTTCTTCTGCTTCTCCTGCATGCGCACGGTTTCTTGGGCCCTCGCTTCGCTAGTTGCGAGAGGAGTGGGAAGTTTGGTTCTTTTGACAAAAGGAATTTTACATGGAATGTCTTCTCTTCTTCTTCTTCTTCTGCTGCTGCTGCTGCTGCTTCTTAGTAGGCCACAGGCCTGTTCCATTCCTTAGATTTAAAAGCATTCGTGCCATCGTCGCCTCGGTCTTCCGGGATATCATTTGGAATGTATGGTTCGTTTTTCGCTGCAAAACAGTGTCTATTACAGGGGAGCGAACATTTCTGGTTATCAGATTTTGTCTACAACGCTCGTTGCAATCATTTATTCTTAATTCAACTAATGTTTTCAGAGGAGTGTGGGTAGATATTCCGGAGATCAAGTAAACGTGCGGCTATAATATGTCAGTCTCGCCCTCGCCACGCATTGCAATCGTGACAAATGGGATGAAGGGGGATGATGAATAAAATGGGGACGTTACATGCTTTATAGCAGGCATGTCAAGTTCGTGTGCGAGGTAACAAGCATACCAGAGTTCGCGGGTACTACCCTTTGAGAAATTGGCGCAAGGTTTAAAACGAAGGGTTGTACAAATTGCTCCAGAGAGGGGATACGTCACTGGATACCTGGCGCATGGCAGTCTTCGGGAGGTTACTTAACAGTTACTGTCACAAATTTAGCTGTATTAATTCCCATATTCTCTTTAAAGCAAAGAAATTATCCATTAAAATGACATAATACATCAGTCAGATTTCAAATTCTTAATTGAGAGTAAAATTAAACATTTTGAATCGAAAGTATCTTGATTATGTAAATGTATTTAAGAGTGATATAATAGCATTAACTTTCTGCATCCAGGTGAGGACCTTTAACAAAGAGTTAAAGAGTCTGTTAAAAGCGCTGTCCGTCCGTAAGTGAGAATTGTTAATTCATAGAGACTTGTTGATTTATTTCACATTACTGCTAAACGCAATAAATAATGGAATGATTTAATAACACAACACAAAACGAAAACAAGAAAAGAATACGCCATTTATATTTTTGCCCCCTGGCAAAAATGTTAATACAAGGCAAAATTTAATGAGAAAGCAAACATGAAATGGTAATAAATGGTAAAGAATATACGAATATTAAATAACCTCAGTTGTTTAATTGAACAAATCTGCCAAACATATTTTTGTTTAAAGTCACTACTCCGCGCCACGCGCCGTTTCAGCTTGCGCGTGTACACCCCTTTCTGGATTTGGAGGGGAAGTTGCTCGCAGGAGCCGGGCTTCCCAGGCGGGCAAGTAGATCGGGCGGGGGCGGTTTGACATGCCTGCTTTGTAGATTACTAAAAAGGCGGGGTTATGTCATGAGAAACAAATGTAATTTTGTAGTATGATTCAAAATTGCCTTCGGTTCTCTGAAAGTCAGCTGAGTCCCGATATGATATAGAGAGATTACTATAAGAAGGGACCCCTTTGACAGCTAATGCTTGGCCATTGCTGGCAATATAATTGCAAGTTATGTCCATGCACTCATTTTATCAGTGCTTTAGTTTACAGTTTTTATTTACATTTGTAAATGGCTTCATCACTATCTCTTGCAATGTCATCGCCCTGCATGACGTTCATTTGCTTCCTGACCTGTCAAAGTGGTCCCTTCTTAGAGCCATTCGTCTACTCGTGGGTGACATCTTGTAGTCATAATTCCTGCCAGTTTTGAATTATGACGCGCGCCATGGTGACAAAACGTTCGATATAAACGGTAATAGGACATCAGCTTGTAGCTAAAATTAGGAAGCTTTTTCTATATCACAGAGTGACCCCGGGGAAACGGTAAAATTGACTTGCTTAGCGTAGAATGCGTGACAATCACTGATTCACAAATTTTATCTGCATTATTGCTGGCATCTGTTGTTTAAATGAACGTGCCACATGTTTCGAACTTTTGCGTACGTAATTGTCCAGCAAATGAAATATCAACATGTTAATGTAGACAACACATTATTCTGTAAGGTAGTGTTTCATTTGTCACCGACTCTACGTATTGCCAGTTTAATCTCTCTTTGAGAATTCCGAAACGACGATTGACCAATTTCATTTTTCAGAAATGAATTCATTATAGGCAACAGACGCCCATTATAGGCAACAGATTGCCATCTTGCGGGTCGAAGGCAATATTGAATCACCCTGAATGACAACGATATGAGCTAATTCCCATAGTCCTGCTGTTGAGTTCCAATGTACTCTGTATGAGTCCATTGGTGCTGATACGATGGCGTCTGTGCGCAGTGATCGTGCTGATGACGCTGTCGGTGTTCTGGCTGCCGCCCACGGCCGGCGAGAAGCTGCTGCTCAGCTGCACCACGGCGCTCATCATCTGCCTCTTCCTGCTCTACTTCTCGCAGCAGCTGCCCGCCATGGCTGGACACACCCCTCTCATAGGTAAGCCCCTCCCACGCCACCTCGCGCTTGCCTCCGCCTCTTCGTCTTCACTCCGAGGACCGTGCCATCTATTAGGAGTCGTTCACAAGCAAACATGAACAAGAACGTATCGTAAATGTATCGTAAAAGTAACGCAAGCGTAACGTTAAATCTTAAGTTTGATGCCGTGTTATTCGATTGAGCCATTCAGAATCGACAATGTGAGAGCTAACGAGCACGCAAACAAGACATAGTCGCAGTGCCAGATTACCCAATAGGCTGAGTAGACTGCAGCCTGGGGCGCGTAATTTTTGGGGGCGGGCGAATTTCGGCGGATGAAAACTTTCATAAGGAGAACTTTTGAATGTTTTTTATAGAAATATTTATTTTCATATTTGTAACCAAGGAAAGTGTTAATTATCCATTGGTATATACAGATAAAATGAATACAAAATTATCGCGCATTGCATAGGTTACAAATATCGTATATTTTTTATTCAAAAGATTATAAATAACTTTAATGTTAAAAAAGCAAGTTAAAAGGGCGCTAAAACATTTGACAGCCTAGGCCGCACAATAGTCAAAGTCAGGCACTGCATAATCGTGAAACTTTGCAAGTTTTCACGTCGTAATATACACTACTATGGTTAATGTGAACTGAGCCTAGAACAAAATATTAACGTGTAGACAACAAGATCCGAAGTATTCGATGGATCGTTGAAAGCTAATTCAGTTTGTAAGAGCATAAATTAACATTCATCATTGCTCATAAAACGGCCCTTACAATCAATCGACTCGCTCATGGGAAACTAAATAGTAATTATCGTTCTACCATGATAGTGTCCATTTTAAATGTCCTTCGCTGTGTATAGAATTTCCGTTACATATAATTATTGTATCGATATCACTGAGTTGCTGCATTTATGTTTACGTTCACGGTGAATATAATAATGATATTGTCGCCCATGTTTATGTCATCACATTCACGTTATAAAACTATCCAGAACAAAGTTGGTAATATAAAACATGAGTCCTTAATGTTTATCACCAAATTAGCCAATCTCGTAAATTCGCAGAACAAAAAATCGAAGTAATTAATTTAGCAAAATTTCGAAGTGTTTTATTCATTGACATTTTTCTGTAGATAAGGATGAACGCCTAACAGATGGTGATACAAATATTGAAAGAACAGCATGCCACACACGACTTCGTGTCGTCACACGTCTCACTCTCAAAGACCCCCATGCCAAATTTAAATCATCATTGTAGAAATCACGACCGTTAATAAGTAGCAGGATAATGGATCACGGGATCGGTCAATTAATAAATTACACTAGTTTGCCAACGTTTCGGAATATTTTATTCCATCATCAGGGCTTACTAATACATATACTGGTCAAAGGAGTTGTGCTGTGGAGGAACATTATGTTTGACCAGTATATGTATTAGTAAGCCCTGATGATGGAATAAAATATTCCGAAACGTTGGCAAACTAGTGTAATTTATTAATTGACCGATCCCGTGATCCATTATCCTGCAAATTTAAATCATCAAGCTGTGCGATTGGTAGGGGTTTTCGTGTCGCGGACGCGCTGGTGTAGCGAGGGGGCGGGGCGGGGCAGTGCTGTTTTACAGCTCCAGCCTGTACCTGGTGTGCGTGTCGATGATGGTGTCTGTGGTGGTGCTGAACCTGGCGCGGCCGCCCAGCGCGTCGCCGCCGCCCTGGGCGCTGCGCGCGCTGCTGCACGGCTGGCCCGGCTGCCTGCTGGGGCTGAGGGGCCTCGCGCCCCCGCGCACGCAGGTACGGCCACGCCCCCCTACGCAAGTTGATTCCCGGCACGTCAACTATAGACGTCATTAGTCTTGATAGTGTAGTGAACGCTTTTTAAGCCTGGAGATGATGTACCTTCCCTAATGGATGGTGATTGATTGATTGATTGTTAGTGATTCCTGGCGCGTCAACAAGTGAGGTCATTATTCCTGTAAGTGTAGTGCATGTTTTTTCATCGGAAGGTGACGGTAATCTTCCCCTACTGGATGGCGAGATCCGGCGCCAACCTACCGTCGATTAGCGGGGATTTTCTCAACCAGACCTCTCCCACCAGCGGGGCACCGCCCCAGGTGGGACAAGTTTTAAGTCCCCGACCGGTCTTCCGGCATATGTGCTACTGCAGTGCATGTTAGTGTATGTGTGTGTGTGTGTGTAAGGGGTGAGGATAGGACAAAGAAGAGGAAGGAAAGATCGCGCGCGGCCCGGGGCCCAATTGTTAGGATACTGCTCCAGCATTTGCCTGGTGTTGATCGGAGAAACCACGGAAAACTACCGATCAGAGCAGCTGGCCGCTAGAATTCTCCTCCGGACAGTGTCGAAATTCCTGCCACCGTCGGGACTCGAACCTTGGACCTTTCGGTCAGAGGCACTGCAGTGACATCAGCTGATGCACTGAGCCACCGCTCCCCGCAAAATGGATGGTGAGATACGACGCCGACCTACATGGCCCTCACGCAGGTACGATCACGCCCCTCTTCCCTACACACGCTTCAGATGACTAGAGCGAATGAGGGTTTGCTGATGCTTGGCACGTCAACTACGGAGGTCATTAGTTCCGATAGTGTAGTGAATCCTTTTAAGCCTGGAGGTGATGAACGTTCCCAGCTGGATGGTGAGATACGACGCCAACCTATATGTCGACTTGCGGGAGATTTTCATATCTCCCCCCGAGGGGCACCGCCCCAGACGAGGCAAGCTCTTAGTTTACGACCGACCTCCCGGCAAGTGTGTTAGTGTAGTCCGTGTCTATGTGTGTGTGCGTGTGTGTGAAAGGGGGGAGGATATGACAAGGAAGAGGAAGAAAAGATCGCGGGTGATACGTGGCCCATTTTTTGGGGCACTGCTTAGTTATTCGCCTGGTGTTGATTTGAGAAACCATGCGTACCAGCGGATCAGGGCAGCCATCCGCCAGATAATGTCTGAGAGCAATCCTGCTACCTATCTAGTCGAAAATCCGCCATTGCCAGTTCTCGAACCCTGGCGTTTCACCTCCCAAACAATGATACTTTGGAGGCAACGATAATGCCATTGAGTTACAATGACTAAATATAGGATTTTTAGTTTCTAAAATCCCACGGTGTGACAACCTAAAACCAACTCTTTAATGGCGAAAACAGAGAGTATGATTTCCCAGTCAGTACAAATTGAGTTGAAAAAAGATCACATCAATTTTATTTAATTTAAAAGTGTGTTATTAAATACATGGAACATGAATTATTAAAAGAAACCATATAGAAATCTAAAAACTACTCTGAAAATCTGAAATACTAAAAGCTTTCACTGTTAGAATAACATACTACATTAACTGCCATGCCCTACTTTTTATAGAAAACCCAGTACAAGTGTTCCTAGTTTTTATTTTAGGCAGATTTCAGCTTCAGTTTAAATTTCTGTTCTTAAACACTTCATTACATTACACCAATCAAGAATCTTTAAGCTTTTACGAAGACGAAGACATTTTAGACACTAATGATGAAATACACATGATTCGCACGTAAATGTTGTTCTTTGATATCGTAAAGTCGTGAAATCAGGATGTAATTAATTAAATGATGTTTTAGCTGCTCAAAGAACTGACTGCCCCGGCTGGAAATCGAACCTGGATCTCCTGTTATACATCCAGTTGCTCCACCAACTCTTCGAACAGCATTTCGCGACATACCCATGGTAATTTTGGCTGGTCGTAACAATGAATGGCAATTCTGATGCAGGGAACGTATTCCTTCGTAACTTTTCAAAATAGTCACGGCGACAAGTTATTGAAACAAGTGGAATTAATTTCGAGTATATGTCAGAATTCTTTAATCCATAGTATAGCATTCGAGCTTGACAAAACTCCTACATGTTCTAACTCATTTTCTCGATTCCACAATTGCTCAAATAAAAAAATACGTAACCGAACTTTCCAAGAACTAATACCTCATCACCGTATACTGAGAAATCCACCCAGCCTTCCCCGAAAGAAACGCACACCAAAGTCCGGAAATTTACTTTTCCCATTATCTAAGCCAAGACGAGACAAGATCCTGAGCCGTACGCGACCTAAAAAAATTACCCAACGCAAAAAAAAAGAGCACAGCCGTCGAATACAAATTTCTTACTTCTGTATTCTTAACCTAATCCTGTCCCTTCACCACAATCGTTCAGTAACCTTGACAAAATAACCAATCTGTACTAATAAAATAACCCATCTTATGATCCATTCACCGGGAGCGGTAGATAAGTGCATCAACTGATGTCACTGCAGTGCCTCTGACCGGGAGGTCCTAGCTTCGAGTCCTGACGGCGGCAGGATTTTCGACACTAGCTTTTCAGCTGGGTCGAATTCAGTCGCTGTCTGGAGGAGAATTCTAACGGCCGGCTGCTCTGATCGCTAGTATTCCGTGGTTTCTCCGATCAATACCAGGCGAATGCCGGAGCAGTACCCTACCAAACGGGCCACAGGCCGCGCTGGATCTGTCGTTCCTCCTCCTTGTCCTATCCTCTCCCCTTACACACACACTTACACTAGAAGAACGGTTCTCTTTGCAGATGATACGAACATCCTTTGCGATAAAGAAACCGTAAATAGTACAATATCAGATGTTTCAAATTGGTTCCGAAATAAATTAATAGTAAACGAAAAGAAAACGGTTTTAACGCAGTTTTCCATTTCAAATAAACAATTCTGTGCTCCATTGAAAATGAACGGTGTACCATTAACTGATGTTAAGGCAACAAAATTTTTAGGTCTCTCAATTCAGTCAAACCTTAAATGGAACGTCCATTTAAATGAATTGAATACAAAATTAAGTTCATTATGCTATGCGTTCAGAATTCTTGCAAATTCGGTCAGCCTTCATACTGCTCGTTGTGTATATTTCGCGAATCTTCATTCCCGCCTGAGATATGGCATAATATTCTGGGGAAATACATCTTATAGCTCCCAGACTTTTAGATTACAAAAACGAATTGTACGAATAATAACCAAATCCCAACCACGTGATTCATGTAAGCCTCTCTTCATTAATCTAGGAATTTTACCATTGCCTTGTCTGTTTATTTACGAATCAGTGGTTTTTGTCACAAATGACTTGCTTAAGGGCGGGAATATATTTTCAGAAAATGCCGATGTCTATTACTATAACACTCGACGTAGAAATCATATTTATCAGGTGACAATATCAACAGCTCAATACAAAAAATTCACATACAATACATGTACATTATTTTACAACACTTTGCCAGATGACATGAAACGATTAAATTCAATAGAAAAGTTTAAATCCCGAGTGAAATCGTTTCTGCTGCATAACTGTTTCTATACAATTAGAGACTATACTGAGCATCACAAGAAAAGTAACATTAATTTTAACAATGATACATAATGCATTATTTACCATTTGGACTGTATAAATGTATATAAACAACCTGTAACAACTATTGTACTACAGCCTCCGGGTCAATGACCCCCATCTCGATCAGGTTTTTCGTCCATTTTCCCTGATTCATTGAGCAAATGCTGAGATGGCCCCTTGTTTTGCTTCTGGACATAAATGTAACTTCATTTTCTGTGCACGTCTTCTAGAATTTAGTGGGGAATACAATTATTTCAAATTATCGTTTCCATATTGTCGCGGCAGGAAGAATTATTCCGAAGGACAACATGGATAAGAGCCAAAATTTATGGCTTATTTATCCTTGAAAATAGATTTTATTACATGGGAGGTTGTTTTTTTTTAAATTTAAGTAGTATATGACTTAGTGTAGGGATCACAGAATTTTGAAAATGTGCTCACAATTAACTTTTCCCCATAGCACGTCATACGCAGTTTGAACTGTTTTTTTTACATAAAATAAATAAATAAAAAAACACTATCATGCACTACACTACCATATATTCCGGGAGACCGGTCGAGAGCTTAGAGCTTGTCCCGGCTGGGGCGTTGCCCCGCTGGTGGGAGAGTCCTGGTTAGGGGGAAACCCCACTAGCTGACGGTAGGTCGGGGCCGGATCTCGCCATCAAGTGGGGGTAGATCACCGCCATCTCCCGATAAAAAACATGCACTACACTAACGGGACTAATGACCAAAGCATTTTACGCGCCCGGAAACACGAAACAATCAATCAATTCCATGGAATAGAGAGACCAAGAGGGCAAGCATGTCAAGAACCTACACTACCAGTCTTGTGACTTGCGTCGACACCCGAGGAGCTTTGGTGATGAGAGGGAATTCAGCCGCAGGGGGAATTAGAGAGTGAGTTTGTGAGTGGATGAGAGTGAATGAAGGTGCGAACGAGTGGAAACGAGCGTGAAATCAAGGTATGAGCGAGGATGAGAGAGAAAGTAAGAGAATGAAAATGGAATACTGACGAGGACGAAAGAGAGTGAGTGAATGAGAGTGAGGATGTGAAAGTGAGAGTGTGGGTGAATGTGAATATGAGTGAAAGCTCTTGCAAATGAGGGTGTGAAAACGATTAAGGATGAGTGACCTGGAGTGACCTGACTAGGTGTGAATCAGTGGGATTAGATTGTGGGAGAAAGCATGAGTAAAAATAGCATGAGTAGAAGTAGGAAGGCAACGAAAGTTAAAAAAGTAAAAGCGAAAGGGAGGATCACAATTTAATTACAATTATGTGAAAAAAATTAATATTTTCAAAAATTGTACGTGGCATTAGCCTACTTAAAAACATCGTTATCTGAGACACCCAAAACATGTATTTTCGACAAAGTTTCGATATCGATGGTTTGCAGCTCAACAGTGTTTTCTCTACACGAAAAGTGAGTGAAAGTAAAATCAAGGCACTGAATAAGTAGGAGACCATAAATTTCCATACTTGAAAATTGAAAATATAGTCTGACGTGGGACTGATATCGAAGTACCCAGATTTAAAACAAAATTCAACCAATTTAATGACTGTAGAGAGAACTGATTACTATACGATTCTAAACTTGCGAGACACTTTTTATTGAATATCCGTTAATTAACACCGGATGTATTGCAATTCTACATCCAAACAATTTTTCAAAATCAATTTGCCGACATGTATATTAAAAACACAGTTATTTCGGAATAAACAGTTTCATTCGCGGTATTAGAGAGTTTTTGCAAGACGGGAAATCAATTGTCGTAGTAATCATAGTAATACGTAAATATTATCATCAAAAGGAAATAATGTTTCTTCAGAAAAATTAGTTTTTGCGTGTCATACAATCAAAAACTTATGTTAAAGCTAAGAATTAATTGGAACTGAAAACCTCTAACAGGATCTAAAAGTTTTTATGGAACATCTGTGTATCTCTGACTCTATTTTTGCTTTTATTAGCATTACAAGATAGTAAATACATAATAATACATGAAATATCATTGTATCATACGAATATGTAATACTTATCTATCTCCAAAGAAAACTTTAGCTTCCTAGATAACCCTGCTATTTTACTATAATATATTTATATTGTTTATATTAGAAATGGGAAATGTTTGGCAATTATAACGCCCTAAGGATAAATATTAAATTTTTCGTGACAATCAATATAGCCTCGCTATATACATAACCTCCAAACCCTAAACAGTTAGTACGTTAGTTTATTCCTGACATATTTGAATTAGCTTGAGAAAAAATGAACCATTAAGTTTCTGCGGTATTATATTGGTAGTATGAATATTGTATTTTTCATGACTTTCATGCTCATTGTGTTGGTGTTGAATGCGTGTTTAGTGGTGGCGGCGAAAACTACGTAAAGTGTAAGTTTGTCCTGGTCGACAAAACAGGGAGAATGACGGGACCCGACAATCGAAATCCCGTCATTTGATGCCGGCGCATGCGCAGTTCAATTATCCCCAGAATTGTTGTGTTACGTCTTTCAAATGCACGACTTGCAAAAACACTCTATTTAACTCATCGCTTTTCCGACTATGTTTTGCCCCTCTGAAGCGCGACTTCCGCGAAACCGCTTCGCTTCCTTGGGATGCAACGCGGAGGGCACCACGCGTCGCATCCCGAGCTGATGCTGGGGCAGCGTGGCCGAGGGCAATATCAGGGCGAGCGGAAGACAGCGTTTCCTTTGATAGCGCTATAATAATACGTCGCGAGTGAGGGTAGATTAGCACAGCATCTGCTCTCACTAATCATAAATATATCCGAGACAATCTCTCCTAGGAAGTTACACGTAATTGTCAACGATTTTCGCAGACATTAATTCAGGAAACATTTTTTTAGGAATGTTTCATGAGTTACTAGGTTATTGGTAGTGAAATAATAATTTCAATAAAAACCTAATAAAATTGTATTCGTAGGTTACATAAATTGATTTTTTATGAACTTTTACAACCATCTCCTGAACTGAATATATAATATCAGTAATATACATTTACAAACTTACGCTTACAAGTTCATTATTATTTACCAATGAAAGCAGCATGCGGCATTTGAGGGATTTTCATTTCATATCTCAAGATTAGCATGGGTGCATTAATTCTTTATTTATGTAGTTTCGTTTAACTACCTCCTTCTCTGTACGTGATCATAATTTTATTCCATCCAAGACTGAACATAAAATGAAGCTAGTGGGCTAAAATGGCACATACTTTTTCTTATAATTTATTTTCCGCAGTATTGTATAACTTTCCTTGTACTACATATAGTAGTCCGTTATACGTACGTATACGAAACAATATATAATTCGCATCCAAAAGCATATTCTTGAACTCCAACCGAGAGGTTTCTTGCCTCTCACCTATGTTAATTTTTTCCCGTTTCTCACAGAATACGGGAAAAAGAGAAGATATAAGTGGGGAATAGAAAGAAGAACAAATGAGAACAAAGGGTACATCGGAGTGTGTGGTAAGAAACTATGTGAAATAGGAAAAAGGAGAAAAAAAGCAAAAGCGAAAGAAGAGAGAAAGAAAGTAAAATAAAGTAAAAGATATAATAATAATAAAGATTACAGAGGAACTGAACGTGCAAAAAGAAATGCTGGAGAGGAAGAATGAGAAAAAAGAGAAAGAGCAAAGGAAAACAGAGAGGAAAGAGAGAAAGTGATGTATTACAGAGATAGAGAAAGAAGATGAAATGAGATATTGAGATGAGAATGAAGGACGTAGCGTTAGAAAGGGGTGTAATAGCAGAACGTTTGTGTGTGTGCGCGCGCGTGCGCGTGTGTGTATATGAGAGAGAGAGACAGAGAGTGGGGAAAGAAGGGAGGGTGTATAAATATGAGAGATTGAGGGGAAGAAAGAAAGAATTGATGTCAGGGAGGAAGAGTGAGAGAGCGTGATGAAGGGGGTGTGGTGTGTTGCAGGGCGGGCTGCTGGGCGCGGCGGCGGAGGAGCTGCGCGAGCACGCGTCCGGGGGCGTGGGCGCGGGCGTGGGCGGGGCGGGCGCGTTCGAGGAGGAGGCGCCGCCCGCCGGCCCCAGCCGCGCCGCCGCCGCCGCGCGCGACTGGCTGCTGCTGGCCACGGCCGTCGACCGCGTCGCCTTCCTCGCCTACTGCCTGCTCTTCGGCGTGCTCGCCGCCGTCTACGCCGTCTGACGGCCACAGCCACGCCCGCCCAGTCGCGGTGCGCGGCCCGTTCCGCTCACGCGAAAGCCGGACTTGACGAGCCTGGCTGACCGCGAACAATGAAGAAGGTAGCAGCGGCAACAGTTTTACATTTAGTGCCTCGTAAACTCGTCATGCCTGACTTGCCAGTGAATGGGATTTAAGACCATACACAAGCGAGTGCGGCTCGTAAGCCTGGCTCGCCCCGCTCATTAGCATATTGTGAATATGTCGCTAACGCTATCCGCTCCATTATTCCCACAATTGAGCAGGTAACGGCGGCTATATTTCTCCAACCGGCGCGTCACATGTTCATCAAGTCTGGCTATCTCGGAATGGGCTGCCGTAAGGTGACCATACACCAGCAAGCGTCGCCCGCGTCTATCATGAGCATTTTGTCAATCTGTCGCCACTGCTACCTACCTTATTCTTCCTACAGGTGAACAGGTATCGGTAGTGGATAAATTTAGCACTGTCGAGTGTCAGGCGCGCGAACTGCGCTTGTTGGTGTATGGACCGCTTTATGACATCTTAATGAGCCTTCACGAGAATTGCTCTCACGCTAAGCGAACCAAGGCTAATGTATTCAACGAAATGTTTTCGATGGATTTTGTTTTGTCGTTCGGTATAATATTGGTGCAGTCCATATAAACGAACGAATGCGTAGTATGTTCGCAGATAGGCGGTATATAATCACACTAATCCGTACTCGTTCGTTCCTAATATTGCTTGATGTACCGCCTCCTGAGCGAATCCTAGCAAAGACGAACGACTTAGGACGACGAAGGAAGGTACTAGCTTGTACGTGTACATTAACTCGTACGCGTTTGTGCTTTAACCAATCGAATTCGTTCGGAACCGTCCTTTTGTCTTCATTTGCTTAGTGTGTACGCAATGTAAAGGGAAGTGAGGCTCAATTGGATACCCAGATAGTTAGGCACTGACGTCGAAATCTAAACAAATATGGTAAAAATAATAAATTATGTTATGATTTTCGTAAGTCCTGAATAAGTATTTGATTTCACTTAATTTTGACTTTTGACTTTGAATTTTGACTTAAGTTTGACATATTTCAACACTATAATTCATTTGGAGTTGTACTGATTTAGATACAGAACTCAGCGTTATGTCCTTCTCGGTATCCAATTAAATTTAACTTTCTCACGTGTAAAGATCAAGTAATATTCTAAAACAGATTAGTGCTCGCGACTTTCTGTGATGGAAGTCTCTCGGCAAGGCGCACGGAGAAAGGTGACGCGTGTACTCTCCCATTAAAAGAAAGTAATACTATATTGGGATATGAGCACAATAACCAATCGCAACGCTCAAAAGGAGCTTAAGTCCTTCTGCAACTCTAAGATGATGAATGCCTGATTTAGGACCAAATGATCGCGTAGCTCTTACAGGAGTCTTAAGTACCATAGTACCATAAAAACTGACATATTGTCAAAATTATCACTCTTCGCTCAAATTTATCGTTGAAGTTACAGCAATTGTTACACCGCATCCCATAGTTATTACGTATGAGGGTGAGCCTACGATTAAGTGCTTACTAATTAATGACCCTTATTTCCATGTTATATATCACAAAACGAAGTTGCATATTTGAGCACTGCTGCTGGTTTGCAACAGTGACAATTCCACTGACGCACTCAAGGGCGGAGGGCTCATGGGGTTTCAGCCCCTACACAGAACACGAATTCACTCGCTCCAATGCCGAAAGTCATTCAATATCTCAATTGAATACGTTGTATATAATTTATAAATCAACAAATAAAAATAAATTTTAAATTCAGCATAAAAAAAATGTAAGAAAATATTACGACGGCCGAATACTACCGGGTGGGTCAAAAGTAACTACCATTATTACTTCTACTCTATTATCCATTATGGGTTTTAATCCCCCATGAATTTTAATTTAATGCCTAAGACATTCATACATTTTGATTAGTTACTCACAGACACACTAGCATGCATTGCTAAACAGCCGTCTGATATTTAGATCGAGATGTCAGATATTTAGTAAGAGATTTGCATACACACGTTCCGTATCCATGTTGATATGTTGATATGCGTTGATAATTGATGAACGGAATGAACACTTCAATACTGTTCCACCTTCGCGGAAGGCGGTATTCAATTCACGAAAATGTGAAGCAAATGGATCAGTGATGGACTCTCATAGGTCGGGTGCGGCCATCATTAAGTAAGGAGACAAAATTTAAAGCATTACGAGCTATTGTACAAAGTCCTAAAAAGTCTACTCGCAGGCTTTAGAGATGTGTCAATGCAGAGGGAAAGTAATTTGACACAATGTGCTATAAATGACGAGAATAAATAACTTGAATAAATAACTCACATTAATGGGTAGTGACTTTTGGCCCACCTGTACATTTAAAAGCCCTCCATAGAAAATCCTTGCTGCGCCACTGGTCAATTTCAAACCTATTTTAATCGGAAGACGATAATAATTATATTTAAAGATATATCGTCTACCAACAAAGAAATGAAATAAGGTTGGGCGAATTTCGAAAGGCGAGGTAGTGAGCCTCTTCACTTCTATTTCAGTGAATGGTTTAAAATGGGCTGCTTCAAAAAAACTTAAGTCTTCTCTAGATCAGTTGCTTTCTATCAAGATTGCCTTGTAAATAAACGCACAATTTTTTAAACTTATATCACTCAAGTATGAATTGTACAATTGGGAAAATTTTAATAAGTATGTGATTATGATGTTTACAATAATTTATATAAATGTCACTCGTTGGAAAAATTTGAACAGTTTAAATAAGTCCCGTATGCGTAAGTGGTACATAGGAAAAAAATACTAACATATTTATGGAAATAATTAAATACCCACTATTTAATTACTATTTCTCAGAGATTAAATACACGAACAGGCGGAGAAAATAATCTATTTCGCCTTCTTTAAACATTCAGTAACTATGTTCGCGCTAAGCGTTCAGACCAATTACGTCATAGTAATTGGTCCATTTTCCAATTGGCCTACATGTAGATGTTCCCACTGTATCAAGTGAGTGCTTGTCTGACATTTCTTCGATTGGACGAGATTAGTCAAAGAATCAGTGAACGCTCTTAGAGCTTTAAAATAATCATAGAATACGTACTAATAATTAAAGTTTTTTTCGATTCCATTTGTTCTGCAATGATAGAAAGACATGAAATATAATGTTTATTTTTATACAATCAACAACTGAATCAAAATGGAAGAAAATTAATAAAAATTCTTTAAATGTATATTTGGTTTAATGTTTTTGTTTCAAATCTTTTCAGGAATTGATGTTTTTGGAAAGAGAGCATATTGATGATTGGAGTGAATAAAAAACAATAAGAGTTCTTCTTGGAAATTTGATGACATTGCCCGAAGCAACTTGTGAGGACTCTATTTCTAAATCATTAAGTCTCGGATAAGAAGAAAACTCAATGTTCATTTTTTGAAAGTAACTTCATTTCTACTAATGATGCCATGATCACATGATAACACTATGTGAGTCCTCTGGTTGGAATGAGATGTCATATGAGAAAAGAACGTATCAATAGAAATGAACTACGATACACGTACACGAATATTTTTGTTGGTTGTATTCCTTGTTGTAGAATTAATTAATATGAGTCAGAGAATTAAGCAGTAAGATAATTATTAACAATTTGAGAAGTATTATGTTAAGTTTATGAGTACTTCATTGCGAATTGTGAGAATTTGTAATACATCATTCTTCAGAAAGAGAAATGTGGGGATACTTATTTTTTCAGATTGTATTACTTTCTACCAAACTCACAGTTTATGAACAAAGTTATAAATAAAATGCAAACACTATCACTATGGAGTTACTGGATAACTTTTTTCTACTCTTGTCCCCGCTATATGCCTCAATCTCACTTACGGGTATTTTTCATATGGCTTAGGATGGATTTTGAACTAAACAGTTTGCATTCGCCGTAATGTGTTGAACATGATACCCAAATAATGCAAACCGTTAGTTAATTCCAGTGATGTTAAAGATTGTCTACTGGTGGCCATCGTAGTATACCTCGGGACAATCAGCGCTACTTGTCTCGTGAAAGGAAACCATTAGTATGCTCTCTGATTTTCTACAAAATTTCACTCTGACGAAACCCACACCAACAACTTCATCAAAGGATATTAAATAGTTCAATTCTGCAAAAATATGGAAGTGTACAAAAGGTAAAAGTAAATATAATAATCATAAAGTAAATATGTTAATAATCATAAAAACAAACGTACTTTAACTGATTTTTCTAACCCCAGTTTAATCATCCCACGTGTAAGTTTCCAAAGCCACTACACTACTGCTTTCTTAGACAAGGCAGTAATTTCATGGGAGCGCCTGCGCTAGCAAGTATCAGGCGTTTGATTACTTTGACTTCATAGATTTATACGATACTAGTAATTCCAGCTTCTAAGGGATCAGCGAACTGAATAAAATCCAAGCGTTCAAAAACGGCAGGTGTAGAATGCAGAGTAATTACGGCGTAAAATGTTCGAATCTATTTCTTTTCTTGAGATCACTGTTTCAATAAGATTTAATTCTACCTTTTTCCGGTCAATATCACGTTATTAATAGTATTCACATCTGAGTACTAATTTGGAAGATTCATCCCGGAGACACCTGAGACTTATGTATACTCTCTTCTGACTAGACTATTCATATACACTTGTATCTAAAAGTCATTAAAATCGGTGTAGCAGTCAAATAAGTTAACAAACATCTTTTCTTTCATTTTACTTTCTTGCATACTGCTTACACAGTACATAGAAAGTATTGTAATGCTGCGAAAAAAATGCAATTTTTCTATAGAAAAATTTATTGCCGGACCTGAAAAATGGATTGACGTCTGTTCGTTCGTCCGTCCGTGGTCAATGCTAGTGCTTAAACCGTTCAGACGATTTTGTCCAAAATTGATATCCCTCGATCGATCTGGACTAATCCGAGGCCCTGCGTGTTTCAAAAAGTAATTTTGATTTTTTGAGGGTTCCTGATATGAATCCTCCACAACATTTTCAAAATTTTCGGAAAAATGACTCCCATTATTTTTATTAAACTTTATCCTCGGATGGTGTAAAGTACTCTTAAAATGACACTTCTTGTGGGTGTCATTTTCGGTGGAATTCCTGATATTTTGAAAATGCGTCTACCTGCAACTACAAGATTGAATAATTGGATCATTCTTCTTAATAAAACATGCTGCTCCCAGACAGATTTTGAAATGAAGTCAGGTACAATTTTTCGAAAATAAGTAGTTTCCGCGAAATTTTTGATGAAAAATTGCCATCATTTAAAAATTTTTATCCAGTTCTTTTCTCAAAAGGGCTCCCAATTTTTCTTTAAATTTTCTCCTCTATTTTCGCAAATTGCAAAAAATTAACATTGCTAAAATACAACATTGATGATAGAAAATTTTTGTTAAATGATGTCTGTTCTAAAAAATCAGATCTTAAAAAAATGTACAGTTTGTATTTTTAGGCGGTTGAAGAAGGAATCTTCTCTGACGGCCGGATTTTGCGAGGTAATTTCGTATAATTTTCATCACTTTTAGTATTTTTTTATCAAATATTTTGATATTTTGGCGTATTTTTAGGAGTTTGTGGGTGTGGGGTGTGTGCGTGCGTGCGTGTGCGGGCGGATGCAAAGTTCAATGAGGGTTCGAGTCCAAATTGGTCACCATTCAAAGGTAGATTCAAAGTTTCTTCAAGTTTTTACCTCCAAACTATTCGTTTTTTGCAATTATGAGCGTTTTTTCTGTTTTTTGTGCAAAAATTAAAAATTAATGAGTTAACATTAAAATAATTTTAATTATTGAAAAATGGAGAGTCGCCGTGTTAATGGTGACATCACAATAAGTGTTAACTTTTACGAGTAAAATGTCGGAATTTTCCCAATTCTATATCCCGTGGCAATAATACTTTACTCAAACTTAGATATGGTACATAACGATAAACCAGTAGATTAATGTTCTATGCGTTAGTTTTAACAAGAAATTTTATAATATATCTGTATTTACTATTTGCCATTATTTGAAGGAATTAACATATTTATGAAAATAATATGTTACGTAAGGCTACGGATCTCCTTTGAAAATGTTCAGAGGGAAGACACGGTACCCCTCCTCCTGGGCGCACACCTAAGATAGTTACATTGTCCGACTGTGAGAAAAGGCAAAAGAGTTGGTAAGTCTTACACCAATTGCTGGTTCGACAAAATGTGTTTCGTATAAGCGGAGTATAGCACATAACACTTCAAATATTTTGCCACAGTGACCAAATATTTTACCACAGTGTTTTGAACATTTTTACTAATTTAAATAATCTATTTACGAATTCAATTATTATATTTTAAAGTTAAGGATGTTATATTTCATTACCTTATAAAACATTGCATTAATTCACGGTTCTCAGTGTTTCAGGGTTTCGCTTAACATTTGTGAAACGAATACAAACTATACAAATAAATTTAATGCCGCATTCACGTGAAGATACAATTGGCACTCATTAGTGCCAATTTAAAGAAAATATTACCCCTTCAGTTTCATTCATACGATTGATACAATCACGAACATTCAATCATTCATCTTAATACATCAGTCACAGTAAAATACACTTATTTGTTTAAAACATTCGCCAACCGGACCGAGAACAAAACAGAGAAAATTGAATATTTTAATTGTTTTTTTCGTGACATAATTGTGAAATTTGTTAGTAAATGATTTATTGAAAAGAAAATTGAATTACTTGTTTTAAAAAGCATCACTGTTGCAGATGCTTATTGCGTGTTTTACCAAGAAAATAACTTAAAATGTGAAAAAAATATTTTATGCTTTATTTTAACCTTCTCCAAAAAATGTAACGATTGTTATCGTGGCAACGAGGATTCTGTACTTATTCCCTAAAACCCAAAAATGTCCCATGATTAATAATTTGGGGTCATAGCGGTGCCCTTATTTGTGTCTGATACGGTTATACCAAGGGGTATTCTTTGATTGAAAAGTCCCATAACTCTAATACTTTTGAACAAGTCTCAATTATCGCACCTCTCAATCAAACGATATAATGACATCTTTCAGCACGACTCAAGTACCGTGACGCAGATCCTGATAAGTGAAATAGAGCACTGTATCATATCAAATGTGGGAGACTGAGTACATCTCGATCTTTAGTGCATCTTACCAAATCTCAATCTGAAGTGATGGTATTCGCCCGGTTCTTAACCACTTATATCCAAAATGAAACAATACCAACCTGATGAAATGATTTTACAAGACACCCCCGAATTCAGACTGCGATGTTTGATACCTAGAAAGAAGAACATGAAAGCAAGATCGAACTAGGCGGTTTCGTCGATTCACAATGAGATTAATACATCAGGCATTTGGACGACCAAGTTTGCGTGTAGCACAACGCGATGCTTTTCAGAATGGAATCTTGTTAAAAAGTCTTCAACAAGGGTGAAGGTCTGTTCTTTCAAATTATCACGAAAGAGAGATGCCATCGATCCAATTACATGTTCATTATCATATTCTTTCTACAATGAAATATGAAACTGTTGGATGCATTTAACTTACATCAGAGAAGCGCGCATTAATTAGTGTTCTTTAGAATCTATAAACTTAAGATTCTTTTGAATTAGTATTAATAAGATTCAACATGTACTCTGCTTACAAAGGCAACGTAGCAAAAATCGATTAATGGGAGGAGGAGCATGAAACAGCAGCTCGTCGAGAAGAACACGGCAACGCAGACTATGGATCACCCCCTACTAGCATATGCAAAAACTGGCACGTGCCGCCAGCACCCCCCATCACGGGAATTACAAATACAAATTATTTTTAAAAATGACAAAAAGAGATTTTTATGCAGCCACTAATAAATGCGGTTATTTTTAGGGCATGCACAGCGTGCTAAACGTTCAATTTTTAGCATCAATGCTAAAAGTGAGACGATGCTCAAATGTTCAGGGAAAACAGCTGCAACTGATATCAATGTAATTAATGCAATTAAGTGAATTGTATTCTTGAATTAAAATAAAATAAAAGTCAGTACTGTCTAAAAATCAACTCAGACTCTACAAAACTCATGTAGGACACACGTGCGAAAAGTGGTTTTATTTTCCTCGTAGGACTGCGCCACTCGGCCCATCGTCCTCGTGTCGCAACTTCCCCTATTCGCAAAATAAAATGTCACTTCCACCTTTCGTATTCTAAATAACCATTTCATTGAAAACTTTAGATACATTTGTATTTATATTAGATACAATGTAAATAATATTAAAACTTGAAAAGGTTAGTTGAAAAATATAAATTACGAAATGTTATCTACTTTCTTCATTAAAATCATTAAAAATTTTCTTCCATACGCCTCTCTGTAAGTGCTTTGAAATTACTAAAGCCCCCAAAACGTCCTTTCTAGCTTATCCTTGAATTAAACTTAAAAATTTTGTTTAATTGAAACAAAAACTTTATTTAATATTTCCAATCTCTTGCATAAATATTTGCTCTGTCCATGCCTCCTTATCACATTTTCGCAACTCGTGCATATTTGTTCTCAAATGATATTACGTGATCCAACATTGTCTCATTTTTGTTTGCAGGCGCGTCAACGGTTGGTATCAGTGTCGTTGGTGTAGTGCATTTTATCCCTGAAAGTGGCGGAGTTCTTTCCCGCCAAAACCTTAAGATATGGAGCAGAAATATGTGCCGGCTTGTGGGGTTGCCCTTATGCAGATATATCTTTCAGCGCGTCCGCAACTTCGGCTGGCAAAGATACACTTTTTTCGTGACCAGGGAGAGTTTTTCAGTACTGAAGTCGCGCCAACAAAACTTCAACCCGATTGATTGATTGATTGCATTTTCCGGGCGCGTCGTCTGTTATAGTCATTGGTCCCGTTCATTTTGTGCATTTTATATCGCGAAATGTGGCGGTGTTCCTGCCTTACTTGAACGAGGTATTCGGCGCCGACCTACACGTCGGCGTGCGGAATTCTTTCCTCCAGGTCCTTCGCCGAGACAAGTCATAAATTCTCGACGAGTCTCCCGTCACGTGTGGTAGTGTACTACGTGTATGTGAAACGGGAGAGCAACGGCCAAAGATACGGAAGCAAAGATTTGCCGCACTGTTGTCCGTTTTTTAGGATACTGCTCTGGCATTCTCCAAGTACTCATCCGCGAAATTATGGAAAACTGCCGATCGGAGCCGCCAGCCGATAACATTCTCCTCCAGATATTGGTTGAATTCGACCCAACTATTTAGACTGTGTCGAAAATTCTCCACCGTTGGGTCTCGAACCCTACGACCTCCCGATCAGAGACTGCACTGTGTTTTGAAAAATGGTAAGTATCTTATTATCATAGGGTTCCAAGACTTTTACTCCCTCTTCTTAACTAGCTACACCACTATGTTTAAAACAAGAGGTGCTAAAACAGCCCGTACTTTCTCGCCTGTACTTTCACGCAAAATTACGCGAACATAACTCAAATTTTCGAAAAATTGTACTTGATCTTATTTCAAAATCTACCCTTAAGGAACAGATTTCGTTACGGAAAAAATACCTATCTTCATAATTGTAGTTGTGAGAAGAAAATATCCAATTTTCGAAAAATCAGTTTTCAACAAAAATGAGACATGCATCATTCTCTTAAACGTCCTTCACACTCTACAACACAATTTAATAAAAAATGATGGAGCCATTCTTTTGAAAATGTTCCAGGGGCTTCATGTAAAGAACCACCAGAATTAAAATATCGGTTTCAAATTCAAGGGGGTGCAACATCAGTAAGATCGATTGGGAAATATCAATTTTGGAGAAGAGGTCTTGATTCATAAGTATCAATTATCAAACGTTAATAGCCTCTTACATATTTCGTTAAATAGTAAATATTGTGTTCGTACTTACAGACATCAAGTAGTAATATTATAAACTGAAACATCTGCTGTTTTTATATAAGAAATTCAAGTTATTTCAACAGTATTTAATGGACATTTCAAGTTGCCCTACGGGGCAGCTTATAACTGACGCACTCTACATTGTAAACAATCCAAAGTAAACGGAAACTCCTAACTTGTATAATATTCCCGAAATTTCAAGCAATAGTGAATGAATTATGGTGTCTCTAACAAGACTTAGTGCATTACAGCAAGAAATAATGTACCTCAAACAACACGCACAAGATTTACAACAAAAACTTCATTCTCAACAGCAACTTATAAATCTAAATCAAGCAGTTACGGTAAATACTACAAGTGAGTTTTCTAAATCTCCTTCTTCCAGTGCTTCACTACCCTCTGAAAATATAACATTTATGGACCACACATTTTCGATATTTTTCTTATCGTGATCCAATGTAACAAACCTTATCAACAATGTTATATGATATTCCTATTTCCTACACTAATAAAGAAATTAAAACTGAATTATCCAAAATATATACTTTTACATCTGTTTATAGATTATTTAATAAGAATCGTCAACCTTTAGAGATCTGAGCCCTTGACCTTATAGATAAAGATCTTAATAGGGATATCATAAAACTGGATTAATTGTTTAATAGTATTGTCAAAATTAAATTTCGTTCTAAATTAAGAGTTCCTATAGAGTGTAAAGATTGTCAAAACTTTAATCAAACTCACGCCAACTGTATCCTAGAAACTCGTTGTGTACGTTGTACTAAGAGTCATCACTATTCAAAATGTAAAAAACCAAGAAATTCTACTCCTCAATGTATAAATTGTTTTGAGAATCATACAGCTAACTATCGAGGATATATTTTCTTTAAGAAGCATTCATTAAATTTCAGTGCAAATTCTTTAAATTCTAATCAAAAGTTACCTTTCTCTATACCATTATATAATCAAAATTATTCAAAAAATAAACTTCCTATCACCGTTAAATCTTCTGTGTTCATCTTCTATAACTTCTTCTCCAACTATAAATCTTGAATAATTTTTCTTCCTTCCTTCTATATTAACAAAATCCTAACAATATCTTAATGATACTTTTAATTCTTTACCTTTTAATAATTCAGAATTCAATTCTTACATTTCTATTATAATAAATCAAATACTAAACTCTTTTCTTCCCCAAATACATCGATTAATTCAAGGTATTATTCCATGAATATTTAATAATGAATCACACTAAAGTAAAAATTTTAAATTGGAATGCAAATGGTCTTATACGACAGCCAGTTGGATTTAAACACTTTTAATAAAGTCAAAAAATAGATATTGTTGTGCTACAGAAACACATAAAAAATCATTAAAAATATGCTGTACCAAATTATATAATATAGAGAGAAGATATAACTTCTATCACTGTTGGAGAAGGTATATCAATTTTCATACGTAGAAAAACCTAACATTTACAAATGTTTGTTCCTAATTCTGAATTGGAATTTGCTCTCACTGTTTTTCCTATATGTCCAATTAATATAATGGCGGCGTATAAACCACCTAACAAAACATAATCTAAAATAACTTTAGAATTATTATTAAATAATACAAAAACACTTTTACTCGGTGATTTAAAAGCAAAACACCAAGCTCGGGGATGTAATAGTACTTCTCTACAAGGTCAAATCTTGTATAATCTAATCACTCTAAATAATTGTTCAGTTCATGCTCCTTCGCATTATTAAATTTAATAACTCTTACATTAACTAACTTTTAATTAAATTTAAATTAATTAAATTTAATAACTCTTACATTAATACATTACTCGTCGTAAATGGCAAAATACTCGTGATACCATAATGAAGAAATCATTAAATTTATTAACTCATACTGTTCGAAAAAAATAGAAGAACATAGATGTTCTAAATTTAATAATTATTCATCCCAACTTCACCCGAATCCCCCACTTTGGTCTGCTATTAGAATTATAACAAAAGAGGAACGTCAAATAACTACTTTAAAAGATTCAAATAAAATTGCTACTACTGATTCTGAAAAAGCGGAACTATTTGAAGGACAGTTTTATAGATCATTTATCGACAATCCGATTATCAATGATTCCTTTCATCAAACTACATTAAAAAAAACCTTCAAGATATATTTTATACGGTTCCTGAGCGTATCAAATTTATATCTTCTTCAGAAATTAAATTTATTATTACAAAACGTAAAAATAATAAATCTCCGGGTTTTGATAGACTCCCTAATATAATGTTCAAACATTTTCCAAATTACACTATTAGTTCATTAACACAATGTATCATTGATCCCGGTGAATAAGCTGATAAGTCATAATTTTACAGCCTTAGTTTTACAGGGGAACAAAAAACAACTCTCAACTGAAGAAAATCCAGGATTAATGATATTCAAACGAAGGTGAATATCGAACGAAAGTATTAGTGTGTAGGTTTTGCCTGAATTTCATTAATCCCCGATTTACAGCATTTGTTTAAAGTTTCTTTTTGCTCTGCTGTAAAATTAAGTCTATTTTGACTTATCAACCTATTCACCGGGGTCAAGATATAATGGTAGTCTACTATCCTTCAATATGGAAAATAGCAAGTATATTACCCATTCGTAAACCACAAACAGATCGTAGTAGACCAGAAATTTTTCGTCTAATTAGTTTAGTCTACATTTTCAAAAATGTTTCATAAAATAATTTTAACGGAGTTATTAAATTTATTAATCAAACTAATTTACTTCCAAATACACAATTTGTATTTAGATCTAATTATTCTACAATACAACAATAGTTAAGAATAGCAGATATTATAGCGACCAATTTATTGGATCGTACATTTCAAGTTCAAGTTAACAATATGTTTTCTACTGAATACAATATCCAGGCTGGAGTTTCTCAAGGTTCTCCTCTCTCTCCTATTCTTTTTAATATTTACATTTCAGATATTCCTCATTCAATTAATTCACAAAAAGCATTCTTTGCTGATGATATACCTTTACTGCTCATTCTGACATTATTACAGGACGTGATAATTTACAAGATTATTTAAATATTCTTGTTTGGTATAATAATTGGCAAATAAAGATAAACAATCAAAAGTCACAAGCAAAAATATTTTCTATAAAACGAATCTCTCCTACTTTTCTTCTTCCTTATGTTTTATGTATAATCATTGTTTATTTTTAAGTTCGTTATGACTCCAAAATCAAACAAAAAAAACTTTCAGATGACAGTAGTTTCTTTAGAGGTTAGTATTAATTTTCTCCTCATATTATGTTTGATATTAATGTAATTCTTCACACCCTTGAAAGACAATTTTTTGTCGAATAAAGATCAATAAATATTTTTAAAAAATTGGAGAAAATCGGCTGAACGGTTTAGCCGCTAGCGTTGTTCACAGACGGACGGACGGACGGACGGACGGACGGACGGACGGACGATTTAGCGTCATTCGATTTTTTGGGTATTATGAACCCACAAAAGATGGATTCTGGCTATAACAAGTGTTAGAGGATTTTTTCTAAATTTAGCAACTGTACTTATTAACATTTTCGTTACCAGGGCCCTGTCGTAAGAGATTTTCTGTTGAAAATTCGCCGTTTTTTCGGGCTGCATTACATGACGTTCTCTCTACTCCGTAGTGTGAAAATAACAAATTGACACTCTGACGGTCCCAAATAATATAGTATCTCAAAACGCAATGTTTCGAACTAGATCTCTTTAAAAAAAATTGTATTTGAACTAATTCAGTGCAAACGCGTAGCATTGGTTTCGAAATATTTAATTTTTTTATCAATCCACATTTTCTTGTCTGTCAAATGAAATACAGTAGAATCATTTGTAGAATCATTCCGGTCTATCTGGATATTCCTCACACCCCTCAAATCTGAAATACAATGACAGGACAGGTTTCTAGGATCCGACGGTTAATCCCAAGCGGAATGTTCAGGAATAGTACATCACATCTGAACGTTGTTAATAGTATTGAAATGTCTGAACGTTATACAGACGGAAACTCTTCTATTATTTTAGCCACCTATTTACAGAATTTAGTGATTCATACACAAAACATATTAGAATGACAAAAAATTCAGACTCAATTTTATCACTTTATGCGCATCCTAAACCTACAATATTAAGAAATGTTTTCGTGTTCAATAACATAATTATTATTCATCGCAAATACAAGACCAAACCTAGCTGCCTTTTTTTAAATATTACTAAGAAAAGAAACACTATTGTTTCTGGCATGTATTCCAAATGAAATAGGGAAATGCGTCTCTAAAAGAAATACAAATTACCCATAAATTTGTAAATTTTACGAAAAGAATATCCTTAATTCAAACTTAATTAACGTTCATTAAATACCGTACAAAAATAATATGCCAATCAAATTTTTTTTAAATAGTGGAAATGAGTTGATGTAATGATTATTCAAACTTACTCTAAATAAAATAATTCTTTAAAAATACACAAACTCATTTTTCAAATATATCTCAGAAAGTACTCTACCCCTTGCCTCATCTTCCCAGTGATTATATTTACCAAATCTCAGAAATTGTTATATTGCTCGGTTTATAAAATGCAACCTTTCTTTTTTATTTCTATAAATCACGTACGTAGTTTATGAATAAAATAACACAACACTCTACGCTAAATACTGCCGAAAGAACTGCTTGGCTAATCCTTCCTAAGAATTTGACGCAATGGAACCACAGAGTCGGTGCAATGGGAGGCCTCACCATGAATCACGACGGATGACTGCGTTTCGAAGTGAGTTGGTGTTGCGTGCAGTGCAGAGTAGCAGAAAAAAGAGAAAAACGGTCGCTGCCGTGGGTAATAATTGTCTCCCAGTCGTAAATTACCACACCGTTTCTACCGCAAGTAAATTATTTCCCATCGTTCGGACATGCGAATTTCCTCTTTCTAGTATTTGTTTAGTCAAGAGGGTTACGCCGTTGAACATGCTGCACTCCTGGATAGGGACATAACAATAACTGAGTACGGCAGTGGGTATATCGGTGAAATCGGTTTAATTGGTGAAATTATGTTTCGAAGTGTTTACTGATGATTTAAATATAAGTCATAAAATACTAAATGATCAGATTATTCCTATGAAAAAGCCAATTTTTCATATAATGAAGGAAACCATACATTCGTACGTTATATTGCTTCTGCAGAAATGACGTAGAAGCCGGTCTTTCCTGCCGTTCCCGAGGCAAGATTCTTCTGTGTCGCCAATAAGAAATAAGAAATAAGAAAACATTCACAGAACAACCCAAAACGATTATATTGAAAAGACTACGACTCAGTTTTGAAATGCGAAATCTACGCACGTCTTCCAGTTGCGAACTATAGACAATGTGGTATAGCGAGGTCGCACGTGCAATTCGGGGTACGCGTGACCAGTTATCGGTTTTCCATTGATATGACGACGATTGGAAAGGTATAAAAGCCACGTCGCGCCAAGAAGAGCTACCTTCACCATGCGTGTCATCGTTGCGGTGCTATTGGCTTCCCTGTGTGCTAGCGTCGCCCTCGGTAAGTTTTTCTTTTCTTTCTGGAGTGTATGAGAGCGTCGATACAACCACCTGTTAGGGAATGCGAAGTTTGGAAAATATTTATATAAACTCATCGCTTTATTTGAGGCGTTCGAATGTAAAATAACGGTATCTGACATTCAAGATAAAATCACGATTATCGGCTTTTATGACAGAGAGGAAGTGGCTTTCACTATATCCCAAGTGGTTTTCAGAATAGAAAAAAACGGCAATCATTACTTCGTACGTTATGTTTAGTGCACTTGTATTGTCGAAACTGAGAAATCAGATTGTTTTTTCCTATGAAACGTGAAATGTTAGGTACCATTATATGCATCCGACTTCTTCAATTCAGTAAATGCCAAACGACTCGTAAAGTGTGTCATTTTAGTCCAACATATTCTTGTATACGAGTTTAGTATTCTAGCGTGTTCCCATGACTTAAAGTCTTATCACAAAGATTGCATTATGAATAATTGTTATTGTAGAACAAAACTTATAACATTACTCCTAACACGATACTATGAGAAAAAAAAATCAGGATTGGAATTCCTGTTCGTGATACTCAGAAAACTTAACAACCCGTTTGTGTGTAACGAGAGGCAGGAGAATGTGAAAAAAAAAGTTGCCATGATTTTGTTTCTGAGCTGCAAAACTTATAACTAAAATATCTAATTTTTCATTTCAGAAAGTTCAAAATAATAAGATTCCCGCATTTTTGTAAGCGTATTCCGCACTATCCAAGAGGGGGGAAAATAAAAAATTTGAAGCCTTTTTTTGAGAAAATTTTGTTTTCAAAATATCCTTTATTTCGGCCGAAATTTCGCAAAACATTATTTTCAAAACATTGCACATGCCTTATTTAAAGATCAAATTTTGAAGAACACAATTTTTTAAGAAAAAAATTCTACCTTCAACATTATAGAAGGACATTGTAGGAAGACATCAACAAATTTTAAACATTTGCAATTTTCGAAAATTCAGATAATTCAACGGAATTCAGAGTTAGGTGAACATTTTGTCTACGGTTTACCCGCTAGCGTTGTTCTCGGACGGAAAAATTGATTTTGCCGTAAATCAATTTTTCGGAATCAATGGTCCACAAAACGGATTTTGACTACATAACTTATAAAGAGGAAGTTATTTACTTCGCCCAGGAGGAAGAGTTATTCACTTCCCGTTATTAGAAACACATGAGTTTTTCTGTCAAAAATTGAACGTTTTTCGCTGTAGCATCACAATACTTTCCTTTTTCGATGTAAGTTCAGGGCGAGAAATTATAATAAAAGGAAAAAAAACCTCTAGCACTCATAAAGACCATTATACTTGTACATGATTTTCAGCGATGTTCTTAGAATTGAATTGACCTTTGCATGTAAGTGAAACTAAATAACTGAAATGTGTCACGGGTTAAAGTAATATTCCAGTAAAATGTCTTGGTGTTCTATTGGATCAAAATTAGCACGATCATCCCATATTCAAGCAACAGCTACAACATAAAACATGACAATTAGAACTATTAATAAATTTAAAATTAATTATTGTTTTTTGCTTCAAGAAGTCTCGACCATTTATGTTCATATTGATTCTGGCAATCTCGCAAATAATTTTACCAATGCCCGAACTCCGTATCAGTCATCTTTGGGTGTCATATCTACCCTTCTTCATCGCACTATTCCATGACAATGCAATGTTTAATAATCAGAGATAAAATAAATGAGAACACCTCTCATTGTCAGTATTTTTTTACTAATCAACAATCTACGTCGAGTACCTATTGAAATGATTTATCAGCTGGAGCTACTTGACGCGGAGAAACGTCTTCGATGACAAAGTGATCATAAGACAGCATTCTATTTTTCGTATCTCCCTCACCCCATTATTCTCAACAATCAAACTGACTTATCAACACATGGCTTGCATTCTACGGTGAATATAGAACGCACATATTGTCTTTAAATTATAAATAAAGCACGTCACTAATATTTCACATATCTCCTCTAGAGACCTCTCCACTTGTATTACTTATTATTTATTTTACGTCAAAAAAAAAAAAAGTTAAAACTGCGAATGACGTGCTATGGGGAGAAGTGAATCCTGTGCACATTTTCAGAATTCTGTGTACAAGAATTGTACAAGAAATACAGCCCGTAATGTTTTTTTTCTAATTTTTAGAAATTTTCTAATTTTTTACTTTTATTTGGAACTTACCGGAATAATAATAATAATAATAATAATAATAATAATAATAATAATAATAATAATAATAATAATCTCAAATGTTCTCAAAATCGAACTCACTCTACCTATTATTTAATTAAACATTTACTTGTATTTCAATAAATTAACAAATGTTTTACAATGTTTCTCCAAATCTCTAATTCCTCATCGAATATGTACGAGAAACACTCGCGATAAAGTTTTAAAACCAGATTGTCGTTCGATAAAGAAAAAAAAGCACGTCTGCTGGAAACAATGTTTCTACGCGAAGAACTGGCTTAGATAGCTCAGGGCAACTGTTTTCACTATGACTCTGATGGGGAGGTCTAAGGGTTCGAGGTCCGAGAGTGGCAGGATTTCAACACAAATTGTATAGCTAGAATTCAGAAGCTGACTGAATGAGAAGTCGCCCGGCTGCTGTGATCGATAGTTTTCCGTGGTTTCTCCGATTAACATCAAGCGAATGCCAGTGCAGTACCCTAAAAAACGGACCAGGATCTTTGCGCGATCCTTACCTCCTCTTCCTTGTGCTGTTCAGGTCCCTTATTTACTTACGCTTACATACACTACACTACACTACACTACACTACACTACACTACACTACCACTCGCGCCGGGAGACTCATGGGGAGCTTAGAGCTGGGACGGTGCCTCGCTGGTTGAGAAAAAATTGAATTGAATTGATGCCTTATTTTACGTAGCGTGACGCAGGTCATGAGGCCTGCTCTTCCGTCTGACCACGCAAATTTCGCTACGCTCCTTTTACCTACTAGGGGAGAAAGAAGGTAATACTTGGGCGACGAAACGGGCAATTTGAATCTAGCTCAGAGCTCCATTTAGGCTTGAAGATCTTTTACATGCAGTAAATCTACTAACATGGGACAACCGGCTTGATTTCCCCTCCGAAGGAAGGCGTATGAAGGATTTTTTCGCCCTTAAAAATCCACGGCTTCAATCGGGTTTGAACCCGCGCACTTGGGTATAACAGTCCGATACGCTAAGCGTTACACCAGAAAGGGAGGAACACCGCCATTTCCCGTGATAAAACATGCAGTAGACTTACGGGACTAATAACCATAGCAGTTGACGCGTCCGGAAACACAAAATAATCATTCAATAAAAAGACCACATGGCGGGGACACGGTAGGGCAAATGAATGGCCTTTCCACAGCGGGCGAGGGCGTGGGCCTGGGGCCCGGCCTGCAGCAATGGGACTTCCTGGAGCTGCGGCCCGGCGCACACATGTTCTACTGGCTGTACAACACGCTGGCCAACGTGGCGGCGCCCGAGGACCGGCCCCTGGTGGTGTGGCTGCAGGGCGGGCCCGGTGCCTCCTCCACCGGCTACGGCAACTTCGAGGAGCTGGGCGTGCTCGACCTCAACCTCAACTACCGCAACAGCACTTGGGTGAGCTCACTCGCTTCCCTCTTTATTATTATTATTATTATTTTTTTTTTTTTACTGATACGTTATTGGTTGTTATTGCCTTCAAAATGGCTTCGCTTTACGCTGCAAAACTTACTTGGATCGAGAGGATCGCGGTTACGAGGGAAATATGAAAACAGTTGAACTCTACTGTGTTCCCCTATGGAGGGAATTATGAGAGTAAATAATAAAATAGAATTATGGGAAGAAAATGTGAAAATTCAACCCGACTCAAGTTAACATTAGTTAATGGCCATTGTAACTAGAATGTCTTCACGACAAAACCTTCAGCGATCGTTAGTTGTTAGATCAGCTTTTTGTACACGAAAATTTCTTGTTTTTTGTAATAAAGTCAATTTTATTGACCCTTGTCTTTATTTTAAGCTTCATCGGCAGTTGTAAAAAAGAATCCGTCGTATACTTGCGGTTAATTGTATCTTTTTTTTTTAAGCCGTTAGTGAAGTTCCTCCAAATACTACTCTAATAACAAACAACAGCGCTTCTTCAAATGTCTTTTTTGAAACAATATAGTCTCTGCGTTGGATTTCATCACGAAACACGAGGTGGCTACGGTAGATGAAGTACATAATGATGACGAATAGCAAACACTACGTATTAAACAGGGGCTAGACTAATCACTGTGCTGGTCAGAAATTTCTAAGGCTATTGAGGGACGAAGTAGCGAAATCCACTGTGTCAGTCATAAATTTGTATTTATATGATACACCATAACCTAACCATACACCTCAATTGACGCGTCATTACGCTTTTACGAGTCGGCGACGAGCTCTCGTCTTCAGAATTCAAGACCTTGAGTCAGTGTTGCGCATTATTTCCCAGGAATATGTACGTCCAAATATTTTTTGCGAACACACTAGACACCTCATACACCAACAATCACCTCATTTTAGCTAGTATTATGAGGCTATTGCCAACACTAGGCGGATGAAGTCCAAAATGATCCGTTCATCTTTCTTACAACTTTATTCACACCGTCTGTCTAAGGTGCGAATTAATCGGGTACTCCCAAAATTAGCCATATTTCGGTCTTCAGCTATCACTTTTACAACAGTTCCACAACTTTGTGATAACCGGTGGCGGATTTTGAGGAAGAGGCAAGGGAGGCCAGGCCTCCCCACAAAATTGATTAACATCACTAAAAGATATATATTTTTTCAACTTAAAAATTGTTATAAATATCTTAGTCTAAAATTGACATAAATGTTTACGACTGGCGAGTAAACATTTAATAGAAGTCGTTTCTCTTGCTGCAAACATAGCGTTACTATTCAAGATGGAGCTAAGCAGTTCTATGCGTTACACAATAGATAGCACCACCAAGTACTATCATTGCTTGTGCCTGCAGGATACCGGCGGCCCAAGCTGACCCGCGCCTCCCCTGTTGCTATGACAACGTCCCTTAACCAATAAAAAAAGAGTAGTTTCGTTTTGTCCAGTTTGGTACGGAGACTCTCGCACGTCCGGCCTCCTTCTGTGAAGGCATGTTGGGTCACAGACAGTGTGTGCTCTGTGGTTGTGTGGCAGGCCCAGTATTTCAGTGGACACAATAAAATCTTTTTTAGAAGTGCCGTTTTCGCGAACAATTGGAATGTCACGAATAGCAGTTTACGAGTTAAACAAAGGTCATCGACTTTCAATATGACTTTTCACAATATGACTTCGTGCCTATAGGGTATGGCCAAATAAGGTTGTGAAAAGTGCCCCCAAACCAAATCGATAATCACGATGCTCATTTGAAATAATATAAAATGACGTACAAATTCACAAAAAAATCAACCTCCTAGGACAATTTGTTGCAGAGATACAACGAGAAACGTGTTTTGCATGTTTTATTTTTCTCAGCATCTATTGCGTGTATTAGACTTGAAAAAATTGCAGAGACGGGAAAATATAGTTAAATTTGAAGGTGTTTTTCTCAACGAATTTTGACGCCAAATACAGTTTTGAAATTAATTTTCGATGTGCTAATGTAGGAGTACTGTCTCAATCCCCCCCCCCCTAAAATGGGTTTGATTTGTTGTTTGTTTAAAAATCTGAAAAAATGTATGTTATAGAGAGTTATAAGACCCGTAAATTAGAAGCTAAGTTTGTCCGCATATCATTCACGAAATCAAGAAACATGAGTGGTCCGATGATACTCCCTTGTGGAATTCCTGACGTGACGTTTCTCGAGGTTGATAAGTAACTTCCGATTCGGACCTTGTCTCTTGTCACGAAGTAGTTCGTTTATTCACGCTACCACTCTAGTGTCTATACCCGAATCTATTAATTTCTTTATAAGACGATCGTGTGGAACAAAGTCAAAAGCTTTGGCAAAATCAATTACTATCAAAATCAATCGCGTCGACCCTTCCACCTTCATTGACTACGTCGGCTAACTCCTGTGGAAGTGAGACTAGCTGACTTTCGTATGAGAAACCATTCCTAAAACCGTGTGCACCCTGATAAAGCCACATCCTGTCCTATTCTTTCCTGATGTAGCTAGAAATTAGATGTTCCATAAGCTCGCATCCGACTGATATAAGGCTTACCGGTTTATAGTTACTAAGTATTGTCTTGTCGCCACTTATAAAAATAGGCCCGAGAGCCAGCTTCCAATCTTCCGGACGCAAGCGTTGTTTATAAATATATGAAATAACCTAATTAAATATGGTGGAACAGCATCTCCACCTAATTTAATGCCCGTGGAAATAGAATCTCAGCCTCGTGATTTCCCTCTCTTCATTAATTTGATTCTTTTTCGCAAAGTATTTACATCAATATGAAAAAGACTTATATTTGACAGCGTATCTGAATACATTTAGATTTGGCGTTATTGGCGAATTATAAACATATATAAACTTTCTTAAAGCTTTTGAATAATTTAGAAATAATGTCATGTGGTTTTCACTACGGTGTCTGTTACTAAATGCTTCTCTGTTTTTTTTTCTTTTCAATCGTCCAATCTTCACATTATAATATTCCGGATCGCAGTTTGTTTTTAACTATTTACTCGGTACAAATGCCTACTCGGCATTTACTGGGATATTTTTAAAAGCTCCCCATTTCTTCCATTTCACCTACTATACCAAGAAACTCGCCATGCCGTTGTCTTAAGTAATTTTGAAACCCTTATACATTCGCTTTCTTGCATTCCCTCACTAGAATACCGGTGGCAATACTTTTCCTTGAAATATTTAACTGTAAATCAACTAAAACGGCTTTATGGTCACTTATACTTTCTATAACGTCGCACGACAAGAATAAGTCTTTCGGTCTAATTAGGCAAATATCCAGAATCGCGTCCTGTCGAGTGGGCAGGTCTACTACCTACAGTAATCCGCTGTCCCAGACAAATTCTCTATTCTTCTCATATCTATAATAACAAGAACATTTTACAACAATATTAGAATATTATTGTTGAGGATTATGAGGACAAAGAAATTGAGAATGTATCCCTATATAGTATTCGAGAAACTCCACGAGTGTGCAGATGTGTGATTTCCGTCACTCACGGCTAGACCACTTCCTGTGCACCAGTCGAGACATATACAATACCATACATATACATACCAATCGAGACAGACACCATCGAGGTATAATTCGATGCATCCCAGTCTCCTGATGGAGAACTAATATTTTGTTTTTGGATCTGGCCAGAAGATTAAAAAAAATTCAAAAACATGTTTGTGCGTGTTTTGGCGCTGCGATCTTAGTGAGTAAGCCGGGAATTAAACCAACGTCACACAAATAGATGTATGTAGATGGCGATGATTGAACTCCAGTACCAAAGGCATTTTTCGCTCAAAATGCCATAATTTTCTTTCAGGACGTTGCCAACACTATTGTCGACATATTTAAGTGAACAAGTGAAATCAATTTGAACAAAAGAGTGTACTGCGGGGCATATTCCATTTTAAGTTTTATCCCTAAGGCCGATTACCAGGGCTTGATATCTGGCGGAACGCGACGGAACGGCGTTCTGGTACCTCCGGAATAATTATTAAATTGTATTATAAATATGTAACAGTTTCTATTAAATTAATAGTTAATTTGAGACGCGTCCCGGGACCTAAAATTTTAGAAATTAAGCACTGCCTATTACCATATTTTTTTAAAATAAATTTGCAAAAACCCACGAACAGTGTTGCCTTGGAACTTATTAAATTTGAAAAATTTCAAGTGAATACGGAGAAAACAAAACTGTGAGTAATGTTAGAGAATGGAGAAGGGGAAGAATCAAATGTACGTCGTTGTAGAAGATTTTGCGACACGATTTTCGAAACTAATTAAGAATGATCTTGTTTTAGGATTAGAGAATGACCCAGAAGAACAGCTTACAGGTGATCTTTTTGCATTAGTGCATCTCTTTGGATGAATGTTACTTGTCAGTACGTTGGGAGAGCTAAAGAGAGAAAATTATATTGCGACGAGAAAGTTCTTGGCAATTATCAAGGAGGTTTAGAGATAGATGATTGGAATGCATTTCCAGCTCTTGGAGATATTTTGGACTTATTTCTCGAATCTTTTCTTGAACTATTTGTATATTGAGGTCTCGGTGTAGAGCAGCATTTGATATAAGCCAGGGTGCAGATGAAGTGATTCTTGAAAGTTTTGACTAAAATCTTTGTAAGATCGACACAGTTTTGCAAGCAGTGCCCCAGATTACGTATATTCAAGAACGTATAGAACGTACTATATGTAAAAACGCTTTGTAAATTAATAATATATTTTTAACTGAAAATTAAACTGACGTCAAATTAATTTTGCAAATTTACAATTATTTTCTGTTCAGGTGAACGAAGTGAACGTGGTTTTCGTGGACAACCCGGTGGGCACTGGCTACAGCTACGTGGAGAAGACCAGCCTGATCCCGCGCAGCAATGCCGAGATCGCCGCCGACCTCGTCACCTTCACCAAGCTCTTCCTCGAGAGGAACCCGCATTTCGTGAAGACCCCGTTCTTCATCTTCTCCGAGTCGTACGGAGGCAAGATGGCGGCCGAGTACGCGCTGGAGCTGCAGAAGGCTGTGGAAAGGGGAGACTTCGAGGTGAACTTCCAAGGAGTGGCACTGGGTGATGGATGGGTGTCCCCGATCGACTCCGTGCTGACTTGGGCGCCGTTCCTGCTGCAGACCGTAAGTAGCAATGTTGTCCAGCCAGTGTGGAAATAAGATATTGTACATCTTCCCAGGTAACGTTCTGTGACTATATCCCTTTAGTAATATTTACTTGTGCGTAATTAAAAATAAAATAAATTCGAGGCAAAATTGTATTTACTCTCAGTGTTAATAATCATTGAACTTTTTATTTGCTTTCTGAAATATCTTTTAAACAACCTTCTCTTGATGGCGATAATTATAAAATAGTACTTTTAGCATTTGCCATGTGACTGCAGTCAGTCTTTTGAGTATTAATTACGTCGATTTCAATTGCAGTCATTTTGTAAGTGCATTACCAAAGGAAAAATTAGTTACTAATGAGCAGGACTAGGATATGTAATTATATTTTTGTTTATTCATTAATCACCATCAATCTTTTGTCGCACGTTTACGAATTAGGAATTGAATTTTTTTGAACTTATTTGATTATCCATATTTGTCTATATTTTCAGGAATATAAAATATTTTAAGAATATTATATTTAAAGAAAACTCACATTTCATTACATATTCATTTTTACTTGAAATTATTCCGTCTTTAATATTCGATACAAAACAAATAATAAAATGTTACGAATTTATGGTGTGATTTAGCAAAGAACTAGTAAGATATTTTGAATCTACCTCAGGGGTTACTGAATGTTTTCCCCCCTCGGGAGAATTCCAACCACACAGCCCCATAGGCCCTCGGGACACAATCATCTACATACCGCATTAGACACATAAATAACTATTTCATCGCTATTTGCAGAGAAAAACTAGTCACAAAGAGGTTAAAATTACTGATTTCTTTCGTATCGCGCATTTTTACATTGAGATTCCGCAGTGCACAACTCATAATTTAAATTTAATATTTCTAAACATTTAAAACAAGTTTTTCTTTAATTAAAAAAAAGAACAACTACTTAAATAGGTAGCAAATACATCTTCGATATATATGCTGTTTGTAGGTATTTCAGTGTGCGTGAACGGTTTAAGAAAAGAGACAGAGGGGGATGAGAGAAAGCTGAAAGGCGAAAAGTGGGAGACAAAGAGGGTTATGAGGTGAGGAGGGGAGAGAAGAAAAAAGACGAAGCGAGGGAGGAATAGGGGAGGGGAGCACAAGAGAAGAAATACCTATGTGTAGTTTTGACTCGGAGGTTTTTGTAGAGGTTAACTATACACATCCGCCGACCTGGATGGCCGAGGTGGCTAAGAGCGAGTACCGACTCAGCGCTCCGGTCCGAAGGGTCGCGGGTTCGAGTCCCGCCTTGGGCATGGCTGTTTGTCCTTTGACTTTGTATGCATGTGTTGTCGCGGAGGGCCTCGCGTTCTGCTGACCCCAGATCAGAGGAGCCCGCAAGTGTGTTAGTGTCTAGTGTATGGTCGAATATGCGTCCCATTGGGGCGTAAAGGGCAACCGGCTGTTGGCTGAATAAAAGCCCTAGATAAAAAAAAAACAAAAAAAAAAAACAAACAAACTATACACATCCTCTGTAAAGATGTTGCTAGGTGGGTGTATTCATACCCCAATGCTAACCCCCCTCTGAACGAGCCTTTGACGCGGCTGCGTGCGCAGGGCGTGGTGGACTACGAGGGCTACGAGAGCATCCGCGTGTCGGCCGAGGCAACACGCAAGGCCGTGGAGCTGGGCCAGTGGTCGCTGGCCACGTCCCTGTGGGGCGCCACCGAGGGCGTCATCATGCGCGTCACCGACGGCGTCGACTTCTACAACATCCTCTACAGGGTGCGCGCCTCCAACACTCGCACCCAGCGCTCCAGCAACCTGGGACGTAAGTCACGACCAACCGGCAATTCAATTCAATGATGGAATACTATACGTGGTGAAACTCAGGTCATTAGACCTGCTGCTCTTCCGACTGCCTGATCTATGTACGAAGGTCATTCCAAAAGTAATGCACATGAATTGTTTTAAAAATTCATTTTCTTTTCTACGTATTTGCTCTTTACAGATTTTGTAGAATCATTCTTCTCGGTTGAATCCAAATTCAGTTCAATCTGTTTCTGCAAGTGTTGCTCCCGTACCACTCGTTTAAGATGGCTGCTGCATTAGATATTCGTCGGAAGCAGTGCGGTGAGAACGAGACAATGACAAACATACCCAAGATGTTGAAAAAGTGTTTGGAGATGATGCTGATAATTGCAGTATAGTCAGGGCTTCCAAAGTGTCTGGTGATTTAGGGTAAACGAATACTCAGGATCTCCCGCGCAGCGCCCTTTATATTCCCCTGACAATGAGCAACGCTTTAACAATCTCGTTTTGCCTGTCAAACGTGAAACCGTGAAAGATTGGTCAATGAAAGTCAATAGGAGAAGCGAATATGAGCTCAATATTGAAAGAACTGCCGTTGAAAACGGTTTGTGTCAAGTGGGTTCCAGATGACTGCAAAGATTGACCAATTTATTGTAAAAATAGTAAAGATATGGAAAATAAATTGATTGTTTAAACTAGTGGTGCTACAGAATGGCACAGACTTTCTCGTAGTAAAGTTTTCTAATTTCCTTGGTGTGAACTGGCTTTACAGTCTTGCCCCATCCTCTTGCCAGCTGCCATCCATCGCCAACCAAATTACATTTTTGACATATTCTCAATTTTTCGGTTTCCTAATACTAGAACCAAAATATTGCTTTAAGAATATTAAAGAAGAGTAAAATCTCGAGCTAAATAGCAATTTTCAGTTAAAAATTTGGAGCCTTCTTAGGAAAATGGTGTTAAGCGTAACTGTAAAAGCGAAATTTCAAGCTATTTTTCACAGTAATATTTTGAGTTTTCGAAAAAATTCATTTGAAGTCATTTGAAGCACTTTAACTTCCAAAAGCAATTGTATTTTCAAATTGCTGAAATTATGCAAATTAGCGGCGTGAGATATATTTTAAAAAAGTACATTGGTGTATTTTAATTAAATTAAAAGAATACAACAAAATGAACTTTACGTCATTTTAAAGAAAGCAATTAGCACTATCCCTTGGAAACGTTTGAAGAAGAAATTTGGAGCCATTTTTTAGAAAATATGGTTTGAGCGTTTCTGAAAATGCGAACTTTTTAGCTCATTTTTACAAAAAACTGTTGAATTTTCGAGAAACTTTATATATTATTTAAAGCACATGGACTTGTAAATACAATAATGTAAACAAATTGCCGATAATGTAAATATTATCGTCATGAGAGACAAGTAAAAAAAATTACATTGTTGTAATTTTTGAAAAACGAAAAATAGAGCTATGTGGTGTTTCGGGCATCTTATAAAATGCATTTATCACTATCCCTACCAATCGTATAAAGAAAAAATTTGGAGATGCTTTCGAGAAAATCTTGTTTTTGTATTTTTTAATTGCAAATATTGCACGCAATCTACTAAAAGTTTCAAAAAAATGTACATGATCTTATTGAAAGAATTGATTATGTACAACAAATTTCATTTGACGGGAAAATGGCTTCAATATTGTAGTTGTAGAAAGATGCCGAAAAACTTCAAACTTTTGCAATTTTCGAAAATTCAGAGTTAGCCGTGAAAATCGAACCCATGACACCTTAATAAGTGTATTTTACTCTATTCTTACAATTTAAAGAAAAAAATTTGGAGACATTTGAGAAAAAAAAATGAAATTACCAGGGGGCCTTCATGTAAAGTACCCCCAAATTTTAAAGAATGGTTTTCAATATTTCAAAGATTCAACTAGAGCGAGATGGACAGGGGTGTCTTCAATTTCGGAAACTCCTACGCATGGATGGTTTAGGCGCTAGTATTCACAGACGGGCGGAAGTTTTGAAGAAGAAGAAGAAGAAGAAGAAGAAGAAGAAGAAGAAGAAGAAAAACACCTTTTTCGGTACCAGGGGACCCCAGAACGTGAATTTCCGTTGATATCTCGAAATCGATTTTCCACAGCATTACATAACTTTCTCTATACTACGTATACTACTCCGTAGGTACATATACGAGAAAGTAAAAACTGTTATGTCCTACTTTTGGAGTAATTCTCGTAGTACATCTTTCACGGCTGGTTAAAAAACATTGGGTGTACTTTCAGCATGCATCTTCCATTATAAAACATGTGATGTTCTCCTTCCAGTGGAGATGTACCGCCGCCACCTCGCCCGCGACGACGCGACCCTCTACTCGCTGATGAACGGCCGCGTGAAGGAGGCGCTGGGCCTGCCCAAGGAGCGCGTGTGGGACCAGCAGAGCGGCTACGTGTGGAGCGCGCTCACCGGCGACTTCATGAAGCCGGCCACCGACGTGGTGGAGCGCCTGCTCAACGAGACGTCCGTCGACGTGGTGGTGTTCACGGGCCAGCTCGACCTCATCGTGGACACGCCCGGCACCCTGGACTGGGTGCAGCGCCTGCAGTGGCCCGGCGCCGCGCAGTGGCGCTCGGCCAAGCGCCGCTCCCTGGCCGTCGACGGCTACGTCGAGGGCTACACCAAGAACTACGGCAAGCTCACCTTCTACTGGATCACCCGCGCGGGACACATGGTGAGTGCTCGGGGCCGGGAAGCCAGCATTTGGACTTTCACGCTCACTACTTACGAGAAAAGGAACAGATCCTTCATGTTGAAACACCCCTCGAAATTTGTCACACATTCAATGCACAATCAGTATCCCATATCCAAAATATTAGCTGCCAGTTAGTATGCAAAAGGTATGTAATGCTGCAGGAAAAATCCTGTTTTCTTTCTTTTTTTTTTAAAAGAAAAATGCATATTGTGGTTCCTTGATAGCGAAAAGGATCGTATATGTAGTGCTTTCAGAATTTACATTTTTCGAGTCGTTGATGTACAACTAGTGGTGAAACAGAAGAAACAATTCTCTCTTTCTAGTCAGTTTCCGATTCTCTTGAGCCGATTTTTTTTAAAAATTTTGTCCTCCTTCTTCCCAGCTGCTATCGATGCTTAAACACGTACCATAGTCTGTCGCGGTACCGACAGCTCCTGTGGGCACATTACCAGCAACTTCGCGGTCCGTATATATCACATATGTTGCGCCTGTACCTTGGAATCCTTTGTCCATCGCATCCTTTGGCATCATCTCTCACCAAACAATTGCAAACATGTTTCGGCGATGTAACAATAATTTGACAAAACCTAATAAGTAGCATCTTCAGGGTATTGGAAGTTTGGTGAAACCTTGGGGAAGGTATTCGGCAAGGGTAGGTTAAGGTATTCGCCAGCAAATTAATCGGTGGTTCTATAGTAAGTAACAAGATATCTGCCGAAGCGGAGAAGGTAACATTTGCCGATTGATTCCGAATTTATAATTTCATGAACAATACATTTGCTTGTATTTGAACTTAAAAGTGCTTTAATTTAAATTACCGCAAGAGAGAGGCCAACGGACATTTGGTAAGCAGCAATGCAGCTGCAGCTGAATTTATTGACGCTCAAACGATCGAGGCATTCACGTATGCATACGCTGTTGCGGGATCATTGAGTTCAGTAGATTCGTAACAATTGATTTTGGAAAACATCCTAAGAATAGTTTCTCTAAAATCTCGAAATCGATTATCCGCAGCATTACATCACTTTCTCAATATTACGTACATTTATCCGTACTTACGAACACGAGAAAGTAAACTAGTGTTGCTACAACAGCACGTACTTTCTTGAAGCAATCCGGATAATTTCTAACTGCCCTGTCGCGAATGTTTTGCGACCTGTTATCTCGAAACTCACTTCAGCAAAAGAAGTGCAGGAAATCCGAATTTGCAATTTCACAGATTTGCAAAAATTACGGGAAACTACTTAAATCTTCAAAACGTTGTACATGACCTTATTTAAAGATCCATTTTTTAAATATACTTTCTAAGGAAAAACATTTCCATCATCAATAATGTAGTTCTGCATGGTTAATTTTTTGAAATTTGTGTGTGAGAAAGAGAGAGAAAGAGAGAGAGAGAAAGAGAGAAAGAGAGAGAGAGAGAGAGAGAGAGAGAGAGAGAGAGAGAGAGAGAGAGAGAGAGAGAGAGAGAGAGTTCACTGCAAATGGGGCCCACATTATTTTTGTAACCATTTCGCTATTCTACATGACCTTATTGAAAGAGCTATTATGGAAGAATGTATTTCATTAAAAAAATCTCTGTTCAATATTGAAGTTGAAAAATTCAGAGGGTAGGCAAGCATTTTTAAGGTACGTCATGTCATCGTTTCACACGTCACTTAATATTTCGAAAAATATGAATGAAAAGCGAATAAATATCGTTATAATTGCAATAAAAGTGTCTTTAGTACAAAAAGAATAAAACTAATCTATGTTCATATCTACAGTACATAAATAATATACAATATACTAACAATTATGTTTATTATTTAACAAAAATCTAAGATTCCCCCCCTCTGCCCTACAAAGACTTCAGCTATAATGTGAAGAAGTCCAATTGAACCACTTCAAATGATGCGCTTGTAGTTCATTTCTTCATTTTTTCGATAGGAACAGCAATTATTTTCTACTTTTATAAATGAAACAAACGAAAAAATTTAACTGTTAGAGTATATGCAACACATATACAGAAAAACGACCTGAAAAATTTCACTTAAGCGTGCCTTTGTTACATCAAAGTGAGCTTTCAATTTTTTAATACCACAATCAGCAATCAAAATATCTCAAAGTAAAAGAAGTCTATTTGTTAGTTTGTCTAACAATCTAAGAAGTCTATTTGTCTAGTTGTTAGTTAGTCAATTTTATTACCTTCCTTAAATCTATTTCCTTTCGTAAGGATATTATCTACATCATGCAATCACGTCACACACAGTTTTCAATTATTTTTGTCGTAAAATAAAAAAAAATCAACACGACTGGCAACAATAACATAAATTCTAAGAATTTCCAAACGCTGTGTCACAATTCCGTATTTTTCTTCAATTTTCGAAAATAGAGTGAGCCGAAAATGGAATCGTTACCACCTTTGCCGTTCTTTGTGTACGTGTACGCTACATAATGGGAGGAAAAAAAATAATCATTCATAATTGTAGTTATAGGAAGAGGCCAAAAAAGTGAACTTATGTAATTTTTTAAAAATCTGGGATTTTTAACGAAAATAAAATCTGCATCATTCTCTTAAGCATTATTTACGCTATTCGAAGACACACTTTAATTAACAATTGCAGCCCCATTTTTTAAAAATGTCCCAGGAGCTTTATGCAAAATACCCCCAAAATTGAAACATCGGTTTCAAATTCAAAGGACCGTGACATCAGTCAGATTGATCCAGGAATATCAATTTTGGTGAAAATCCTACTTACAGTTTAGCCATCAGCGTTGTTTACTGACGTTTTACCGTCAATCGGTATCAAGGACCCACAAAACATGGATTCTGACTACACAATAAGTTAGAGGAAGCAATTTGCTATTTAGAGAAACGAATTATCCACTTTTTCGTTACTAGGCCCGGCAATAAGAGTTTTTCTGTCGAAAATTTACCGTTATTTCCCGCATTACAATACTTTCACTACATTGCGTAAGAAGTAGCGAGTAAGTTAAAAATCACTGAAACGTTAAACTCTCATGTAAGGTCATTTTTCATTTTCACAAACAGATAAACGTAGTACTCTGTTGTATTAACAATTTGGTTTTACATTACTATTGTTACTAATAGTACAATCATGTTTCAGGTACCAACTGACAATCCTGAGGCTGGTCTAACTATGCTGCGTAGAGTTACGAAACTGGAATAATTGAATTACTTAATTGTACAAATAAATATATAAAAGAAAGAAGTACTGATTTATTCTTCTATTTAGTTTCACCCTACCTCCATTTTCCTCTAGTCTTTTTATTTTATTATACTATGAGGATTTTTCTCGCAAGAGTCAATATTATTGAACATTCCAAAAACACATTTGCCAGACCAGTACTAAAATATTTGCAGATTTCTTGGTTATGGGATCCATACAAATATGTCTCTTAGCAATCAACGTTCTTTGACAAACTTCCGTATCTTAGTGGGTAAACTACCAAGAACTTTTGGACCAAAGTTCCAACATTAATCGTGACTAGCGCACCCGTGCGAGAACTCTCGCATGTCAAACCCCACCCTAATGTTTGCTAGTGAAACTCGGGAACATGTGGTCCGTCTCTATTGTAGTTTCTTCCACAATTAGGTACACAGCACCTGTAGACCACGGATGCATAAGAAACAATCTTCATCTGTATCAAGCAACTATTAATAATACATCTAGTTGTTGCTGCGAGAGCGAATCTCGAATTAATAATTATGCAAATAAACCTCGTCGGTGTGCGCAAACCTCGGTGAACAGAAAGCGTAAATAGTGTAAGATAAATGAATTTATGCGCTTTCTAAGCGTAATGTCACTAAGACTGCCCCAGCACCAAGGGGTTAAATATAGGTCATGGAGGAATATATTCTGTATTCCTCCATCCATCTGTCGTTTTGTTAGTATCGATAAGCACCGAACCGGCAAAAATTTCTTAGAACGACTACGAATACCAGATCTTAAAGATTTTGGTATGAGAAAGGTTTCTTTGAGGCCTTTGACTTCAAAATTTTAGTTTTTAAGACCCTAGAACGCTTTGTTTAGGAATTATTTATGGATATAGTTGACCGAGTATTGCGGGTTGCATTTGACATGAATATTTAGATGCATTTCTTTAAACAAATCCTTCATACTTTTAATTCAAAGTGCAATTCGTCAGGTTTCCGCGAAATTCTTTCTTTATACAGCTCATTTATAAAGAATGGTTGCGTGTAACAGCCGCAAAAGGTATGTTTACTATTAAAATAATAATGGAGGTGATGCCTGCTGGTCACCTGAATCTGTTTTCCCTGAATTTCCTCTACAGTATTTTGATTTCTCTCTGACTTACACCATTTACATTGCCAAGCAAGATATTAAAAAGGGTTTTAAATATATTCCAACTCCAACATTATTTTATGTTTAAAATTGAAAGGAATTCTAAAACTTGGTTGTGGGTTAAATTGAAATTATTACTAAATCTTTTTAATGAGGGGTGGTATCTAATACAAATACTACTTTGAAATATTTTGGTTTACAAGTCCAATCTTTAAAAAAAAAAAAAAAAATGAGAAAATTGAATGAAAAAATCGAATCCTATATCAATGCTTGACAGAAAGGACAAAACAAAGTGTTTAAGCACCCAGAGAAAACCAATACCTCAACAATTCCTTTTATACAGACCCCGAAAGAACATCATCAATCTGACATTTAGGTTTCAAATTAATTGCTACTTCACACATGAATTTCAATGTTAGCCACCATTACTGGACTAATGGGCACTTTCATTATCACCACACACATGCTTGGAGAAATTTGACTCTTGAAAGACAAAAGATGAAACATATCTGATATATTCTGATGAAAGGTACTCTGATGCCATGCGAGTCCCTCTGGATGAAAGCAGATATTAAATTTCTTGTTGAAATGCAGTATACTATTATGCTCCTGTTTGTTTTTATCAACTTAATCAGTAATTCAGAAGAGGTTATTTGGAACATGTGGAGGGCAGTATATAGGGGGCAGTGTGTGTGCTTGCTTTCCTGGGTGTCTAAATGCTCTTTTATTAAGGCTAAATGCACCGAAAAATACTAATTGGAAAAATCAATAGATCGTAGCACTATCACACGGAATTTACTAGATCGATAACGTCTGAACAAATTGACCGATTTTCGATCTGTAAACGGCATTGGACTCCTTTTTAACATAGAATTCACGCTACGATGCCGTTTTTTCAAAAAATATTTCCCCCAAAAAATTAAAATGATTTATCATAGTTCCGGGAAGAAATTAAAAAATGCGGGCTTATAGCGCGATGACGACGTGCTTCCTGAATCCAACGCCGTGTCAATCATGCAAATCGGATGAATAGGAGCGGCGTAAAGTGAAATTTCGGAAAAAATACCTGACCCCCCCAGTTGCGTCACCCGAACCTTGTGGGGGCTCTCTCGACGCGGCCGAACGGCCTAACTCGGCGGCCTGCGGCCCGGTGCCTAGAGTAACAACCTGCTCCATGGTTTCACAATGGGCAAACTGAATCAGACCTGTAGAGATATTTCAAGATTTTCACCGTGAAATATAAAGATGGAGTCTCACAATTGTTATAAATCTTGGAAACTCAGTCATCGAAGTGAAGATTCGAATGATTATATAGTACGAGTATATACACTTTACCTTCGATCCCTCTCCATTCGCGTGATTGTTGTTGTAATTATTATTATTATTATTCTTCTTCTTCTTATTATTAATAATAATAATAATAATAATAATAAAGTCCTAATGTTTCGTTCTTTTCAAGTATTATATTTCTCTGCTAAGAAAGCAAAGGATAAAAGTCAGAGAACTCAGCAGGGTATTCCAGCGTAGACCAAGACAAGATAAACAAAAGTTTCTTCAAGAAATATAGCACGTCATACGCAGTTTTTAATGTTTTTTGACGTTAAATAAATAAATAAAAAAAGAAAAATGCAAAGTGGAAGAACATAACAACAAAAGGAGACCTAAAGACCTTTTTCAAATACCTATGTTTTTTATACCGGTAAAATACCTCTATAGGACGTCTATAACGGTATGGACGTCCATAAAGGTTATAAGGGTATTATACCTGTATTTTCACTGAAAAACAATAGCTTACCATCCATAAATGTCGACTAAATAAGTTATTTTAGTTAATATCTCACAAAATGTTTATTAAACTAATATACTTTTATAATTGTTATTTATTATTTGAATTATTATTTTGTTCATATATAATAATCGGTTTCTAATAATTAACGAAACGCGAATGATTCCACTAATTCTTGTATAGTAAATATAATCTCCATTTCGTCACTGCACAATGTTCTCGCCCACTGAAAACTGCTCACCGCCCTCTTCCTACGCTTGGGCATATCGAATTGCCCTAGCGCAGCCCGCCGAAGAACGCGGCGAGATGTCTGCAGAGGTCAGAAAAGTCACGCTATCAGAACAGCAGTGTGCCAGAGGTGCGACCCTGCTTCCAGCTCAGAAGGGTGACTACACTTGAGCGCGAGCCCTGGCGGCGCTGGGCTTGGATAGAAAGGAGCGCGAAATGAGGAGCAAACATTCAAAACGTGACATGTCCACTTTACTCCTTTTCGAGAAAACGCAAAAATGTTATGTCATCAAAATTATGCAGATGTTTTATTTGTACTTAATTCTGAATTATGTAATAATGATAGCTAAATATATTATTAATATAAAATTTAAATATTCTATGAACTTACATTTAAAGAAAACAACATTTATGTCAACTGGTAAAAAAGGAAGCCTGAACATCAACGGAGAAGTGATATACATGGCAGGCGAAGTTAAATACTTATGAATTACAATAAATTCTGGATACTGTACAGAAAAACTAAAGAGAGGAATAATTTTAGAAAAAGCAGCGGAAAGAAAATTACACAAATTCATAAAATATGCAGGCATATCAAGTGATTGATTTCTAAAATTTTAGGTCCCGGAACGCGCTCAAAATGATTTATTAATTTAATAGAAATAATTATATATTTATAATATAATGTAATAATTATCAGCGAGATACAGGAACGCCGTTCCGTCGTGTTCCGTCAGAAATCAAGCCTTGCGTAAGACCAAAATCCAAATAATCGAGAAAATGGTATTTCTAATCCTGTTGTGTGGGTGTAAAAGCTGAACATTGAGATAGGCCGAAAAAAGGAAGATGCTTTTGAAGTATGGACACGGAAGAAAATATTAAACGTACAATGGGAGGGCAAAAAGATAAATGCCGAAATTTTGAAAAGAAAACAGAACTTTCTCTAAAAGCCAAAGCCAAAAAATGGAATATAAAATATTTTGGACATACTATGAGTCGAACAAAATCTCTAGAAAAGGATATTATGCTTGGAATGATAGAATGAAGCGGAAGAAAAGGGTGTAAGTGGCACAATTGAATAACTAATACACAATATCACAAACAAAAGGAAAAAGGCAGTTCGAGTCCGAGTGAGCAATGAACAAATTGCTAGCATCCTATTGCTGTGTATATCCAGATAGGTTGAACAAGGGATGGCTTGCGATCTATGTTCTAGTACTATTTCTCTGCGCGTTCAGACCCCGCGAAGAATTGGGACCTGCAGATGAAAGGAGAGATGCTCACAGCCGCTGCTTGACCGGGACTGGAGCCGACAATTAGACATCATCGCACTGAACAGTGTGTTTGATATCAGTCTTTCATGCGTACATTCTGCCATTATTAGGGAAGAACTCGCTGAATTATCGGCGCGTCCCCTCCCAGTTTCGGATAGCAAGAAAAGCGAAGGAATGATGCTCAAGTTATACAAATGCAAATATCAATGTTTAAAATTAAAACATCTTTAAAAAATCTGGTTTAGAAACATCGATCAAGTTCGTGCGGAAGATAATTTGTTTTGACAGTGGCCGTGATTGTTAATTTATAATTACGATTTAGACAAAACGGCAAAAGAAAGTAAAAAGAATAACAGCGAAACTAAACCTGAAAACTATCGCCCAGGGTCATCTTATGGAGTCATAACTTCCTCAAATGGGTACAGGAAGGTGGGCGAGAGACCTTACACCTAGAGTGCTAGCGTTGGCCGCCTCTCTGCGTACGGTAGGACATACGTAGGAAATGCCAGAAAAATGGGGTCATTTCTTGGGCTGAAGATAGTCTACTGGATGAGGATGTTACAATCACCGTTCGCTTTATTCGAACACATGTATTGACAGTGGTATAATTCAATATTATTTCATATTTTAACTTTTTTATAAAATTGTGATTATCGGTTCTTTTCATTCACAACAACTCATCAAGCACATCGATAATAAACATCAGGTTTCATAAATGTTTCATTTTTTTACGAAATATGTTCATGTGTCTATACAAAATCTATTATTTTGAAAATATCAACATCAATGTTGCATCCCTATTCTCGACACCTAGATGAGGATCGCCGATTTAATACGTTTGCATTCTGATTCCCTAATATGCGGTTTATCAGTGACTGGTATGCTACGTTTTACTAGTAGTATATAAATCTTATAAATTGAATTGCTACCCAATTAAATGTTACTGATAAGCGTGTACGATGTTTAGAAAAATGGTATCTTAATGTAGAAATGTAAAAGTTGCCGAACTGTAAAACAAACCATAATATATCCCCCTCATAGACGGATATTCCTCTTCTAGTGTGGTGTTCCTGTCTAAGGGTTAAAGTTGTATTGCTTTCATGACAATTTAATGCATTAAAAAATACATATATATGTCACAATACACAATTTACACTACATCCCTTTATATTATCATTTACATAGTTTGTATCAAAATGACGCGCCGGGAATTACTTATTCCAATCTTCAAGTTTATACAAATATAACAGAATCATTTTATATCAATATAACTTACTAAGTAAGCTGGGACATGTCACGATTCTTAATATTAGATTTTAATGTTTGTTAGTGTTGGATTCAGGATGCATCTCGCCTGCGCGCTATTTTACCACTTCTTCAATTTTGTCCGAAAGTACGAAAACAGTTTTAAAATTTTACTTGGGAAAACAGATTCATCAGGTGAAGTCTATCAAGGAGACAAACGCCGTTTTGAGATCAAAAATCGAGTCGCAGGATAAAAGAGCTCGTGCGTAATTTCGGCTCATTCTTTCTGGTAGTGGAATGATAACGGAAGATCTTAGAAGTAAAATGTATGTAAAATAAGATGTTAGGACATGGAATATTGGTGATATCTACACAATTAGTTCAATTTTCTTTTTGAAATCAGTTTCCAAATCGGAATTGATATTTTGAGTAGTGCCTCAAATAACTTTTTGATGGTATGAAGACGGAAATATGTGAACAAGATATATAGTTTTATACGACTATTACAGATGATATGAGACCGTTTGGTTGTGTTACAGCATCACTAGTTTGATAAGTGGAGAAAAATATATTGAGACTGAATGGGACGAAAGCTTAAACTGACTGCCCAGCTTGCCTGTCTGAAAGTTCGGCCTCCCGCGCCGCAGGCCGCCGGGTTTGTCCGTTCGGCCGCGTCGAGGGAGGGCCCAGAAGGGGTCGGGTGAAGCAAGGGGAGCGGGAAGGGGGAGAGGGGTCAGGTATTTTTTTCCGAAATTTCACTTTACGCCGCTCCTATTCATCCGATTTGCATGATTGACACGGCGGTGGATTCAGGAAGCACGTCGTCATCGCGCTATAAGCCCACATTTTTAATTTCTTCCCGGAACTATGAGAAATCATTTTAAATTTTTTTTGGAAATATTTTTTGAAAAAATGGCATCGTAGCGTAAATTCTATTTTAAAAAGGAGTCCAACGCCGTTTACAGATCGAAAATCGGACAATTCGTTCAGACGTTATCGGTCTAGTAAATTTTGCTTTTTTTTTGGTGCTGCCACGTGGTGGCGACAAATGGAACTAGTGTCGGTACATTTAGCCTTAACACCAGTTTTCTTAGCACACCCACTGAATCATATTTTTCAATTTTCACTCTGTTACTTCAGATATGCAATTAAAAATCTATATTTTTAATTAGAAATTACTTTGCCTCCCTTGGTGGCTTGTTGGTTAATGTGCTCGCTTTCCACAGCGCAACCCTGGGTTAGATTCCCGGTTGAGGCAAATTATACCTGAGCTCTTTCGTTACAAATGTTCCAGTATCTATTGCTGTGTGACAATTAGAAAGCCCACCCTAAGGTACTGAAGACCAGTATATACATAAGGGATGTCTTCACGCTAACCACACGAACAACTTATCCCTTGGCCAAGAGGCTGCATCACCACTGGTCGGCCAATGCATGTGGCGGCCTGTCGAGCCAAAAAACAGGAACAGAAATTAATATAAAACCTTTTTCGAGAATATTTTTTTTCAGAAATTATTTTTTTAAGTAAATTTTCCAAAAAATTGTATTATGGATAAACTAATTTTAGACAGCTAATAATGCATATTTAAAAACATTAAAGGTGTAAGGATATTGGAGAATTGAACTGTCATGCAATGAGGGTCAGGGAACTAAAATTCAGTTAAACAAATTTCATCTAACGTCAGAATCATAGTTGAAAATACATTTTGTATAGGTCTTTTTTAGTCTATCTTGGCTAGATTTTTCTTACTTTTTGGCAGTCCATGGTACTCTTGAGAACATATCACTATAAAAACTGGTTTCAAATGTAAAGAAAACACCATAGTACTTTAATCCCTCTGCATCATGCTATAGAAGGTGTGTATCACAATCGTTACGGGTAATCTTTAATAGTTTGCATCTCTGCATTGTGTATAACTTATGGATAATTAATAAAGTCATGTAAAGATTAGAATAAGAGTTGTTAGACACACTAGTCCACTTGTGAAATTTCAGCCAAGATTGTTCAAGATCAGAGATGAATTATGAAAAATAATCACTTTTCTATTACAGACTCCACAAAAGAAATTAGTGCTGTTCATCTGTTTACAAAGAGACATACAATTGCATCGGTAACTATTACATGGCACTCTGAAGGACCTTCAATTTATTTTATAACTTTTCCCCATGTCACATCAATACATCTTTCTTTTCTTCTGTCAGGGTTCAGGCTCCAGTCGAATGCAAACTTTTTAAGTGACCAGCCGTTTCTCCTGTTTGTCCCTAAATCAGTTGCTCTGTTAAACATCTGTATCAGTTGAGGTGATCAGGGTTGATCATCTCATTATTATTACACAATTGAAGAAAATAAATGATCAAGTGTCACAAAATGAGTTAATACATAGAGTTCTATGTGCCAACCTCACTGCAGTGTAAAATGAAGTGATAGAACATTTGAAAGTGATTATTCTACAAGATAAGGTGAAGGTTGGCCAACAGTGCTGTTTTAACACAAATCCTTGATAATGTTCGATTTTGACTCTTTACCTGGTACTTACTTCCACGCTCAAATTACCTATGAATGTCCATTTCTAATGTTTTTTTGTAAATAATTTCCCGTATTTCAAGACACTTTTTTAAACTTTAAAATATAATTGAAATGTTTTCCTTTTAAAGTTGTAGTAAACATTCTAGCATCCGTAGATGATGTACCCTATTCATATTCTTAGAAGACCTTTTCAAATGTATTTGCATTCAAAATATGGATTAAATTACTTAAAAAACTCTATATCCATATTCATCACTTTGATACCCATATACTTCTTAATACTTTCTGTATTGAAATGGTGAAAGTTACACATCAGCAAAAGATTAACTGTTAATTATCAAGGGACATGAACCATAAACTATGATGTTTACGTCAATCATATTACAAGTTTTCCTTTATTTTGAATACTTTCACGAGATGTACTCACATTTTAGTGTGTCAAAGTTCAAAAAGTTTTTGGAACCTTTCACTCCAGTAACTAACATGAACACAACATTTAGCATGTTAGTATCACATCCCTAACAATAATGCTTTAAATAAATGAAAATATTAAATGATCATATGAATTCAATATGTCATATTGAAAAAATTCAATACGACATATGAATGATACATTTTCTAAACACATTAATAAGGTGCAACCTCTGCTAAATTCTAATATTCAGCCAATCTCCAATGAGAAAAAAAGTTGAGTCAAACCCAGGAAACAAAATCCTAAGATGAATCTAAACCCAAAAGATATTCACACCTAATAATACTTTCCTACAAACTGAGTAAAAAAAATTAATTTTTAGCAATTTTAACAAATCAATTCAACAATGAAGTGCATTAAATCATGCAATTCTCATCAATCTACATTTCAGCGAACTTGTGTGAATATCCTTTTAACTAATCTCCTGACATTTTTCAAGCAGTCTGCAACAGAATTTGACAATCAAAAAAGTCCATGTTAAGAACTGTGTTTGTATTTTAAATATTTGTGGTGTTTCCTAAACAGTAAACAAATGCTTCAAGTATGAAAATAAATACCATTTTTGCCATTCGGCCTTTTTGTCTTTTATAAATATAATATATAATAAAGTGTTAAACTTTTGGTTTAATGATGCAACAGCAGTGCATACTTTCTCAACTACTAGGGATTTCATTGAAAATGAGACTTGCGCTAATCTTTAAAGCGGGTGGGCGGGCGGCTGGGTGAGCGGGCAGAGGCAATTTCACATACAGTTGAAAATTCTACAAGTGGGGGAGAATCTAGAAGCGTTGAACCAGCAAAGATGTAATAGAACGTTCACAAAGATTTCATCATGAAGACAACGATGTGAGGAACATATTATTGAGAACTTGGGCCTCAAAATTTTAGTTTTCAAGGCCCTAAAGCACTTTGTTTACGAATCGTCTAATGATACAGATTACAAAATCCAACCGAGTGTTGCAGGTTGCATTTGACATAAATATTTAGATATGTTTTTTAGAACAAACCCTTCATATTCTTAAAGTCAAGTCCATTTCTTCACATCTCTGTGAAATTCTGTTTATTTAGAGGCCTCAATTTTTTAAAGATTGGTTGCATGTGAGAGCGCAAAATGTATGTATACTACTGAAATAATATAGGAGATGATTAGTTAATGCAATTTGTACCTATACAACAAATCGTGAACAAATGACACAAGTCAGTCATAATTATTTATTTAAAATTTTAATCTGCATTATTATTCTATCACCTAACAAAATCAGAGATATAGATGATGACAATTAATTTCTTGCTCTGAATAAAGCAAACAATAGCAATACTAGTAAAAGATTATAACAATTTATTGATTATTTGTTTTATACACACCTTACTGTAATACACACTGAGGTTTAAGGTTGGTTTCATAATTTATTTTGCACATGCAACATATGTACTATTGTCGCAAGATATTATTTAATTTTTTTGAAATGATGTTTTATCAACAAATATTGAAGATCAATTAATATTAAAAAATCAAGGTATATATCAATATACTAGTCTAGCATGTTATTATCAGACCTGGAAGGATTCAAATACTCAATAACGTCTCTCTTTTGTCTTTTTCATCTGGAACATTTTTTATTACAATGACTTATTCACAGCTTAACAACTATGAAAATAGTTCCTTGGAGGATTAGAATCTTGAAAATAATTAAACTGCAAATTCATTAATTATGAAATAAAAAAAGAACCCCACTGATTTTCAGTTCAAGAATACTGTAATTACATGTTCAAAAACAGCCAAAAATCTCTATCACACCCCCTTCAGAATTTATATAGTAATCTACTGAATATTTTTACTAAAAAATTTCAATTTAACAATAAGAAAAATTACATATAATGTTCACTTGAGTTTGTTCCATTCCCTTGCACAAAAATTGCTTTTGACAAAATCACCTTCCTTTTTGGAACAATTAACCAATTTAAGTTGCAAAATCCTCACTTGTATCTCCTACATGGTAATTTATCACCAAAATCCATATTAAGATATGTTGATAAAATAAAGAAACAGTTCTATTTTTGTACTGAATTTCAATGCTGTAGGTCAGTTTCACCACTCAAATTCTTCAATTCTATTCCTCTACAACTTATCAGACTGACAATTGATCGCAATGAAAACAAGTAATGCTTCCACACCAAGTCCAACTCCAAAACAAACAAATTCAAGCCACAAAGTCCAACGGTCTATTGAAACCACCTTTCCGATTCATGTACTGACGATATTTACGTTTCAATATTACATGAACTGTGCCTACATCGTTTCCATCCACCTTCTTACCCTTTGTTGTATCAAAAGAACAAAACCCCATCATTTTCATCATTTCTTGTTCATCTGGGGTCTTTCCTTCCAAATCAGCCTCTGAAAATAGAAAAAAAATTTCTTAATAAAATCCAAATCACTCCCCTCAAAACAATAATAATAACAACAATAACAACAACAAAACAAATAGCCGTAGAACAATTTTTTATTAAAAGATGACTTTATTAGCTACCATCTAATTGAAGTTAGTGTTCTAAACATGCACATGAAATTAAAAATTAAATCCTGAATGTAAGATACATTTTGGATGATAGTCAAATACTTCATAGCACATTGAAGTGTTTTCTCTTTATACAAGATAAATTAACCTTTAACTTTCTCTTATAAATTTGTTGAGCATGTTAAGTAATGGTGTAAAAAATTGATCATGAGATTTGGATGCAAGTACAAGTTTTGAAAATCAGACATTATGTTTATCTGCTTATCTGCTTATCTGTTAATAACACTAGTGTTGAAACTGTATACAAAACTTTTTCCAAAATGGATATTTGCCCACTGATCTGGTTCAACTAGAGATCCTGCAAATTTGAAACAAATCTCTTATTTTTAGGGGACACTTTATATAAAACTTATATAATATTATATTATAAACTAAAAACAAAATCGGTTCCTTTCTTTCCCTAATTCCCTGTTCCAATAGAGGAAAGTGGGATAATTAATATTGTTAAAGTTTGCACATTTCTTCTTCTTCACTTTGTCTTCTTCTACTCCTCCTCACCATTTTTCTTCTTCCAAAATATTGGAGAAAAACTTGCTGACATTTTGAAGTGTGGAAGGACTCAAAGTCAAAGTTATAAAAACACATAGGGAACACTTTTAGGGAGTGCAGAAGAAGAGAGGTAAACTTAGAAAACAAATAACTCTCAAAGATTTTTTTGTGAAAATGTAATGCTGTTTGTATTTCATCATTCAGGTATAGTTCAAGTTGTCATTTATGGTTTAAAAATATATGTTTAATTAAAATGGTAAGAAAATGAATTTACAGAAACATTTTATTCATAGCAATTAAGACACATTAGCAGTGGATCTGATGTATGATTCCCAGGGGAGTCCCCACCCCCCACCCCCATGTCCTGGGTCAAATTTCCCTGACTTTTTGTGGTTTTCCAGTGCATTCGTTTTATTTCTCACTAGAAGTTTTGTAGAGCATTTCACAAAAAAATTTCACAAAAAAAAAAAAAAAGAAAAAAAAAAAGAAAAAGAAAAAAAAAAAGAAAGAAAGAAAGAAAGGAAAAAAAAAAAAAAGCTTGCTACTAATTTGTCAGCTCTCTGATTTCACTGTGATAAAACAAAAATGTTTAAAATTTCTCAACAAATAAAAATTGAGTCACTATATTTGGTGAACTCATTTTTTTTAGGAATATCTAATTATATAACTTTCTAAAAATGTTTCTTGACTTCCAGTTTTCCAAAAAGAGGCCATCCTGAATCTGGTAACCTCATAACCTTCAATAAGCTGCTGCCTCTATCTAAGGCCAATTTTCGACCAGAAAATATTTATCGAGCTGATATAACCAGAAAATAGATACATGAGCTTAAAAAGTGGAAAATATGAGTTCAAACAATGAAAATATTTATTTATTAAGCATATGAAAACCAGTAACCAAGATCAACAGAAGTAAAATCTTGAAGTAAAATGTCGTCATCCTCTTTATCACTGCACATTTCGTCTGTGAAATCGGAGAAGGTTTAGGAGCTGTTCGTGTTGTTGAATGTACGTTATCGCTCAGTGTGTCATTGTCTGAATCGACAATAGTGTTAGAAATGGCCCTCTGACGTTTGACAGGTCGTGAACAAGACTCACTCAACTCAATTGGACAAGTCTCACAGTAACATGTAATGTGTGACCAACCACTGCATTCCAAACTGACACCATGTATCCCCAAAACTCCCAAGTATTAAACTAGAAAATACTCAAAATTTTCCATTTATTCATACATACAAAATTTAGCAAAATATTTAATAATATTTGTTTCGACAAAAATATTAATTTTATGCAACTTAATCAAAATATTTATTTTGAGGTGATATGCCATTTGGTGTATAGAAACTATTTGGTGTGTCTTGAATTTCCACTATACTTTAAATGCTCAAGATTAAGGGGAGAAATTATGTATTTACCTAAAAGTCCGAAACCTAGTGATCACCTAAGACAGGTTTCACTTTAATAATATTACAGGAATGAAAACTATCCCAACATGTTAATTGAAAAGAATATGAAATAAATTTTTTCAGTAAGATTAGAGAGAAATATACATAAAAGAGTGTGGGGACTAACATATTTAAATATAAAGAAACTTCTTAGCATTGCTGCAATGGAAATATATTCTGTTGTACGTCTTTCAGTATTGCTAAGCATATTAAACATATTATTGCTGATGAATGCAGCAAAAAGATCAATTTTCCTTATAAAGTGAGTCTGAGAAGCAATTACTAAATGGGCATAGTGTGCAGTGTTTCAAGCAACTTCACAAGAAGTGTAGTCCATTATTAATTCACAAGCATGAAGTAGAAATGGGAAATGTAGATGATGGGATTTGGTCAGAGTGAAACCACAAACATAGCAGCAAGACTCCAACACTTCACATGGAGTAGTTCCAGTGCAAGGATCCTAGCAAACACTTGCTATGGGCGGGATAGACTTTAGCTTGTCTTCACACTATCTTGCAAGATAACTTGGTGGACAGCATAACACAAGGAGTTAAAATATATATTTTTCCCTAGATGAATTCCTTTACATTTCAGGCTCTCAACATGTCCTTATAAATATTAAAAATTGTTGGCAAGAGACTGCAAAATTGTCTCATTTATTTGTGGGAATCTTCTTCATTAACCCTACCGTTTATATCTGAACACATATGGCTCCAGTGATAGGCATCTAATAGTTCCTTATTAGGTGATTTGGATACCTCCCCTTTTTTTATTTTCCAAAGTAATATTCTGTTCACATTAGCAAAAGTGTTCTCTAGGTCTGTGAATGTCTCACACGCCTTTCTTCATTTATTCTTTTTATTGTGAATAGGGCATCTGTACAAACAAGCACTTTTCTAAAACCCACTTCTTCAAATATAAGTGAGGCTGCCATGGCTTTCAAATGATTGTTTAACATTGTAGCCTAAAATTTAAATGTTGTATCTAAGAGTCTTATTCCTCGATAATTATTAGTTTGCAAGCGATTTCCATTTTTAAAGAGTGATATAATTTTTGCTTGGAGCTATTCTTGAGAAACTTCACAATTTTTCAACACACATTATAAAAATGTAAAAGGCACAAATGGAAACAATTCCAGCATATAAGTTCAGTTTTTATTTTGATCATTCCCAGTGTTTTCCTATTTTTTGATTATTTAGGGTTTTTTGTAACTCTTCTAAACTCAGGTGGTCTGTTTCTGCAGGTTCTTCTTTGTTTCTAGTTTCTTACATATTTTCGTCATTCCATAACTTTATGTTATGTTCTATTCAGACACTTTCATCTAGTGTTGCAATCACTGGTGGATCCGAGGGGGGGTGTGCCCAAAAGGCCTAGAGTTTTTATTTATCTTCCTTTATTTGGTAAAATTGATTTAAATATTTTTTTATGTTCGAATTATGTAATTACTTAAACAGTAATAAAGTATAGTATCATTTCTACAGAACATAAATAATATACAATATAATAACGAATATGCTCATTATTTGACAAAAATCCAAGAATCCTGAAATTGCAATATTACCATTTCATATCCCATATGGAAGTAACATCCAAGACCATGGAATGTTCAAAATTTTTGAAGGGGTGTATACCATTTTCAGCTACTATGATTCATTGGTAAGTTCAATGCCAGATAGTAAAAACATATCTGAACAAATGTTCGCATGAAAGAAATGAAGTATGAAAGACATTTTCAACACAAGAAAATGCTTTTAAAGCAGTTTACAGCATTGGTGACACCATATTAAACTAGTTTCAAATAACAAGAAACTCTATGGTATCTTGTAGAAGCACTAGTTTTAAAGCAATGATGTGTTCCAAAAGATAATGTGGAATGAATGGAAAATATTCAAAAATACTCTCTGATTACTACAAAACACAATACATTTAAAAGAAAGCAAATCAATAAACAAATAAGATAACATGGCTGAATTAATAGGTAAAAAGAAAACTAGGGCAGAACTTTGAGCAAATTTTACTTTAAAAATGAAAACGTTATTACACTTGAATAGCACAGTAAAACTAAGTGTTAGATGTAATTTAAACACAAAACCATAAATGGCTACAAGGTGTCTACAATATCTAACTAACTAATAAACAAAAGTAAGAGATAAAAGAGTTTCAAGCTACATTGTTATAGAGTTTTGTTTTAATAGGTACTTTAAACAAAATCTTCAGCAAGGATAACTAGTTGTACTACAGAATGGCACAGACATTCTCATACTGGTTAGTTATCCAATTTGTTCTGAACTAGCTTTATGGACTTCCCACTTATTCTTGCCAGCTGCCATCTATCGCCACCTGAAGTACATTTTTTTGAAAATTATCAATTTTTCTGTTTTCTAATGCTAGAACTACAATATTACTTTAACAATAATATAGAAGAGTAAAAGCTTGTCTTAGAAGAAAATTTTCGTTAAAAAATTTGGAGCTGTTTTTAAGAAAAAATCATTTAAGCTCTAGTGTAAATGTGAAATTTTAAACTTTTTTTCATAGAAATCTTTTGGGCTTTATACAACACTTTATTAGAAGTCATTCAAAGCACTTCCACTCACATATGCAGTAATGTATTCAAGTCACTGGAAATGTGTATATTAACGGCGTGAGAGATATTTCAAAACAATTACATTTGTGTAATTTTGGAGAGAGAGAGAGAAGAAAAAAACAAAACAAAAACAAACAAACTAACAAACAACAACAACAACAAAAGAATACAGCAACACAATTTTCATGTCATCTTAAACAGTGCAATTAGCACTATCCATACAAAAAGTTTCAATAAAAGTTTGAAGCCGTTTTTGAGAAAATGGCATTCGAGCGTTTCTGAAAATGCAGAATTTTGAGCTCATTTCCACAGAAAACTTTTGAGTTTTCAAGGAACTTCACATGATACCATTTAAAGCACATATATTTGTAAATGCAATAATGTGAAGAAATTGCTGCTAATGTAAATTTTAATAATGTGAGAGGCTAGTCAAAAAAATTAAGTTTTTATAATTAAAAAAAAATAATAAAATTGTAGAGCAATATGGCATTTATGCCATCTCATAAAAATTCAGAGCCTTTTTTGAGAAAATTATCTTTTTGTTATTTTTTTTTAAAATTGCACATATTGCAAGTGCGCAAACATTTCTAAAATTCTCAAAAACATGCACATGGCCTTATTGAAAGATCTAATAATGGAGAACAAATTTCATATGAAAGAAAAATATCCATTTTCAATTTTGTAGTGTTACGATGAAGCAGAAAAAATTGCAATATTTTGTAATTTTCAAAAATGCACAGTTAACAATGAAAATCAGACCTATGTCACCTTTATAATAGTATTTTACTCTATTCTTACAAAAAATGGAAAGAAAAAATTTGGAGCAATTTTTGAGAAAATTTTTAAATTGCCCCAAGGGCTTCATGTAAAGTTGTTTATAGTGATCGCCAGGGCCAGAGGCCCAAGCCTCGCCGTGACTTGGATCCGAGCGAGCAAAGCGAGAAAACTCACCTTTGGAAGCAATTTGGGCATTAAAAGGCGGTGGGGACAAAGTGTATGAAGGGCAAGACATGAAAATCACCTATAGGTAAGTTTTCTTCATTTCTATCAGAGTGCTTAGCATAATTTGAGGGAGGGCTTAAGGAGACTCCCCTCCTGTGCCCCCTCCCCTTCCCATACCTTTCCCCCTCCCCTCGCTGCCGCGCTTCTCTAAGGGTGTACTGTGTTCCGAACTTTCACCATACAATCGTATAATAAAAATCTTTACACATTATTCCATTAACAAGTTAGCAAACAATATTCCTGAAAACTATGCATATAAAAAATATCAACAGCGTAAAACTACCTGTAATTGGAGGTCGTTCAGCCAAAAGATGTCTAGGCCTGGTCTTCTCTTTGCTGCGAGATCTTGACCTTGAACGAGAACGAGACCAAGAACGAGAGCGTCTGTGTCTGTGGTCACGTTCTACGGATCTACAAAACGGAAGAACAAAAGGGATTTAGCACATTAGGTTTCATACCAAACTAACACATAATGACAATAAGAAAATAATGCAACAAAATATGTAAATTTCATTTTGCAAATTTTTGTTACAATAATTTAGGTAGCTCATATAGTAGCTACAATTTGATTATCATAAGTCCTGTCATTGGGCTCAATGTGGTACGAGAGTGAAGTAACACTATGAAATTACTGAAAATATACAAACATCTGTTGAGCAAGGAAGAAAGAATACCAGACAAAAATAGGTACTTTTAAGGAGAGAGTATTGAAGTGTTGAATTTAGATTTAATTCTTGTTTTTTCTCATATCATTTGATTTAAAATTGATGGGACAAATATTTGAATCACATTAATTCTTTTAGATCAGAAATGTAAACTTTTTATTTTATACTCTTACACCCTTGCACCATCAATATAAATTCTCTGCCAAAACAGTCACAAAATCTGGGGGCAGTTTTGCTGACAATACCATTTTATTTAATGCAACATTTTTCCGATTTCATTATAACCAATAATCAACCCAGACACAAAAATTGTTTGCGTTTTAGGTAAAAAAAAAACAAAAACATTACAATGCAATTTCAAGAAAATTTTAGAAAAGAAAATGTATCAAAATCCTTCAGGTCCTGATTGATCTAGTTTATCATAAAGTTTATGTACCTCTTAGCAAGTGCATAAATTGCACTAATTAACTGTTAATGTGATTTTGCTTCTCAAGGCCCCTAAAAAGATCAGGAATGTGTAGCTCAAAGTCTGGTATGTACCTTTGAAATGACAAGAAGTAAAATTATGGAAGACATTCAAAGTGATACCTGAAATCAGTATATACCTGAAAATCTTCAGGTATATACTGATATACCTGAAAATCAGTAACATAAAAAGAAGCAAATGAAGAAATGGCCTGAAAACGGTATCAAGGCAACAACCTTAAGACTTGCAGTTCATGATATTATATTTATTTAACATTTATAGGCATTAGGGAACTTGGTAGGCCCCTTCCAAATATCTTTCTCTTCACCTTTACCATCTTTTAAAATCATCTTCATTTCAAATTTGCGCGGGTGTGACTCAAAATTACTTACCTACGTCGTCTTTCCCTAGATCTGCGTCGCCTACGATCCCTGTCTCGATCTCTGTCTCTGTCACGTTCTCTAGATTTGCTTCGACGTCGACGTGAGGGTGAGGGGGATCTGCTGTGGGCCATAGCTATAACTGTCAAACGGCACGAAAATAATGAAAATAAAATGGACAATTAAGGCAAAATAAAGCAAACTAGTTCACTGTTTCAATAGGGAAATATGAGTAAACACTTACTCAATTTATCACAAATGTATATCAAACTACGAAAACTATGACATTAAACCTTCCAGGTATTGCGCAATAATAAAGTATGCACATTATTTTACTTACAATGACAAAAATACAAAAACTTCAGCATGAATATTTGTGACAAGGTTAAGAAAAAAAGTAATTGGAATTGTTAAGAACGTAATAAAGCGGCATAGAAAATATCATAAATGAAAAATAATATACATATATCTTCAAGTAAAATGATATAACTTTTCACTTGATATCTTACCTAACCTAAAATACGAAACTTGACGTTACATCTGGTTACTCGCTGCCGTTGTCACAGAGAAATGGTACAGGAAGAGTCGCATCGTAAAACAATTGCAAGTGCACGAAAAGAATCGAATCAATTTTCATGGCCACCAACCAACTTTAACTCAGGGTAACCAACTTTCCCCCACTTTTGTTATGACGCCAGCTGCACCAAGTGGACATAAGCAGGAACCTGATAGTAACATAACCTCTGCTTCAAGAAAGGGATTCCAGAAACGTAAGTGTGTTTATTGGTTTTGCTTCATCTACCAAAATTTATTGTAAAGAATGAGTCCATAGCTACTCAATTTATTATTGGGGGTTATTTCACTTTGTCCATTTTAATTTTTTTTAACCCAGATGAAACCCACCGTAGTCGCCGACGAAATGTTCCCAGAGGGTGCTGGTACATACATGGATTTGGAGGAGGTAAATGTGGTGCCAACATTTATCCGGATATGTTTGTGATGCGAGTGGGTTTTTGTAAGATTTTTTTCTCTTTTTTCCCAGGCTGGAGGATCAAGTGGCCTGCTTATGGACTTAGCAGCTAATGAAAAAGCTGTACATGCTGACTTTTTCAATGGTGTGTAAATAAGTATTTTCCAGTGAAGTCAACAATGAAATTATTTTATATATTGCCCATACCTTGCAAGAGGTATTTGCCTTGTTTACTTGAGCACTAATATGCTCTTTTCTTCTACCATCTGTAGTTGAACTATGATTGAAAGTTACCTAACGTTGGCAATGCTCAAAATGATAAAGCTAACAAATTAACTTGGGTAATAGCTCAAAAGATCAGCATGAGGAGATATTTATAAAATTCCTGCAATGGGCTGGAGTTGTGCAAGTCATAGTATCTTTAAGGTTTTAAAGGTTCTCATTTGATATGTTAACAGAGGACCTGAGAGTAGGGGTTTAAGATATTGCAGTTTCACTTTTTTTGGCAGAAAAATTTAATATACTTCAGCCTGTTTCTGTCACTTCTTAATAACTTGTTCTTATTCGTTCTTTATTCAATGTCTAAATATCCAGTAATTGAAATCATATTTATGTGCAATCATGTGCAATCCCATACATAATTTTTCTTGCAAGAAAAATCATAAAATTTAAATAGTTTATTGTATGTATTGTAAACAAGGAAAATTAGTGTTATGCAATATTTACTGCACTGTGTAATTCAAGATTACTATATTTGAATAGACTCAAACATGTAGTGTTGTCTACAATACTAATTGTACTAAGTAATTCAATATTATGTCTTGTGCAATTTTTGTATGATAGAACTAATAGTGTATACTTCAATTTATTTAATCTTCACTTGATATAAATCAGCTGTTTGTGTCATCCAATCTAAGAGTTTACATGCGAGTGACATTTAAACTCCAGATTGGAGGACACCGTAACAGCTGATTTACGTCTAGTGCAAGACACTGGCTTTATTGCGAGTTCATGGACGTTTGGCTAAAACCTGATCTGATCTGATGTAACTGAGCAGATAGGAAAGAGACTGAAAAGGAAAGGAAATATTTTGTGGTAATAGATGAACTGCTTTTGCTGCTAGACTACTCGAAGAAACTAACTGCATTGGTTAATTAGGTTCAGAATTGGATTTGATAGTACTCCCTAAGAAATACTCCCAGTTTCTCATACTCTTGCATGTAACAAATCAAGATTTCAAAATAATGGGTGAACATAGTTAAAATTCAGGCTGATAATTAAACTTTTTTCATAATGCATAAAGTGACTAAGGCAATGTTCTGCTTTTTTTCAGACTTCGATGACCTGTATGACGACGATGATTTACAGTGACAAAAATCATATGTAAAAATTATGTAAACATATTAAAGTTATTTATAATGTTCATCACACTAAAAATTATCCATATGTACAATGTAATCCCAATGCAAGAACAGGGTTAAGAGAAGGAATGTAATTAATGTGAAAAAATTGCAATATTGTCAGAAATCCAGGTGTTTTATTTATTGTGAAATTTCACAAAAATCTAATTGCCTATATTCTCAACTAAAACTAAGTCTGGAACACAGGCACCATTTTACAAAAACAAAAAACAATACAAATTGCACAGCTCCCTTTCTCACAGCCACCATGCTCGACATGTGGGAAAGACAGCCATATTTAAAACATTCTTACACGCTTTCGCACACTGAAATAAACGTTACTCAAAGCATAAAGATTGCAGTAGATGGATTCTAGAAATAAGGTATTCTACAAACTTACACATACCAAAACAAATCTGCTTCAAACAGAGTCCCCAGTCACACACGTGTGCATCCTAATATAATCCACACCATGGGCACATGATATCCTGAGTTACGTATCTACCTCTTCTGGAATGAAAACTAACTGAGGCAGATCAACTTTGTATGGCAAAATATTCGCAAGAATTCCACCCTATAACAAGCACTACAGTAACACTGGCACAATGTGACATGCACTGTAATGTGCACTCTTGAAAGATGTTATATTTTGTATAATGCTGTTGATTAGATATGGTGGCTGTATTCTTGCTTCTTAAATTTATTCTAATCCCAATTTGTACAGTGGCATGTGCCAAGCACAAATGCCATAATCAGCCTCAAGGCCAAAAACATCTCTCCTACAAAAAACATTTGAGAAAGCAGTGAAATCTTGCTGTAAACCACTGTTTGTGCGGTGAAGTTTGCTTTCTTGAAAATTTAAGAACTTGAATTTGTTATTCACAACACAAGCTATTCAATCTCATATCAGCCTTCTCAAGCATTGTACTCTCTGTAATTGTCTTACGTGAAGCTTCTACAAGTAAAATCAACAAGATTTCACTGTTCTCACATGTTCTGGTGCTGGGCGCCTCTTCAATCAAAATTGCACTGGTTAGCAGTGCTTGCAGAAATAAATCCAACAAGGAAAATAAGGTACAACTTTCAAAACTAAAGTGCCAAGCACAACTTCAACAAGAGAAACATGACTCTCAAGTCAATACTCGAGTTCTCAATAAATCTGCAATTTCAAGGCCATGTAACTCCTACTTCCAAGGCAATATAGCTACCTCAATTCCCCCATATTGCACAGTAAGCACACAAAAGGAGACCGTTCCAGAAGTGCATTTCATTGAAAGAACAGTGGGAACTGAGACTTTCAAAAATCACTAAAAAAACAGAATGTGTTCAAATTTTCCAGACGTGTATTCAAATCAAATGACACCCTGGAAAACACAGCCCTACCTCATAGCATTCATTGACACATACACACCTATTTCCTCTCTCGCGCTCTCACTCTTCCTCTACCCCCTCTCACACTCCATCTTCATGAAGTAGTAACTTCAGAAAAGTTAATTAATCAATTCAGAGGGATTCTTTTATTCTGGGGCTGGACGGTGGATTTCAACTTCAGAACTTTGGAAACAAACATCAATGGATGACATGGTTATCCTATAAAGTGTACTCACACGAAGGGTCAGGGAGCAGGTGCCAAAGGGAATGAGACGAGGAACAACTTCCTCTCTGTTTAATAACCCCAAGCACAGTCATGAGGCTACAGTTTATTTTGTTTTTCTTTTGAGCTACGTGGGCAAAATTGGCAATGCCTAACTTGCAGCCTAAGGCAGCTAGTTCACTTCAAGGTCAGAAGAAATATCAGACTCTTCATCAGAGAAGTCGTGCAGAGATGGCGACAATGGATCAGATAAAGAAGTGTGGGATGACTGGCGTGACAATTCACTGGTCCCAAGATTTCCTTCCAGTTCATCGACGGTAAGAGCAGACGAGGAGCTGGGGCCAGCCCCAAGCTCTGGCAGAGGGTCCACCTGGCCTGTAGCCAACTCTGCAACATAATAAACATCTTTGATCAGCACTGCATACACAATTCATTATGACAATTAAATTCAACTGGAGTGTTTAAGTTTTTATATATAATAGGAAAGTAATCAAATAGTGGGATGAGGAGATTAAAAAAAGAAAAAAGTTTGGCTTTCTCAAACACTTTTCAGACACCTTCCAAATCTGTCTACTTTTCAATTCTCATTACATCTCAATCCCACTCAAACTGCTTTTCTCCACGTCTTGTATTTCACTTGCTCCATCAAACATCACAAATTGTTATTCTCCTTAAGATACAGTAAATTATTTGTTTGTTTCACAATATTACATTAATTCTTATATTTAATCAATTAACATGCAGGGCTATGTTTCTTCTTCTTTACTGAACTAAAACTCTGAATTCTATAACAATATTTCAGCAATCTCTGAATGTTTTGTGCTCAACCTAGATTTTTCCAATTTTAATCTATATAAATAAAAATGAATCACTGAAATGTATGTAAGTGCATAACTTTCAAACGACTGCACCAAATTGGATAATTCATTTTTTGTATATTTGTTATTGTCAGGGCCAGGTTTGTATAAAAGAAAATTTTAAAAAATTTCATAATATGAAAAGTGAGTGAGTGAATGAGACAGAATACTGTGAGAGATCTTCAATATATTAACAAATTATTAAAAGAGGAAAAGTGAGAAAGGTGAAAAGAGGGAGAGAGGGGAAAGAAAGAAAAATGTTAGGGGGGAAAGTGAGAAAAGGAAATAGAGAGAGAAGGAAAGGAAGAGAGAAATGGGGCAGTCAGAGGGAGCGGTAGAAAAAGAAAGTGAAAAAGAGGGAGGGAAGGAGAGAGGAAAAGAAAGAGGGGAACATATAGGAAGAAAATAGAGGCAAAAACACAGAAAGAGAGATAGGAAAAAGCAAGAAAAAAGAGAGGGGAAAGAGAGAAAGAAAATAAAGAGTGAAAAGAGAAAGGGAGAGGGAGGGCAGGGCAACATTGCTGGGTTTTGGTAGTTACAAATAAAACAGAAAGCTTGTGTATTATTAACTTTGGAGGTTCAAAAAATAAACTACCTTTGTAAATATAACTTCTGAACACAGAATAACTGTTTGAATTATTGCAGCAATTACAACAAAAGTACCATTGATATTGTTAAAGTCCAATTTTTCTGTAGCGGATGTTCTAAAAATGTTTGGTGTAGAACTACTTTAAAAAAAATTGAAAGTGACAATTTCCAATTTCAATGGAAACTATGTGGACCTGCAACATTTATTTATACATGCATGTTGCCATTTTTGAGCAAAAAATATAATTCTGTACGTGAAGTTCATTTTGAGAAAATGTCATTAGAGCTGCATGTAAAATACCCTCCAAAATTAAAATCTTTTCAAATTTGAGGGATTGTGACATCATCCCAGGGAATTTTTTTTCGTGAAAATCCTATGTACAATTTCGGTATTAATGTTGTTGACAGACATTTGGGCAGAATATCAAAATACTTTGTTCGGTATGAAGGCCCCACAAAACATTGACAGTGTTGTTTTTAGCTGGGACGTGGTTATCCTAACAGGAGCTTAGTTACAACTAAATTTCTCAATTTGAAGCTTCCAATTGGATCCAGCTGATCAAATATCAATTCCACCAATTTTTAACTAGAGAATACTTATTTGAGAAAGTAGGAGCAGGAAAAATCAACTTTTTTGGTATCAGGAACAGAGGAAAGGAGTTTTCCTAACTAAAACAATGGTGCTTTTCGCTGCAGCATTACAGTACTTTCTATAAGTATGCAAATAGAATATCATATGCTTTTCAGTCTTTCACTGATGTGTAAAATAATTTCAAAATGAAAAATCACTTGGAACTTACTTCTCTCTAAGAGCTGTGCACACACTCAAAACAAAATGTACATAGTTTTAGGGTATTCAAAGAAAACTAGACACAAGCACAGGATTAGAAAAGAAAAGAGTCAAATAATGTATCAAGATGTGAAGAAGAAATTAAGAACAGAAAACTGCATTCATTCAAAAATAAATCAAGCAGATTTTGAGAAAACTAAGAACATGGGACATTCATATTGTGATTTACCCTTTTAAGGTAAAACATTCTTCCAGGGAAATTTATGAATTTGAATTTTAAAGAAATTAAATCAAACTTTATGGAAAACTGCAACTGGCTCCCTAGAAGCTGCAAGTCATTAATACAAAATTATTAATATAAAAATCTAATTTACTAATTCAATAAACATTCATCAAAGCAATATAATATTGTCATTTCAATGTGGGCCATGGATGTTTGGAGGGGACAAAGCTAAGAAAAACTTGTGGTGCTACACAGCACATACTTTCTCCTATTTGTAACTTTTGAGAATTCAAATTTCAAAACTTCAAAGAGTTCAACAAAATGGCCCCTGCAATATTTTTATAAGTGTCCTTTGCATGTTGTGAGAACAAAATTGGAGCCTTTTTGATAAAATCTTGTTTTCAAAATTGTAATTATTGTAAGAAAAAATTTAAAAAATGCTACTCGTATTAAGAAAAGAAAAGAAAAGAAAGAAAGAAAGAAAGAAAGAAAGAAAGAAAGAAAAAAAAGGGCACACAATCTTATTTAATAATCTATTTTTGAAGAACCAATTTTCAACAAAATAAAATCTATCTTCAATATTGTAATTTTATGAAGCTGCTAAACAAGTTTTAAATTATTTCAATCTTTAAAAATTCAGAGTATTCAACAAAAATTGGATCAGTGCTTATTTTATAAACATTTTGCTCTATTCAAGGAAAAAATTTGGAGCCATTTTTGAAAATGTCATTGGTCTTGATTGTAGAGTACCCCTAAAAATCAAAATATCTATTTCAAATTCAAGAACATCAGTCAGATCAATCAGGTAATATAATTTTGATAAAAATCCTGTCTATGGTTTAGCCACTAGCATTTTTCACGAACAGACCTTTTCTAATTTTTCAGTATCCAATCTTAATTCAGATTGAAGGTATCGCAGACAAACAAAACATGGATTCTGAGTCACAACATATTTGATAAAGTTATTTACTAAATATAGGAAAAGAATTATCCATTTTTCAGGATCAAAACCCCTAATACAAGTTTTTATGCTGAAAAATTGCTCTTTTCTGCCGCTGCATTACAATACTTCCTCTTTACTTTGCAAGTCAAAAACAAGGAAGTAAAATGAACATGAGTGATTTAATGAAATTGCTTCCATTAATCAAAATTATGATTATCAACTTCTTCTAGAAAAAAGTGAGGAAAGCACTGGTTAGGGTTCACCACATTGAAAATCTTGATTTAATGCACACGTCTGGTAAGGTGTGTGCAATAAATCAAGATTTGCTATGAATTGAGATATTTTAAACATACAAGTCAAAAAGAAAAACAAAGGTTTAATTACTTCTACATAACCATGAGTGAAATATGGAGGAAGAAGAAAAAAAGAAAAGGAAAGAAAGAAACCCAATACTGAAATCAAAATAAAATATAATCTTGCCCAAGACCCCATCTCAACAAAAAATTTAAAACGAATATCATTGTAATTTTTATTGTAATCATCTATATTTATCACATTCATTATTTTAGGCCAGAGCAACCAGTCGAACTATCTTGAGAAACAAAGAATCTATCTTGATTATTTTTTAGCACCTATTTCTAAACACCAAATTAGACTTTCAAAATAAATGAACTATGTATAGGAATAAAACTGAACAATTCTTTAGTTTATATTCAACGGTTATAGCTGGATAAAACAGTGAAAATCCCCCAGTTGATTTTGAATCTTTATTTCTTGTGTTAAATCCACTTCTTTATATCCTATTTGTAGAATTTTAATCTCTTTTTCCTCAAGATTATAATAAAAAGTTGTTTTTTTTCCAGCTTTAATTTTTTAAATTCTTTCTTCATACAACTGTTTTTGAAAACAATGGCATACACAAAATATATATACACAAGACATTCTTCAAAACAACTTTATAGGAAATTCAATCATTAAATTTCTTTATTTGTTTTCCATGCTTTATTTTGGAGGGGACTTCACCAAAAAAATAAATTATGTTTTATCACAATCCTTATCATTTGTAATTTTTTCAAAATTTTTGGAGTGATGCTCTATTTTTAGAAAATGGCTGATGTATTATTGTATCTGTGTTGTGTACAATAAATTATATTGCCATAAGAAATTCGTTTTATGAAATATGTTATTTCAGCCAAACTAACTTATATCTTTATTACACCAATTCTGTAATACTTTTTTAAATTTGTTCACATTTTTGAAAAATAAAATTACTATATTTTTGCAAACAATGTGGAAATTGGATGTAAAATTATTAAAAACTAACATAAACATTTTACAAAAAAGATTTAAATTTTGCATATTTATAAATTAACTATTACAATTATATTATTTATTTTCTGTTAAAAAGTAGGTTTGTAGAAATTTATTGCCAGTTTGGTCAACTTTTGAACATGGCACTCAGAATCTTTTATTCTTGGGTAACTTAAAATAAAATATATCAAAGAAATTCGAAAAAAGCATTTTGATTCCTTTGATAAGGTGTTTGAACGTTTCCCAGCCCATGCCATGGAACTGCAATGTGCACTTTCAGCCATCAAATTTTAAACATTTCTAGTGGATTTTTCCTTTTCAAACGAATTCCAATGATTTTTCTGTTGAAGTGAAAACTACCCCTAGCTCTACTACTGAACAGAACCTTCAGAAAATCAATTGAAATTGAAAGCATTCTAAAACCATAGAAATATGCCACCATAATCCCAGAATTAAAGATAATCTCTTGCTAATAAATTATAGGCCTATCAGCCAGGCATGTGCAGTAGAGATGATTGAGAGTATTATAGCAAAGAAAATTCAAAAATACACCTACTCAACAACCTGGCTTTGAACCAGATCGATCCACCACAAGAAACCTGATAGCCTTGGCACATAAGGAGTATAAAATATCATATTCGAGTAACCAATGTGATACATCTTTATTATGACAGTAATCTTAATATTCCACTTTAAACCCCCTCTAATAGAAAGGGAGGGAAGCAGCACTCGTGAATAACAACTGTCTTCACCAACAAAGTTTTGTGATTAAATGTTAGTAACAGTCTTTCAAAACCTCATTCAGTTATAAGTGGGGTTCCAGAAGGATTAGTTCTCCAACCAACCCCCTTTGTAGGTTGGCACAGAAACTACATTGACAATCTTCACCAATCCAACTGAAGGTTATGACTAGAGACCGGAAAAATATGTAGTATGAAACATCAAAATATGTAATGAAAACAGTAAGAATATGTAATAAATATGTAAAATCGGATATAATATATAATATTAAAATACACTGATTATAAAACACCTTTACATAATACGAAATTACATTTATAAAAAATATCCTAAACAAATTTTAAAAATAATTTGGAGGGCATAAGTAGATGCACTCTTTGCACCATACAACTTTCCTGTCAGCAGTAAAAGCTTTATCTATTGCTATCCAGGGCGTAATTTGGCAGACCAGACTAGATGCAATAGAAGCAATCATACAAACTGGCGGAGGGTCTACGACCAGCAATCTTCAGCGAGCAGCAACGGAAGTGTGACACGTCAGTCATCAAAGTTTCTCAGAAATGAAGGTTAAAGGTCACAAAATATTGGATTAGAGATACTTTTCACATCTAGTGTGAAAATGATCTCAATCGCTTCCCACCACTGAGGTAACTGAAGCAGGTGTGCCGAGAACATTCAAATGTGTGTTCATATAGCCTACCTTGAGAAGACAGCATGCAGTAATAATGGAAGGAAAAACAAAAAAAAACTTTTTAAAAAAAATACTTTTCATAAAAAAAGTAATACAATTAAAGATAAATGATAGAATAATTTTTTTTTCTGAAAATAGCAAAATATGTAAAATATGAAATAAAGAACTAAATATGTAAAAATATGTTACGAAAAAATTGGATATTGTGTTAGGACAGAGATGATTCGCCAAGATTACAATTTTGACAACGGTATGTAGAAAGACAAAAATTATGTAATTACATAAAAATTCCATCTCTAATTATGACATATCTACTACAGATAAATGAATGGTCAAATCTAGGACAATTACTTCTTCACCATGATAGATGCTATTCTTATCTTGATCCCCAAATTCCATCAAACTGGAAATTACAATTACATCATTATCTGACAAAAATCCTTTGTGAAGGGGAGTCAGGAGTCAAAGCAAAAATCTGAACTTGAATCTTTCTCTCTTCATCTGCATGGCAGTAACGTGGGGTACAAGTCTCTCATGTATGTTATATCTTTTGAACAAATTCATCTAGATGGCTAACATTCGCCACGTAAACTAAGGCACATTCAATTCAATTCAATTTAATTTTCACTAAGTGCTAGAGAAAAGATCATTCTTTACTGTTGCTTGAACTGTAAGTTTTATCTTCTGCAAGTTTAGTTTGCTTGTTACCATGATAAGGTGACTGGTTTCATAGAAGAATTAACTGCAACACTGATTTCTGAAAAATGGTGATTTCAAAACCACAGCTGTCCCATTATCTCTGAAACTACACAAGTGATAATTTTCAATTTTTTGGAGGAGGTCAATTAAGTAATAATGAATATATATGGTAGCAAAATAAGGACAGAAAATTTTTTATAACTCAGGATTTCTGCATAAAAGCACAGAAAAATATGTAATTTTACTTGAAACTTCTGTAAATTACAAGTAGTATTTAAAAGATGTTAACCTGCTTGTAATTACTTTAAATCCTCTAAGCTGCTCCCAAAATTTTACAACACTAAGATTGAATACAGGCTCAAATGAAATTCTGAAATACAGGTTCAAATATTCAGTCAAATTAACCTGGAAGAGACAGTTTTATGACTCCCTCAAAGTTCAGTGTCCCCAATAATAAGAAAATGTACACAGTATATATGATACCCATTCTTAAATAAGCCTTTATACATTGAGACCTCTATTTAAAGCATTTTAGCATTTTGAAAAGCATCAAGAAAGTTCACATGGAAACCCACTCAATTTTGTCATCTCACACATCTCAAAATATGTGGAAAAATGTGTCCTCACACTACAAGATAGAAGAGAGATTATGAAAATTTGCCAATTCTGATTAGTAAATACAACATCCAAAACTTAAATGAGATCTTAAAGAAGTCACTGCACTAAAATTGAAGATCATCTGAAACTTTGAAAGGAGAATGCGAAGAACAAAACTCTGAGGCACTTCCTCCCCAACAGCTGGCAATGATTGGAATTTTTTCCCCTGACTGCGATTCAAACAAGACAGTTCAAAGAGAAGCTGGTCCATATGAACTTCTATCTAAGCATAATATCCAATGTTTTCATTACATATTTTTTAAATATTTAGTACTATATTACATATTTTGCTATTTGCACAAAATATTTTTTTTATTCTATCAATTGTCTTCAATTTTATTACCTATCTTCAAAACAAATTAGCATTTTCCCCTACATTATTACTGCACGCTGTCTACTTGAGGTACTAGACAAGCTATGTGAAGATGCTGTAGATGTTCTTAGTCTGGCACACCTGTTTCAGCTCTCTATAGCAGGAAGTGCGCTTCAGCAACTCAGAGCATTTTTGTCATTAGGTGTGAAAAGTATCACTAAAACTGCATTTCGTGACCTACAACTCTAATTTCAGAGTAACCTCAGCGATTGCTGACGTGTAATACTTCGATGAGAATGCTGCCCCCTGCAGTGATCGATTGAATGATTTTTAAAACGTTTGTATTCTTAAAATTTGTCTAGGAATATTTTTATAAATGTAATTTTGTATTACGTTAACGAGTTGTTTTATAATTAGAGTATTTTAACATTATGTATTCAATCCGATATTACATGTTTATTACATATTCTTACTCTTTTCATTACATGTTTATGTACATATTTTGACGTTTCATACTACATATTTTTTTGGTCTAGTTATGATTCATCAATTACTTTCTGACATCTATATCTATTACTCTGGGTCTATCTACTAGAGTACCCGTGCGAGAACTCCGGCATGTTACACTCCAGTTAAAATAGTAGTCCCTTCAAGGTCACAAGTTGTCAGGAGATAAATTTTAAACTTTTCTTTATGAATATGATAGAAGAAAAAAGATAAAAATGTTAGGTTTACAACACGGCAATTTATTGAAAGTATTGGTATAATATATAAAAATCCACAAAAAGAATATACACGAGTCTACAAAGTATTTTAGATTTGTTTATTGTTTTTAGTTATTACGTGGAAGAGGAATGTTTAGGAGCTGGAACTCACAGTTAGAAAAATGTAAACTTTTTTAGTGGAAAATTGAGCGAGGTAGATTGAAAATTTCTAAATAGGGGGCAGGACAAGACAGGGTTTACTAGGCGGGGAAGGGCGGAACAAGAATACAATGAGACAGAAGTAGGCCTCGCCGCACAGCATGAATAAATAGAATTCCTCTTCAAGGCTAACAATTTACTGCAATAGATACCAGGGCAACACCGGGTACTTCAGCTAATATATTATAATTTATTAATATTAATTCCCAATCCTTCTGCCTACAGAAATTATCCACTTAAATAAAAAACATAATTCATATTTAAACTAGTCAAACGAGAGTAAAATGAAACCTTTTGAATCAAAAGATTCTTGATTTCAAATTAGTGTTCATTTAAAGCATGCAATAATTGCACTTCCTTCCTACATTTGAGTTAGACTGTTTTTCATGTTTTTTAAAGAGTCGTCTGCCCATAAGACGGACTTGTTAATTTATTTCATATCACTATATACAACAAATAACAGAATGATTTAATAAAAATACAACACAAAAACGAGCAAGAAATTCACTGTTCAAACATTATTTTGCCCCTTGTCAAAAATGTTAATTTAAGGCAGAACTTCAAAAGAAAATACACACGAAATGAAGTAATAAGTAGAAAAGAATATAAACAATTCAAATCTCCAAATTATTGAAAGAAAATATACTTTGGCACAAAGCAACCATTCTTTATATTCCTAGGGTGCTTTGTACTTAAGCTTCCCTGCTACTGCTTGCATGTATACCCTAATTTTTGGATTTGGAGGGGAAATGAGAGCGAAGTCAGGGAAGTGCCAGCTTTCCCAAGTGGGCAAGTAGCTGGTGCTTTTGGACATCCTTAATGCAAATAGTGGAGTTATTGCACTTGCTCTTGAATTCTTTGCCTTTTGTCCAGTGGCAAAATATCTCTTCCAAATTACTTGAATTATTCCTAAACTAGTTTACCACTAATAAAACACATACACTCAAACAATAGACATACAATACAAATATAATACAGTAAAATCTGTCTAAGCCGGAATTGATCGGGACAAAAAAATTCTGGTTTAGGGAGGTTTCTATTTGATGCAAGGTTAGCCATTTTATGACACTTGCAATATTGATATTTCTGCTTTGAAAGTAGTAAATTACATGACCTTATTATAATTATCAAAATACATTAACATGTAACATATTTACAGAAGAAATTGCCAATAAATGAAAATTAAACATTCTTCATTGACAGTTTCCAAGTTAAAAAGTACACAATACCTTAATGCCTAGTGGCTGTTTACGGACAGCTTGCCGACTCATTCAATGCACGTGTCACAACTCAGTAATAGGATTGGAAGTTGTATGAATAGAAGCTATGCCTGTACACCTTCTCATGTTTAGAGAGTTGGGAGAGAGGGAATTCCCCTATAGTCTATGCCACGAGAGACAAATATGACCCCAAGGTCGAATTCTACACTGACAGTCGAAGCCCCTCTCCTTCAATGTCCAGCTGCCACGACTACCTAAATTGCGTGACACAGAGATAGAGAATTTAAAACAGGCTTGCAGATGCATTCATTTTATTTAGAACATTTCGCATCTCTCTGTCAATTGCATTAAATTCAAGGAATTCCATTTTATAAAGATTTTTTTCCTGCAGGACATGAAAAACCATTACGTTTCCGAGTTAAAGAGGTTCCGTTTTATGCTGTGTAAAATGCCATTTAACAACACGGGCCAGAGAAATTTTCTGAAGGCATGTTTCTGGCAGGCTTTCAAACAGGTTCTGATTTAGACAGATTTTACTGTACTTGGAAAAAAGTTGAATAGTGCTACAAGTGAAATCATGTAATATGCTCAAGAGATGTGTGTTTAACAGACAGCAACACTGAAAAATATAAAATAATTATAGGCCAGGAGCATTAATTATTGCGAATGAGATATTTTTTTCACCTCTAACATATGGCATGAAATAAATGTAGAACTTCAAACATTTTCCTAAAAATTGAAATCCTTGTAAAGTTGTTTTGACAAAGTTCTCATCAATGCACATATGAAACTGCATATGCACATATGCACCCTGAAAGACTGATTTTTCTCCCAAACCTTCATTTGAAGAAAAATAAGAAAGAAAACTGAAAAATCACAAATTTTTTAAAACTAAAATCATGCAAAGGATGAGGATGGGATTTTGAGAATAGAAGGGAGAAAAGTTTCATCAAAATTGAAAAACCCTGTGGGCTATTTTCATGATCCAACAAGTTATAGCCTTTCCTTACTTTCCAATTTTGGAGATGTTCTGTAAATAGTACTATGTAAAGTAAATTAAGATAGTCACAGACAGCCACATGTGACAATACTGCAGTTGTTGAGAAAATCCTGAATCTATGTAATTTCAATTATTTAATTGTTTTATTTAAATAATTTATAAAGATTCTGGAGTGAACAATTAAAGAAATATTATTTTCCTTTAACTTGAATTTTTCCAATTTTGTGTATCACTTCACGATTTAGTTACAAAAAAACCCCCCACCAACCCACATCAAACAAATGTAAACAAAATATGTTTAGAATTATACTCACGAATAACATAATTTTCCAGTGATTTTGGCACCATTGATTTGGCCCGCTGGAGGTCATTTTCAGAACATGTTCCATTGTCGAGCCCTACACAAAACAATTTGGTAAAACAACACTCTAATAGATATTTTAGAAGTACAAAATGTGCAAAAATCTTACCTAGCACCATCCCCATTCGTTTCAGAACTTCAATATCATCATGAATCTCAAACTTATCATCAAAATTAAACAGGTACTCCATTCTGCAAATAATATACAAAATCACATGAGAAACCATTTTAATATAACTTAGATTAATATCCAAAACTCTGTGGAAAAAAAGAATTACTTGTCATGAGAAATACTGCAGTCAATAACAGTCTTCTTGCTGGTATTCACAATAATGAATGGCAGCTGAATTGCTGAATTAGGTGGAGGCACCCCTGAAACTTTTTCTTGTTGCCGATTTCGTTCAACAAGATTCTTAAATGAAATTTGCTGCAATACCAAAAATTTCAGTATTATAATTTCAGTAAGAAAATTACCATTTAATGACATTTATGTTTGCTTTTTCAAAACCACACCTGCAAGATGAGATCGTGCAACTGTTGGGTTTTCAGTTTAATGCGCTCTACTCTCCTTTGCTTGTCTTTCTCCAAATTAACACATTCTTGTAGAGAATTTGTTGGTAGTCCAAGCCATCTTATTTCCTTCTTCTCTTTTGATATAATGTTCATTGCCATAAGAACATTCAAGGCATCATAGACACGTCTTCGAATGTTCTTCTGATCATACTGTTGCTGCGCACCAATGTGTTATATAGTGTACACTTACAATAGCAAACAAAAAACCACAAACAAACAACAGATTGTGTAAATACTCTAACAATTTATGTTGTTTTTATGAATGTATAATTATAATAAAGAACTATTGGGAGTCTCTTAAGAAAATTTTCATCTTACAATGGAGTATTAAAGAATGCGATAAACAAAAAATGTATTAAGCTCCATCACAATGTTTGGGTAATTTGTTATAAAATTTCATTACTATTAAATTCTGTCAGTTTCCTAAAAACTAACTGATAATTAAAATTATGCACACCTAGAATGATGCAAAAATTCTTTTCTCTTTTATTTTAATACAAATAATAGCAATATTAATAACTTTTCAATTAACATCATAACAGTTTGGTGGATCCAATTTTGATGTTCAAAAAATTAACTTTAATTACTGTTTCCCAAGGAGCCCACATGTTCAACAATTTAATACAGTTAATACTTCCATTTTATAAAGAATTTTATACTTATATATATTTTTGGAACCTCTAATGCAATTGCTCAGTACATTTCTGTACCAATGCAAGAACATAGGTAGAGATACAACAGTAATATGAAGGTCAACTCAACTTTTCAATTGATATATAAAAGTTAATGTACAAAAGTTCTGAATGAAAAGGCAAGTACTTTTAGCAATCATTTTTCAATTTTTAAAGAGTATAAAGATCTAAAGAAAAAACATTTTTAAAAAAATCTTTTGTTAATGTTTATTTTCCGAGGAGTCATTTATTTTAACTCTGCTTTCCAGTCAGTACCAATATTGTCACACACTCAGAGTACAATACAATTTTCTAAAGCACCTTTAACTGTGCCATTTTAACACAAGGAGTGCTTTAAGTGCAGGTTTATGACAAAATGTGTACCTGGTCCATTGGTGAAGTCATCACACTAGGATTGGTAAACTCTGCAACAAGTTCATCTGCCACTTCATTGTATGATGTAGTACCTTTCTTACATACTTTTTCACATACTTTCATGGAAAAATGTCTTAAACCTTTGCCAACTTTTTCCGATTTCCTACGTTTGCTGAAATACGAAAATTCACATCATTATTATTTATTTTTAAATATTGAAACAAAACAAAAAACTAGATCTTTTGGAAGTACTTGACCATTAATTTACATGCACACTAGGGTGACCCTTATTTTGAAAAAGGTGGAATTTTACTGACCTCCATCTGGAAATTGGTTTAGATTGTCAAAAAAATGAACCCTGAATTTTTTCAGATTTTTTCAAGCAAAATACCCTGTGCTGGTAAGCAGTTGAAATTTAACACCATTTTTAAATAGGTTTTTTGATAATAATAGACTTTCGAATGTTCCTTTTAGAAATTTCTTTGTAAAATTATGAAACTTGGTATACGTAGGTTTTTGGGGTCACCGAGCTCGAATTGGTTGTCAAAAATTCATTTTTGACAGTCCTAGCTGTCAAAAATACCATCAATTTTGTTGCTTGAGCTCAGCTCGAAAGCTTAAGTACATGAAGTTTCATAATTTACAAACTTTCTAAAAATGTACTGTTTGAAAGTCTATTATTGTCAGAAAAGACCATTTAAAATCCACGTTAAATTTCAACTGCTTACTAACACAGGTTATTTTGCTTGAAAAAAATCTGAAAAAATTCAGCTCGATTTTTTGACATTCTCAAACATTTTCCGGGTGAAGGTCGAAAAAATTCCACCTTCTCACAAAATAAGGGCCACTCTAATGCACACAAGCACACACAGCTGCAGGTATTGCTTGTAGCCAACTCTGAACAGCAATACTCCTCCCCTAAATTATAATTCAATTAATAAAAGAAATTGTTAACATTCCCTCCTAAATGCTAAAACGTTCAAATACAATTCTTATATAATTTAAAACTACCTAATTTGTTTAGTACATTTGACTTCTGCCTATTCACAAAAGCAAACTGTGTCAAGAATCTGTTAGAAAGAATACATAACAGACATAAAACTCAAATCATTTTGTTTTGAAATAGCAACTAATTTAGTTAAACAGTAAAATATCTTAAATGTTCATTAAAAATTAACTTTAACAGTTTAGCTCAGGTGTAGTCCACATCATTCACAACTAACCACTACAAGCAGGCTAAAATTCTATGGGCTGAAATATAATTACAGAGTTTATTACAGTTCAAAACTTAAAACAAAAAATAAAAATGAAGAATAATTACAATGTGCATGTAATTAGATTATTAAACAACAACAAATGTAACTCTCAATGAAAGTTCATGTATCAGAGGAACTAAATTCACATAAACGTTTCTTTATGTAAAACACTTTCAAACCCTTGAGATTGACCAAACAAATAAATATAAGCATACACATGTTTATCACTGAATACAACAGAATGAATTTACTTCTAAATTTTGCATTCAACGTGCTGCATTTTCAATAAGAACCTAGCAATTTGTATTTGAGAAAATAACACTATGAGTCAGCCTCACAGTTTTTATATTTGGATTGAAATTATTATACAGTCAATGAGAAAACTAAATTTCAGCCCATAACGAAAATATTTTGTGAACACTTTGGTTTACAAAAGCAACAAAGCAGGAAAAAATTGCAAAAAAGCACCTGGATGTAGTTCTGGGAGGTGGGTACAGGATTCACTGGATTACCAAAAGGAGAATTGAGGTACAATTCAGGGCACCAATAAGTTGTCATTCTTTTGGACGGAGGACGACGTTCAACAAGGTAGAACACTGGGATGTAGAATGGAATGTGCAGGTTCAGGTGTAGCTCCTCCTCCTCATCATTTGTGGAACTTAAAATGTGAAAAATTTGAAACAACCTGTTGTTGTATGGCATACACAGCATTTCTCAAACTTTTCAGGGTCACATTAACACCCTAACAAAATTTCAAACCCACTAATGGTTTCTACAGAACTACTGTACAAGAAATTATAAAATATCCATTAAATCAATGTAATTGGTAAATTAAATCACAAATACAAAATATTAATTCCCCATCCAGTATCTAAATATCTCTCCTTGCAATTACTGCAATCAAAAATCGTTCACTAGAAAGTGTTTCTTTTATTTATTTATATTTACTTATTTATTTTCATTTTGAATATGTTTCTACTTCAGTTGTTTCAACAGTCTTTTTTCACCTTAGCTTGAAACATTTTTCAATAAAACTGCTTATTTAAGATGCCAATGAATACTTACTACTCAGGCATGAAGTCGTTCTCAACTTCCTGTCTTTTGCGAGAACCACTATGATCCAGAATGGGTGAAATGTAATTTTTAGGTGGGTTGTTTTGAATTACTTGGTTTTGCTGTGGTGGTGTCAAGCGTTGTGAAGAATTTAGAACCTGAAAATTTGATTGCTGCTTAATAACTCATCCTTTATCACACTGATGCTACAAGTAAAAAGAAAATTATATTAAAAAATGGGCCATTATAAAATCAAACATGGGTAACTTATTTTCTTTTCCCCACTTCCCTTCTCCTTTACATTTGGCTAATTTAAACTCTTATGGTGAAATATTAATAAATTGGACATTATCCCTTCATTCTTCATGTTCGTGATATTGAGCTACTTTTGAACGAAAGACAGAATTTTTCTTCAAATAAAATATTAAAAACTTTTGAATTATTAATAATCAATTCCCGATTCTTCAGGATTATTATTTACCCTATAAGAAATATACACTCTTCTTAGATTTAATTTTAACTAATGAAGCATTCTTGCTTTACACCAATGCTCATGGCATTGTACAATACTCACTACAGAATCTGAAGTCATGTGACGGATTTTTGGCAGGAGAGTTGGTTCTGCAGTCTTTAAAGTTGATACTTTCATAGTACCAGGAGCTGACTGAATTGGAATAGTGACCACTTGAGCAGTCCCTGTTAAACCAAATGTAATCCATATTAAATTTCAATTTAAAATATGTGTGCTTTATTTAATACACAATAGAGGTTTCATTACAATCTCAGCAAATCTCGAGTACTCCAAAGCCTATGAACATACAGGATTAAAAGATAGAAAATTTATTACATCACTTTTAGAAAAAATCACAAGTAAAATATTTTTTAAAACATTCAAATTGTACAATCAATTTTATTCAGCCCAGAATATCTTTAATCAATGCCCATGATAATAAGTTATAAAGTAGCATGTATATTTTGAATTTTTTTTTCTTTTCTAATCAATGGAGCAAATACAGTGTGCCTATCATAACGAAGATTTCTCTATACTTCAGTACTGTTACTTCACTAATTCTGTGCATCACAGCTCCTATTTGCCTAACTTACACATCTACATAAATGCATTGTACAATTTTTTCTACTAAATCTCAATGCCTTTTGCTGCCGCACACACAAATAATCTGTCCAGAAAAAAATTAAGTTCAATTGTGATCTTACGAAGACAATAATCAGATCCTTGTTACTTTACAAAATAAATGTGTTTCAATTCAACAAACTTTATTGTGGTCACACAAGCAAACGCTTAAGCACTCACTTTCATTGCATTACTCACACTCCATGCTTTGTATGTAGTTCAATTACTCAATTGTGCTCCAAAAGCATTTCTGATTCTAATAATATCAGCAATTTGATTTCATAGTTCAGCATCAGAACCATGGTGAAGCGAACTTGACAAATGACACTTTATTATGGTAATATTAGTAACATAAATCCCCCCTATCACAATTATTTTCAGTCAAGCATAATAATAATAATAATAATAATAATAATAATAATAATAATAATAATAATAATAATAATAATAATAACAATAACAACAAGATTACTATTAATTTAGAAATGATTTAACAATATTATTGTTAACAATGCCTAATGCATCTAGGAAGTTCAGGGTGAAGGATATTTTGGGGTGGCATTCTCCTTCTACATCAGCCCAACTACAATTTAACACAAGGCAGGACAGGATATGCCAGTTCTTTTTTCTTTGCTTCCGCTCGAACATTCAATGTGAAAGAAAAAGTCAAATGGGATAACAATTTGTATTTATGTTTTTTTAAAGGAAGTAGTGCTGTGATTTGTTCATTCCTTCACACTGTAGAACATGTTGTTAAGCAGGAAAGCTTTCAATTTACTTTTAAAGGTATGTATTGTGTTTATGCCTTTAATATCATGGCTCAATTTGTGGTAAAATGTAATGCCCTCTATTAGGGTACTTTTTTGAGAAAGTGTAGTTTCAGAATGGGGACGATGTAGGTTATCCATTTGACAAGTGTAGTTGTGTACATCAGAATTTAGAGTGAAAGTGTCTGTTTTCCATGAGAATCTTCTTTGTGAAGACCATTATTTCAAATATATACATGCATGGTAGTGGAAGAATCCGAAACTTATTGAACAAGGGTTTGCAAGACTCCAGCTTACGAGTGCTGGTCATTGTTCGCAGTATTCTTTTTTGGATAATAAATGAGCGAGAGCTTTCACGGGCATTTGCCTAAAATATTATTCTATTTCAAGTGTGAGTGCACATTTGCCAAATACATTGTCCGAAGTGTCTCAATATTGGAGCTCGGCCTGAGGGTGTATAGGGCATAGTAAGATTTGGTCAGCTTCTTATTAAGATTTGAAATGTGAGCATTCCATTTTAGGTTTTCTTGGATTGTTAGACCGAGGAAGGTAGTTTCACGAGATGTTGTTACAGGGTTATTATTTATCAGCAAATGCTCAGAGGTTTTCTTTGGATTAGGTATTCATGAAATTTAGAGAGAATGTCTTGCTGGTGTTCGTGATGAGTTTGTTGTCTTGAAACCATTTTACTAGTGCATGCAAGGTTTTTTGAGTTTCTTTTTCTAATGATTGTTGTGTTTGAATGTGTGAATTCACCAACTCAATTGCAACTGTACAATTGACTTTTGGAGAGAATAATACTTCAATAGAACTTGGTGCTTCAATACAAATAGAAAAATCAGCATTTCATTGTCAATTTGCAAACACTACAACATTAAGACATTTTGTGAATTATCAAATGTGCACAGAACTAATCTTGAAATATTTACAAGAAATTCTTATTATACCCATCAGGTGTCCAGTTTGAAGTCTTAAATATTTGTAACTTCATAATGTTTGGTGTAGCTAAATATAATCTACTCCATCTTTGTGAATCTCTAGGAATCAAGAATTCAGTTTTTCAGTGACTCATTATATCTGATATCTCTAAAATGTAACCCAGTTTTTCCAACTATGATTGGTTTTATTATTTCACAGGCACAGCACAATATACATTGCCACAAATTCAAAATTTAAACATCATATGGCTTTCTTCATATTTTATTTTACAGTGTTGTAGTGAAGATGTCCAAGTGCAGTCTTAACACCCTTCAATGCCCCTTGCTTCAGAGTTGCAGAACTTTCTTCATTTCTGTATCTTCTTTGCCATGTCACTAGTTTTCTTCTGATCTGGAAGATCCTTTCACCAGATTTACAATGTCTCAGCTAGACAAGTTTTCGCTGATTTTTAACTTGTGGTCGGTGTTCAGGAAATTGTCAGGCTCAGCTGAACTGCCACCAATGATCTTGAGTAATTCCCACAGTGGGACGGCTCTCTCAAACTCTTTCATTCACCATAAATATAACAAAAATATCTCATAGGATGCTCTACCTGCAACTGGAAGTGTTAAGTAAATTTCTGAATTTCTGAGGTGAAATATGTTTTTCCAGAAAGTAGCATTTACTATCCTCACTATAACTAGCCTTCTAATGCTTATTTGTTATGTATATGAATGGAGACCACTGATCTCACTTCACTACAAAAGCAAGTTTACTACATCCAAAGTAGACTGTATGAGGATTCAAACAAAGTATCTGACAATTACTAAAATTAGCCTTCTTATGGTACTTGTGACAAGAAAATCCAGTATCAAATTTCAGGGTAAACTTTAAAGGAGTAAAATTAAAATTACCATGTAACCAATCTTTTCCTGCAATTTTTTTAAGGACCTCTCCAAAAGGCACTAAAAACTTTTTCCTACTCTTTCCCTTTTTTTTTCTTTGACAAACTCATTTTGTATCATGATAACATATTAATCCTTCTAATAATAGTTACCAATAATATATATTGAGCATTGCTCTTCTGCCTCCTCACCATCACTAACTTCTTAAATGGCATATTTCAGTTCATATAGAGTTCACTTACTAATTACTTTTTACGATCGGTCTACAATCCATTATTACCAGACTGTATGAATTTTCAATGAACATTTCATCCAACTTATGTTAACTATGAGATTTATCATTTCACATAATGAAAACAATGAAGAAATTATAAAAACACTACAATTTTTGTAAGCCACATTTAAAAAGAAAGGTGTCTTGTTAGCAAAAATGAATTTCTGTTTATGACATAAACAATGTCCAACAATTTTATAGCATTAAGGTAGATTACAATAAAAACACTAAAATCCATTAAAATTATGAATTATAAATACTTCCCTTATTTTTAATTTTATGCAAGACAAATTTAAGTCTTACAGCATCAAATACTGGTAACAATTATTTTGTTTAGTTACCTTAACAAATTAATGTTGCCTGCTATGGCATAATATATGATCCCAATAAATGACCTGCTGAATTTGATGCTCATAGAAATGAACATAAGCACAGTAGTAGCAACCCAGAAGGGTAAAGGGGAAGATTGGGGGCGCGCTTCTGCCTCCCCTCCCCCAAAACTGATGAAAAATTTCCAATTTAATTTAATTCTTTTCTGCAGTCTGACCTTTTAACATAAGTCATTCAAGGTTTCAAATGAATGTATTATAAATGAGAATAAATAAAATAACTTTTAAATTTAGCATAATTGAAACTTTCTTTATAAAAAGATAACCAGGAAACTGGACATAAATACCTACAGCCATTCCCTGAAAAATCCAAGTTGTGTCACAAACAGATCAATTTTATCAACATATCTACATTAATGCATTGCTGTACTGAATCATGAAAATATAATGTTGGTCACCTAAGCACATCACAACAATACCACAAGAACTAATAAACAATATCACTGATCTTCAGCTTCCTAAAAAAATTTGAAACCTATATAAAAAACAAAAACAAAAAAACAATCAATCCTCGAGAATCTCAGCTCCCCCTCCCACTGTAACAATTTACTTACTTTAATAAATTGCCTCTAAATTACATGATATTGAGACTATTACTTTTTTCAAATTGCTAAAAGAATAATTAAATTTTATTTTTTTGCAACTGACATTTAACAAATGTAATAAGTCAATGTAATTTGGAGTTAAAGACCACTTTCACCCTTCATTGAATGTATATAAACAATGAAAGTAAATCCATAAATTGTCACATTGTGTTATATCAACATTATTTTTCATTCATCATACCAAATTCATTCCACTTCTTTATACTTAGAACATACAGATATATTCAATATTTGAGTAGGTGAGAAATAATTGTTTATTACAGCCTGAGAGAGTTAGATGGCGCACACATATTTGACAATATCTTCTAATGACCTGTGATTACTCACTCTGTCCAGTTCCTTTGGAGCCCTGAAAGCTGAGTGTTCGCAGCACCTGGGGTCCTGAAGCAAGTACAGCAGTTCCCTGAAACAAAAGACAATAAGATTTTTAGAAACACAATTCTCTAAACATTTATTTTTAGATTTTTTCAAACAATATTGGCAAATTTGGTACGATTCATTTTGGAATTATTACATTTTTAACTACGAATTTATGCAAGTATTTAAGTGTAATGCTCTGCCCATTTTTTGAAAGTGTAGATCTTTACATTAGCAAATTTATAGGTGCTTTTAACACTGAATAGCTGTATTCCAACAATGCTACTTTCTCCATTGAAAAGCAAAATCTTTCATGAAACAGGTTTGTTCAGTTGAATGTTCACAAATCAATACATCCACTTCAAAGTTCAGTTCATAATAATCATCATTTGGAATTAAATCCAAAACTTTTCCCCACTTCTTTCTCAAAAAATAACAACTGTTCACACTTTAAGAGCTTGTGCTTCCTTCCACGTGATGTAATCTCTCTATATAAGGCTTGCAGCTTTACTATTAACGAATTTAAAAGGTGGGCACTAGTTTAAAGAATCACTTCTTTGATGTTCACAGCAGTAATTATTTGCTCTGGAACATTCACTTCTCTTTACAATAAAGACAGACTGCTGCATTCTGGCCTGTTAGCATCACCCAAAGTCAAGAGAAACACTTTCCATTTTCAAGTTCACAAATTTCTTTCTCAGAAAATGGCCAAAAAACAGAAAATCTGCATAGTTGTAATAAATACATAATTGTTAAGATTATAGCCCATCCTCAAATCAAATCTTTCTGCATCCTGATGATTTTGAACATAATATAAAACACCTGCAAATTTGTGAGTTACAAAGCAAGTTCAACCTTAAGCTTTCACTGTTTCTAATTGTGTAAGAGAATTCATTTTGACCACTAAGATTTAGACTTCTCCCCATAGTATGTCATACACAGTTATGAACCATTTTTGACATTAAATAAATAACATTTTCTACCTGTGAAAATAAAATTATTTTTCCATGAAATAATCACACTGTTCATGAGAAAAATAACATTTTAAGAAATATAATGTATTCCAGAGATACGAAGAAATGCTCAAACATAATGTACATTGTGTACACACCCAATAGATATTTATAGTATAAAAGAACTACAATTTTATTGACAGGGAAAGAAAGAAAAAAAAAAAGGAGAGAAATATAATTTAAATAAAATAATATAAATATTTTGGCTTCAATCTCTATCCGTTTGTTTTCAAAATTAATTTTCTAATTATCCACATTGATAGAGAAATATCACTTGTTAAAAAGAAGTGTCTAATACATTATGTCAGAATATACTGATGCCAGTTAGATGTCCTCAGAGTTAATTTTTTTTATTGTAGTAAATTTTTTTAAAACTGACTGTACCCAGTCTTGAAAAGAAAAAAGAAGAAAAATGTTGAAGTTACTTAGGATTGGATGAGATAGTCTAATTAGTAATTCAACAATTACATTTTCCATTTCAATACGCCTGCAAATTTTTTTTCTGTTACAGAACTTGTGAGAATTGCAACAGAAATCCTGTTTGAGATCAACAAATTTTTACACGTTAATGATATAAATTGTTTTCCTACTACAACATTAACAAATAATGAAATTAGCTAGTTTCTATTGGAATCTATTCATTATTAATAAATTCCACAATATTTTGTATCAGAATCCTTCTAAGTAATTAAAGAAGTAATGCTGAAAAAAATATATTAAAACTGAAATTGAGAAAGGAAAAAAATAACCCTAAGAAATGACACATGGTTTGTGCATGTTTAAAAGCAAAGGCAGAATTTAAATTAACTTATACACGGATTACGGAGATAGCTCGTGGTGACAAATCACACAGCGATAAGGAAACAAAAGGAGACTACTAAGTGCAGCGGAGAACCCACGCTGAGAGAATGGACCTTCAAAAATAAACAGCTAAATTTACTCTCCTCCGACCAAAACATCGCTCCATAACTTTCATTTCACGTCCCGGGGAGCGGCGGCGGTTGAAACGAACACCCAGGGTGCACTTAAAGCCGATATCGCCTTGCGCAGACCGCGCGCGGTAATCGAATAGCAGGCGGCGGCACCGCTGCCACCGCCGCCTCTTTGCCTACGCAATGATAACGATCGTGCTAAAACGTTTCATTCCCGAGGCAGCACTCCCTCCCCGTGCCCGCAATCCTAACGTGCACTCTCACACACACATGCGCGCATGGGGACGGCACTGACCCTAGGCGCACGCCTCCGGCCGGCCACGCGTGCGCGGGGGGCGTGGCGCTGCCAAACGGGTCGCGCCTGGCGCCGCGTGTATGGACACGGGAGGCGGCGGCGGCAGTGGGTGGCAAGGGGCGGGGACGCAGCAACTTCGGTCGTGGGGAACGCGCCCCCGCCTCCGCGCTTCCGGCGAGCGCGACGCAACGCGACTTGCGTCGCGGCGGCGGACGCAGAGCGGCGTCGCGACGCTCCTGCCGGCGCGGCGCTCGCCGGCCCACTGCAGCGCGGCCGCGTGGCGCCTGCGCCGCCGCCTCTGACGACGTCGGCCACGGACGACGCGCCGGCGCCGCGGCGCGGAGCGGCGCCGGGACAGCCCGACGACGCGGGAGGGCGGCGGGGAAGCAACGGCGCGGCGCGCGATGCTTGCCGAGCCCCCGGGCGCCGCGGAGGTAGAGGGCGGCGGCGTAGCCCGTAAAGGAGCCCGCGCACGCTCGAGATACGTGGCAGTTTTATACGCCCGGACAGACTACAGCCTGTATTCTCCGATTAAAACAGAGGGCGAATTGGCTTTTGATTAGCTGGGACGTGGTTATCCGATTGGGAGCTTCAATTTCAAAAATTAAATCGTAACGTAGCTCCCAATTGGATAACCGCGTTGCAGCTCGTCAAAAGTGAATTCCTCCTCTGTTTTAATTGGAATAAAATCACAATCCGGGAAGAGAGGGGTAAAACTGTCAGGAACGAAATCCACCGCCTCTCGTTTTTTTTCGCTTCTTTAATTATGGAACCTTCCACTCCTTAAATAGCCCTCATAATCTGGGGTGAAGATGTTTTACTCGTTCTGCCCGGGAAAACACGAGTGGCTAGACCATACCTGGCAGGTGAAATTGCCATGCACTAAATCCACCGGCTCGCGATAGTCTTTAGAATACACAGTGCTCGTGAAGGTTTGCACGCGTAACTTCCGAGCACGGTCTTGTACTCGTACTGGGCTGGTAACTACACCCAGGCAGAAGTGTTGCCAGGCGGCCGTCCGAGCTGAGGACTGCGCAATAAACCCGACGGTCAAAACTAAGGAGCTACGGGCGCCTTCGGGACACGGTTAAATATCAAACGCACGAACCCGGATTGATAAAACTCGCGTACCTCGAGTGTGAATGGATTACTTTGCCTCTCTCGCCATCAGGAGAATAGGCCCATCTGTGAGCTGCTGAACGCCTTTTTTAAGTCTTTCGTGGAGTCGAAATTCTACGAAAAGACTTTATCGGGTAGTACCAATTAACTGAAACCAAAATTTTACGTTTTACGTTTTACGTTTTCTATGATGCACATACAAATCGCTCTGATACGATGAACTTGTGACAATGATTTATCCGAATAGCAAATTATTTCCAAAGCGCCCGCCAGGTTCATCTCAAAGTCAATAATTGAATTTATTCGAGAATTCTGATAAAAAAAAGTCACGAAACTGTATAGTTAACATACTGCTATTCTACACTCACAACAAAAGGTTAAATTCCCATCCTTGCATCCGAGGCACCGACCTAGTACGTAACCTATTCATTTAATTTTTTTAACGAAGATAGGATTCACAGAAAATGTTTAGAAAACTAATAGTTGCGCTACAAAAGCACGCACTTTATCGCGATAGAAAAGGTTAACTAATGCAATACTGCAATTTCTATCATTAAAACATCTCAGCAATCCCTTGTAAAACTCATTACCACTCGCAGTGCATGAGGTGCAATAAACAATTCTTTTAAAACTAATACAACACCACAAATTCAACTACCCAAAACTGAGTTCCATACAACGAGAAACTTTCCCTAATAAGTCAATCCTACAAATTTCTACATACAATTGCTGTGTCACGGCGATGCTATTTTTGTATTGCTGAAATGAACTCTGCTACAGTCACAATTCCAAAGATAACTACCAATATGCCTATTTTCAAAGAGGCTACAACATACTACCTCTTTTTTATCTGTGAGAGATATGGAATCTTCCTATTGTAATGTTGCAAATTGTATACAACTAACTCTTCAGATCTCTTTAAAGACTCAAGAAACTTATTTCTTTCTACACTTGGCTATCTGTTTTGTTCATTTTGACATTTCAGAAAATTTTCCCAGAAATAACGAAAACTATCCATAAACCGAAAACTCTGTACATAAAAATTTAACGATAATTTTCCGTTAAAATCTGCATTATGAGAAATAAATGTGATCAGTATCATGTTTATTTTGCTTCTAGAGTCAATTTCACATCACGCTTCATAAGAAAAGCAGAGAGAAATATCCGTGTATCTTTCTGGGCACAAGCCGAATTTTGATGCACGCGCACACTCAGACGTTGAAGTTAGAGAAGACGACGTCGTTCTCACTAGGTTGCTACTCGCGAAGTTAGAGCTCTTGCCGCTCACTTGCGATTCTATGTTCAGCTGTGCTAGCGCAACTTCCTGACAAGTACTCTGAAATACATGAAGATGCAACGCGGGGAAGGTGTGCGCACCAAGTCTGAAGCACCTCAGAACGAGGTTCCACGCAATTGTTTCTATGAATTTCCAACACAGACTCCTACATTATTTAGCAACTTATTTATGAAATAAAATCCATTTATGTAAAGACGATATTCATACCAAAGGTCTCGTCTTCGGCCACGCAAGTTAGTTTGGATCCTACAGTTGATAGAGTTTAAGGAGTTACAGGCAAACTTACCAAGATGTTTTGAAAATCGATAATTTCGACGAGTACATCGTTCCCCACAGAGTCACGTATTTGAAAGTCTTATCTCCATCAAAATCCATACTTCGGGCCGGAGTTGAACTGGCTCCGATCTTGGGCTACTACAAAACGTTTTTATCTGTTATGGCTATGAACAGCTTGCAATCATCAAACACGCATCACTTTACCGATCCAAACGTGGAAGGATGCAATAAGACTTAACAATATAAATTTGTACGTTATCGAACGAAAGAGCATTTCAATTTAAACTACTCTGGTACTAAAATTCAATCGGCCCAAAACAAGTTAATACTTTCAATTTGACAAATCAGTGGAATGTTAATTACCATTTAATGAACCAAAAATCTCTTGTACTTAGAACTTGTCACACTATCACTGCTCTACGGTCTATAGTAGCCAAAAAGATAAAATTGTTATTCCTTGAGCTAACAAGTATTCTAACGTTGGTTTAGGGGGTTGTGGGAACCAACGAGCTCCGCACGTTCGTATTGTAATTTTATTTTAAATCCTTCAAATGGTACAAATTAATAACTCGATCAAATGAGGACTAGGCGATGTCTCAGTGATAACATTGCCGTTTCCTGTGTACTGTCCATGACCGGAAAGTCTTAAGAGTTCGAACCCCCAACGGATTTGGGCACTAGTTCCATAACTACCTTGAATTCGGCCAGTCAGGAGGAAAATTTAGTGGCCGGCTGCACAGATCGGTGATTTCCGCGGTTTCTCTTATCAATACTACGCGATCAATATCCCGGTGCAGGACCTTAACAAATGGGCCTTGGACAGCGCGCGATCTTCCCTTTCACTACCGGTAGGAGACCAGATGGGAGACGAGAGCTTGTCCTGACGGAGATGGTATTTCCAGTATAGGAGATAACTGGAGGATGAAACTCCTCGCAAATCGACCTGTAGGCCCGTGCTGGATATCACGTCCCAGCGGGGGAGGGACACTGCCACCTTCCGGTATATAACACGCAATTCACTTACGGAAGTAATGATCGTAGTGACTGACGCACTCGGAAGCACTACATAATTGATTTAAGATTACTATTGTGTTAAACCTAGGGAAGAGGACAATTTCTATAATTCAAGCTTATGCACCAACCACGAACTGTACAGAACTGGAAGGTTTCTATGCTCTACTACACAGCACACGTAAACAATTTAGATCCGAAAGTAATTTTGTAATTGGCGACTTTAATTCTCAGGTAGGAAAGAAAATGAATAATGTCACGGTCAAGCACAGTTCAAGAAGGAGAAATATTTCGAATGAAGAGAGGAGTAAGATAGAAGAACCCAATATCTCCTAAATTATTTAATAGTCTGCTTAAATTGCGTTTCCGTAAAATAAATTGGTCTAAACAAGCACGTGTAAATATCAACGGAGGGCGGCTGACAAACCTCCCTTTTGCAGACAACATTGCTCTATTTGCCACTACGCCTAAAATTCTAAAAGAAATGCTGTACGATGTAAACGCATTATGTACTGAGGTCGATTTACAAATGAACTTATCGAAAACTAAACTAAAGAGTAACAGTGAACCCAAATCAATAATGAACGACATAGAACATGTTCAAGAATATACCTGGGCCAGCTAATATCATTTACGAATAGAGGAGACAAGGAAATCAGAAGAATTAAATAAGCAAGGAGAACATTCTGGAACCTCTCCTTCATTTTACTAAATGAAAAGATAAACCTCAAAATCAAAAAAAATATTAATGGACTCCTGCATCTTGCCTGTATTGCTTTATCGATCACAAACATAGTCCTTAACAGTAAAGCAAATAAAATGGATACAACGTTGCCAGAGGAAAATGGAACGAAAAATGTCAACATTTCGCTTTTAGACAAACTGCCATCTACGAAAATAAGGATAAAGACTTGAATAATAATGTCAAGTGAATCAATAATAATTTAATTAACACTGATTTTTCGGTTTGACGTTCTTGAATTTCCACCCATGCATTGATGAGAAGTGGCAACGCTTGAAAAGTTTTCCCTGAAGTCTTCTGTGGCTGTTTCGTGATCTTCTGAAGCAAAAACGGGCCTTGAGATAACGCTCGCTTCTTGCAGGAATTATTCCTACGCTTTGCGTTTTAGTGCATCCGGCAGAAAGGATAGTCATATCACTTGCAAGGCCTTCTTTTCTTATGATAACATAGTCTTCAATGTTACGTGGCACAAGTGCTTGCCATTTTCAACCACAAAGACAAGATTTTCACTATACGAACATGTCGCTAAAGTTTGAATGACAGTAATCAAGTAAATTAATAAATCAATTCACGAATATTAGCGTTGAAATGTACGGTTCTATGTAATAATGATTGACATACTCCATTATTGAGCGTAAGGAAGGGAGGAGACGCCGTTCTATTTCCTGTCTAGATTGTCAAAGTGGTTTACTTTCGCCTTCCATTGCAATGATGGCTATCTTTACGAGTGAACGAAGATTGTTCAGGTGGATAAGTAGTACAAACATGTGGCGAAAACGCCCATGCCTCACGCGGGTCTATTTCATCGACACTGCCTTCGATGATGCTTCAAGCCCATGTGACAACTGCGCAAGTATTATTTATTTTACAAGTACTAAGGAGAACATAAGGTTTTTTTTTTAGCCACGCGTACTATACGATGTTTCTGATTCGATCGTCTTTTTCACATTTTACTCCGGCAGTACCCTTTATTACAATGAATAAAATAGTCCTATCATCTAGTATGAACATGTAAATTAAAAGGAAATAAAAGCAGTAAGGTAAGTTAAGTTTTTCTTCATGCAGAAGCAAAAGCATTTTAATTATCTCTACTAAAATTCCCATAGTTTTAGGTTAACGTACAAGGATTTGAATTCACTATCGTACAAAGGAGAAGTTCGCTTTAACTTCTATTTTCATAGCCGTGCCCATCCCCGGGACAAGTGATATTCCCACTTTCCTATGCAGGGGTAAGGCTCAATATCTGGCCACAATGTCACTTTTCTCATTTTGTTTCGACGTTTCAAACTCGCAGTGTAGCGTTTCCAAAACCCCGAAATCTCTTCCACGTGAATAAACATTCATTAAAAATTTAATTAACCTTGTATTAAGGAAATAAAGGAACACAATATTTTGTCGAAAAATTTAACTATCTGGCCAGATAGTTATAGGTATTTCGTTATTTTATATGAAGTTCTAATATATAAGTGAACTAAAAACGTTTCTACACATTGTAAATGTTTAAACCTTTGTATTATTTTTTATTACTCTTTCTCACCAATTTTAAACAAAATGAATTATTAATGTCAAATAAAAATAGTATTTCACTGAATAACAATGCATTATAGTGTTTTCATAATAATGTAACAGATACAATTAAAATACAAAATACATTTAAAATCGATGAAAATTTCAGTTCTTAATATGTGCAACCGATAGTGATTTTTGCCCTCCCACATGTAGAAAGAGCTGCGCATAGTTTTGTGTGTGTGCATGTGTTTTCCATTCCAATCCAAAATATTAGTATTTGTAATATAGTACGATAACAAAACGAACAATGGATAGTTAATCACTAGGGAACGGATTTCCATTAATTAAATATTTTTACAGGAACTAGATACCAGCGTTCAATTTTTTTTTAGTTTACAAGATATTCTGAATGAATTAGAACTATTTTTATTTTACATATTTTGGTATAAATACAAATTTTTACATATTTTACCTAATACTATATATTTCGTTACATTTTAATAAATTTATACCTCGAAACGGAACAGTTTCAATTCGGGTTTGTAATGTGTTACGGAATCATCTTACAAATCAAATGTAATGCTGCGGCACTTCTACGACCAACATAGCGTCAAACTTATCCTCTCCCCCCTTACTGCATACTCGCTGTCAAGGACGAGTGGATTTTTGTGAACAAAAGTAATTTCAACCACGTGCTTACTCATGTTTCAAACAGTCGATTCGTTACTCGATTGAAAACTAACAAATATTTTTTACAGAAAATTATCTTACTGCGTTGTTCGATAGGGTGGTGGTGGTGGATCCCTTCCCTGGGATCCACCACTGGCTACAGGGTACTACTATTCACTTGACCACCGGCTCCTCGTAAACATTGTAATGTATATTACGAACGTAATTTATATTTTGAATAAAATTCTTGTGTGTGGTGAAGTCTAGTGTACAATTCCTTTTGTAGAGGTAATCCGTACTCTGAATCCTTGTTAAGGACTGATCGGCGACGTTCTGTACTCTGAAAATGCTTGTAGAGAACAATTTTACACACAATAATGAATTTTTATTTTACATATTTTCTATTTTTTCTTATGTTTTGGAAAAAATAAGTACATATTTATGTACATATTTTGCATTTTTATTACAATAAATTGTTCCTATTAATCACTTTACAACGAGGGAAGTAACTATTCAGTAGCGTTTACGAAAGAAAGGACAGCAAGAAACCATTTCGAATTTCGAGATAACATAATGCAACAAGCAGGAAAGTTTACACCCGCAGCGCGGTCTACACGACATAAAAACTCCAACCCCCCCACACATAGATACACATTCATACATACACAGGCACGCACGCACCCACGCACGCACGTACGACCCGCATGGCCCCGTCATCCACTACTGCACTGCCGCCGCCGCCTCTCCCCCACTCGCCGTCTCGCGTTAAAGGGCAACGGAGAAATTTAAAACCGCAGCACTGGCGGCAGCGACGCGGCGGCTCGGGAACACAGGCCGCCCGCTGGCCCCGGCCCCGTCCCCTTCCGCCACCTGCCTTGCGTCGCGTCGCCTCGCTTCGCCTCGCGCCGAGCACGGCCGAGGCGGCCGCCTCGTCGACCCGGCAGTCGGTCCCGGCACGCACGCAGGCATGGCGCCGGCCCATGCGAGGGTGTGAGAAGGGGGGGGGGGGGAGCGGACGTCGACGACGACTAAGCTGCGGTCGGTGACCAAACAAACTACCCCCCAGCACTTTGCGGAATATTATCTTCACGGTACGAGCCGGCTTTTCATGCGGAGTTTTTTACCCTGAGTTATGAAGCAGGAGATGAAAATTCTGTCCTTCCGGTTAGCTTATGAAAAATCACGACCCCTTTCTATTTGCACTCGCTACCATACGGAAAACGTATGGTGATAAGGGATAATTGGAAAAGTGTTTTGGGTTTAGTTTTGCATATGAAATATCGAAATAGCTGTACAAGGCCAAAAATGAATAACATTTGGGAAAGTGATTTCGGGAACTTCTTATATTCATTGTATTAAAATAATATAGAAAACCGACATTGTATACCCAGTTTTATCGTAGATTTGTAGGCGTAAAACTTGAAAGGTTAAAGCATACACACGGACAGGCATCAATACAGCGAAAATTACGGCATTTGAATACTGAAAGAGCTTCTCGGTATTTTTACATAATTACAAATAAACTTAATTTATTTTAATAAGTTCATGATTCGCTTTCCGAACCAGTAGCTTGTTACATTTTTTTTCTCAAAAAGCAAGGACGATTTACAAAAGGGATTTCTCGAAAGCGATAATTTCGGCACTCTTTCCAATCGTCCTTCTATAATTAATAAAGAACCCTACCTGGGACCGAGACGTAGATCCAGCAACTCTGTCTTGCAATATAGGCAACCTCGGATATTCGAAACAATGTTTCAAACACAACCCTATTAACGACACTCATGCCCTAAGAAAGTGCACATTACGTACTTAGCCATTGGATATGAAACTGTTTTGTAAAATAGCAAATGGCATCAACGGAAAATACAGAACGTATTAGTTCTATCAATACAATAAGTAAAAATCTACTTCAAATCTTTAAGAAGCTAAATCTTTAATACGAGCCGATACGAGTTGCAAAAATATCTATTTCCATTATTTTAGAAAGTCAATACTATTAATCCACCGATATTTTCCTACAAATTGACTAGTCGTGAGAAATTCTGAGAAACCAGAATCAATTCAGATTCGCGAACTCAAGAAGGAACTTAACAACAATATGAACGGAAGGTCAAAACCACCGACACCCCACATTCCAGAAATGGCTGTTTTCCCATGTAGAATAACAAGGTGCTGCTTTTCAGAACCCGTCTCCGACGCGACAGCTCACGCGTCACCGCAGACCGGCAGGCGACGCGAGGCCGAAATAGGCGCGGCTAATGGACTGGGGCGGGCAATGCACGCCCCGGCCCAGCCTCAGCGGTGCGGTGCGGCCACTGATCTCTACTATAACTGGAGGGGGCACGTTCATGTTTATGTTGCCGTTCCGCGGTGCTCTTACAGCTGTTTCCGAAGTCGTTAGATCATTTCAGCTGTGAATTTAGTCGCAATCCTTCAGAAGTACCTCTAGTCACCATGTTTTATCTATTTATTTATTTATTTATTTATTTGAGATTAGGGGCTTTTATGATGTGATTTTGAAACCCACGAGTGACCTAAACTATATGATCACGATAATGACCACGAGGTGAATGATGGACAAATGAGAAGAATAAGAAGCAGGGAAAGCGGGAGAATACCGAGAAGAAGAAGAAGAAAGCTCGCTTCGATCACCAGAAAGTCAACGGATTCGACCAGGATAGAAACCCGAGCCCCATCGGAGGAAGGTGCGCACTTGCACATTCACCAGTGATAAGAGACCCGCAGACCCGATGCGGAGGCGGTCACTTACGCTCGAGGTGCTTTTGGTGCCCGCAACTCTGCGATTGATTGATTTTTCGTGTTTCCGGGCGCGTCAAGTACTTTGGCCATTAGTCCCGTTAGTGTAGTGTATGTTTTTTCTCGGGAGATGGCGGTGATCTTCCGGGATGGCAAGATCCGGTGCCGACCACTCCCCCACCAGCGGGGCACCGCCCCAGCCGGGACAAGCTCTAAGCTTCCGACTGGTCTCCCGAAATATGTGGTAGTGTAGTGCATGTTCGTGTGTGTGTATAAGGGGAGAGGGTAGGACAAGGAAGAGGAAGGACAGATCGCGCGCGGTCCGTGGCCCGTTTGGTATGGTACTGCTCCGGTATTCGCCTGGTGTTGATCGGAGAAACCACGGAAAACTACCGATCAGAGTAGCCGGCCGCTAGAATTCTCCTCCAGACAGCGACTGAATTCGACCTAGCTGAAATGTAGGGTCGAAAATCCTGCCGCCGTCAGGACTCGAACCTAGGACCTCCCGGTCAGAGGCACTGCAGTGACATCAGTTGATGCATTGAGCTAACGCTCCCTGTTCGCAACTCTGCGACATTTAGAGAGATGTTTCATTATATTTTTGTTTTTCCTCTCAAACCTCTGGACGCCTCTCTAAGGAACAAATTACCAGTTGCTTTCCGTTCAAAAGTTCACCTTCGTATGGACTCATGGGCAGGACGAGGCGGGGCAAGGGCAAGGCATGGCGGGACGGGACGGGGCAGGGGTGTGGTGTAGTGTGGAATGGAGGTGGGGTGGGGTGGGGTGGGGTGGGGGTGGGGCGAGGTGAGGGGAGGTGCGGGGGTTGGGTGGGAGCGTGGTGAGGGGAGGTGCGGGGGCGGGGAGGGGGCGGTGCGGGGCGGGGTGTGTGCTGGCGGCACGGCCTGGGCCAGGATAGACTTGACGGTGCTGATGCTGCAGTGACGGGTCGTGTTTGTGTTCGTAGAGCGTCGCGGCGCGGCGATTCGAGTTTGGGCGTCCCCCCTCCCCTTCCACCCGCCCCGACCTCCACCGCACACGCGGCGCGAGGTCATGTTGAGGACATCTGCACCCGGGCGGGTGGCGAGGAAACTTCGTGCGCGGATGCAGCGCCTCCGATCACGGCTTTTAGCCACCGACGTCGCTCGCAACGCACAACCCACGCTTTGTCGTATTATTGGAACAGCCGTGAACTTATTGATCAACATGCATTAACACGACTCGCTAACCGTATTCTCGGAAAGGAACGCGATGGAGGCAATGAGTTGGTGTAACGGAATTGATACATTTCCCATTTTATTCTAGGAGAAAAACAATTGATTTAGTGGTGATGGAAGCAAAAGTCTAAAAACGAGGAGTCAAAACAAAGGTCATCCGTTTTTCACACTAGATGCCGCAATGGGAGAAGAGTTTAATTTGGTTAAGAACGTTGCCAATCTCAAAATAAACAAAATTATTTCCGTTAGAGCACGACACAATTATGCTTTGAAAGACACTAGTATTAGCCACGCCAAAAAACTCCCGATTATTTCGTCGTCAGCACACAATATTATAGTATAATTCTGCGTATGCCACAGTTCATTTTAAATTCAATTGTCATAGTTTATCGTGAACCGAAAATGTATGCACTAATTTTCATGTTGGAGTTTCTCAAACGACAAAGTCCATCGGAAACAACGCGAATGAACTAATGAGACGAAAATGTCATGTTTTCATGCAAACCTAGCCTTACACCAATACATAGGTTCAGGAAAACATGTCTGTACCTCACATTTCAAGGTCTGAAAATATTTTTAGAAAGAGCTATGGATATTTATGATGCGAGTAGAATGTGTGAAATTTTTACTTCGATTAACCGAGGACACATTTTCCATTTGGTTGATATTGGAGCAAAAAATGAGAGAATAGGTAGTATGTTCTACGATTCTTTCGAATTTAAGCCTGGAATGGTAAGATCCATTTTTGGGACATGAATGGTAAGGCAGAGCACTGGGTGCCTCAAACGAAAAAAAATAAAATTTAAAATATTTTAAACAAATGGTTTTAATAAATCAGTTTTATAATCTTTAGGATATTGTTAATTTAAAAAAATCTATCCTACTGAAAATGTTACATAAACTTTATAGAAATTGAAGAAATCTAAATGTAATGCACCCACTTGACAATTTTCATGATCATTCTGAAAGTCTTATTATTTGCAATGGCTGTACATAGCAAATTTCTGCGATGAACATGCATATTTGATGCATTCTGCACATGTAACTGTAGTTGGTTAGTGATTCCGGGCGCATCAACACCTTAGGCCATTAGTCCCGTAAGTGTAGAGCGTGCTGTTTCTTCGGGAGATGGCGGTGATCTTCCCCCGCTGGATGGCGAGATCCGGCGCCGACCTACCGTCGGTTAGCGGGGCTTCCCCCGAACAAGGACTCTCCCACCAGCGGGGCACCGCCCCAGCCGGGACAAGCTCTAAGCTCCCGACCGGTCTCCCGGAATATGTGGTAGTGTAGTGCATGTTAGTGTAAAAATGTGTAAAAGGGGAGAGGATATAACAAGGAAGAGGGAGGAAAGATTGCACGCGGTCCGATGTGACTAGTTTTGCTGTCTTTTGCTGTTGGACACACACAGCACCAACACCAGAATATAGCAGTAACACTGGTAAGGTGGGGCACACAGTACCCCAAGATTAGTAGGAATCACACTAAACGAAACATGAGATACACGTGGCAAATGCGCTATACCTACATGAGGTTGAAACCAAAATACAGGAGCCCTCGCCACTCGCAGTACTAAAAACTAAGAGAAAAACCAAAAATCAAAATTTCGTGGTGCACTGCATCTTACTTGCGTTACCATTCATTAAATTCATTGATTTGCTGAACCAAAAGGCATTAATGACTGTACATAAGAAGTGGTTTTGGACTATTTGGATTTTGTTGTGTTTTGTTTATGAAGCATTAATCCATACTGGACAAGCATAGCTCCGTAGTGGTCTTATTGAGCTATTTAACAATAGTGCAGTGTTATAGGAGAAGTATTGTTAGATTTCGCTATGGTCAATACGATGGTATGACTCCAGGTGGATGGGAAATGATTGTTCCGAAGCGTGATTTATATTACATGTTTATGTGTGCTTTTATGGGACCGATAAATATTTTAGTATTACCTAGTTATTAATTTTATCATGACCTGGTAATTTTATGAGGAAAGATTTGATGATCTATTATCTCTTGGAGATTGGTAAAATATATCTTGTGATGTGGGATATAGTTTGGGAGGTTTATTGTTGCGGATGCTGTTTTGTTTGGTTGAGGGTGAATATTCATCCAAAATATTTGGCACACTTGCTAAGTATCAAAAAGCTCATTGAAATTTTATTGATAAGGTATTAAAAATTAGAATAGTTTTAACACAACTCGTTCGATACATCTGAAAAATTAACTACAGTCAGTCATTTTCATATTTTATACCCTCAAAACATTCTAAAATGTATCCACAATAGAAAATATCGGAAGACGTGTTAAC